>JAWWTY010000027.1:3800203-3890130 GCA_035222235.1 Margarornis squamiger | reverse complement strand
TAAAAGTTTAATTCCAGCCTTTGACCCTTAAAGCCTCCCAACACCCCTCCCCAGTGACACACACAAACCACCCGTGGGATCCCACGCACTCCCACTGCCCTGGCAATGCTACTCTGGTACTGGTTTCTTGGTTCTTGTTTCAGGGTTATGGGGGTGGGTTTTGGCTCTAAACTGCCAGGTTGCTACTCATCAATTTTAGAGGACACAGTTTCGGGCACAAATGTTAAGGTTTCTGACATCTGAAAACTATTGCTCACACAGCTGGGGTTGAAAGAAAGGCTGATATGGCCACAAAACAAGAAAGATGGTAGAAAAGGGTAGTGAGAAAGCTGCATATTGCTATCATTTAAGAGCTTTCAGCACTATAAAATGCATTTAGAAACAGCCAAGGATACTATAAAATTTCATTCCAGGGCAGAACTTAGCCTTTAGGAGTGCTCTTTGCACAGAAACTTTGTTTGCTTAGTAACCTCATCCAGCTTTCTTCCTTGGAGGAAAAAACTGCTTGAGATTTTGAAGTTTCCCCAACTCCATGACCCAGAAGGAAATAAAACAGGAAGTCAGGCCATACAATCTACAGCATTTGCTTACAAGTTCAAAACCACTTTAACTTATCAGCTAATCCACATAAGGCACAACTGAGTGCACTTTGCTGGGGTCAGCCGTGGAGCGCAGTGCTGAGCCAGGCTGGGGCTCTGTTTAACATTCCACTCTGGACATCTTCGTATCTAGCACCGGGCACTCTCTGAAATGTGCCATCTGCTATGCATTAAGCAACGTCAGAGACGCCGTCCCCGGCACCGACTGAGTGCCAGAACTCTATCACAAAGCTCAAGTTTGCTTTCAGCTTTCTCCTTCGAAACTTATTAAGTAAAAAGAGTCAGCTGAGATACTCATGAGAACTCAGGATAGAGAGGGATTCCTACGAACACATTCGCTATTCTCCTTGCTCCCCACAGCGTTACTTTACTATCATAAACCCTGAAGCGGATTAAAAATTAAATAGGCAGCTTCCCCGCAGCAGTTTAAAACAGACATCAGAAGCTGTTTAATGTGATTTCTCCATTTGAATTAGTTTATGGCAGCAGTCGGTTGTTCCATGGTGATGAAATCGCCATGCTGAGAAAGTAGGGAGAAACTGCCACCAGGTGAACACAGCCAGGTTTCTAATGGCACATTAAATGGGTGTTTGCACTGACAGTGATTACAGCTGGGAGCACTCAGGTACGGCTCCCAACTCCTTTACAAGCAAGTCACTGAAAAACCTAATCAGAACTGGAACAAAACCCGAGAAACTCTGGAAGTGATCGTTTTTTAAACAGGCACAGCGGCAGGACCGCTGTAACTCCTGAAAGGCTCCTCCCCTTGCCTCCTGAAAACATTAATCCGTGTTGGATTACTGAAACTCTGTTACTAAGTACCCTGCACTGATAGGCAGGTGTTGGGAAACTCGTCCCAGGTGTTCGTCCGAGTACTCGAGGAGCCCTTAGCGGGTTTTACTTACAGTCTCTCCGCATTCCTGGGAATATCCCTCGGTACAGTTTTGAGTCCCAGTCCATGACAATCCACGTTGGAAGCGATACATGTACATTTATGCGGGCATCCTCCTACAGGCATCCAAGTCCCGGAGCTCCAAAAGCTCAAGATCGTTCCAAGGCACAGAAAGGCACTTCTTCCACCAGACAACATGGTTTCTTGATGGTTTCAGTGGGCATAAAAGTGTGGCGAGCAGCCGGCCCCTAAAGATGAAATGCCTCTGAGAAAGGGAAAAGAAAACAAGAGGCTCTTAGTACAGCCCAAGGGAACCCACCACTGCCATCATCGCCGGAGCACCAGCAAACCTTCAAAGGCGCCCGAGAAGGTCACGTTAGGT
Source organism: Margarornis squamiger (assembly GCA_035222235.1). Taxonomy (NCBI): domain Eukaryota; kingdom Metazoa; phylum Chordata; class Aves; order Passeriformes; family Furnariidae; genus Margarornis; species Margarornis squamiger. The sequence continues at coordinate 3,888,257 of JAWWTY010000027.1, read as the reverse complement.
GGAAGAAGGTGGGGAATTGCCTTTCGGGCTCAGGTTTCTTTCTGTTATCTACGGCCGGTACCAGAAGGCAGGGAGTTTAACAGAGCTCGAGCCAGACGCGTCCTCAGATGAAAGAGAACCCGGGAGCGGAGGCAAACACACACAAAACATCCATCAGAAGCGGCGGCACCCTCCAAAACAGCCTCCTCCGCTCCGCTCCGCCCCACCTGGGCCGGGCAGGTGACCCCGCCGAGGGGCTGCCCCGCAGAGGGTCGGGGGCAGAGCCCGAGGAGCCCCTGCGGGTGCGGGGCCGCAGCGGCTGCGGCCGGGCGGTGCGGGATGGATGGGTGGACGGACGGATGGATGGATGGATGAATGGCTGGGTGGATGGCTGAATGGCTGGCTGTGTGTCTGTCCGTGTCCGTGTGTCTGGCTGTGTGTCTGTCCGTGTGCGGGGCTAGCAGCGCCGCGCCCCCCCCGCTCCATTGGCCGCCCGGCCTGACGTCACCGCCCGCTCAACTTCGGGGGCAGCGCCGGCCCCGCCGCCCGCGCCGGGCACGGGGGGCTCGGGGGGGACAGCCCGGGGGGGACGGACCCGCTCCAGACCCGCACACCCGAGTGCCGCCCGGCCCGGCCCGGCCCGTCCCGCCGCGGGGATGCGGCTGCTGCAGCCCCGCACAGCCCGCCCGGCCCCGCCGCGGGTCGGGTTTCTCCGGGAGGAGGAGGAATGTGCGGGCTGGAGGCTCGGGAAGCGGCCCCGCGTCCCCCCTGCGGCCGGGGGGAGCCCGCCGCCTTTTGTTCCCCGCGTTCGCTCTCCCCGAGTACCCCCTGGCGGCGGCGCCTCGGCCAGGGCTCACCTGTATCGGCACCTCCGCCGGGGCTGCCGGGGCTCACCTGTGCCGGCACCTCCGCCAGGGCTCACCTGTGCCGGCACCTCCGCCGATCCCTCTCGGGGCTCACCTGTGCCAGCACCTCCCCTGATCCTCCTGGGGCTCACCTGCACCGGGAGCTCTGCTGGGGCTCCCACTGCTCATCTGTACCAGGACCTGCACCGTGGCCAGACCCCTCACCTGCACCAGGACCCTCCACTGCAGCCAAGCCCTGCTCACCTGCACCGGGACCTCCACCGATGCTCCCTGTGCTCACCTGCACCAGTCCCTCCTCTCCTGCCCCAGCCTGACCAGTTTCTGTCCCCACTGCTGTGCTTCCAGTGCTAAAGTTCAGCTCTAAGCTAATATTCAAAATTTTTCTCTAAGACAAAGCAGCCTGCTGTGCATGGTAATCCTGCCCTGATTTGGTGCAGTTTGGGGCTCAGAACGTCTTGCCTAAGGTGGACTAAAAAAATGCAGCACACCCTAAAAATCTTACAGCAGTTTACTTGGAAAGTTGCAAGTCTTGGGAGCAGCACAAAAAAGCATTTCTTAAAGCAAGTCTTGGGCCATTAGTATGAAGAGTCTTCCTGTAGTGCACCACACACAGTGAACCCCTGGCACAAAATAAAGGTAGTGTATGCACATCACAAAAACCTGCCTGTTACAATACACCTTTTTCCTTATTTTGCACACTTAAAAATAGTTCAAAAGATATGTTTATGCCTAACGTACTTGGGAACACAGATAATCTGTGCTTTATCAACATCACAAACTTGTGGTCCATGACTACAGGAGTCCAGGCTCTGATCCTGTAGGAAGGGAAAAGTTTTCAACAAGGATGGATCATGGCCAGGATGAGCACAAAACCCTCATAATTCTCAAAAGATCTGACCAGGCTAAGTTAAATTGAGACTCAGATTTTCAGGGTTTTTTCCACAAACATAAGCATTTAGTATTTTAAGTTTAAGCTTTTGGGAAAAACACCAGTGTCAGATGTTCATCACAAGATATGGACACAGCATTCCAGTGTACAGTGACACATTCTAAGTAACCGTTCATTTCCAGCAACATTTTCGTCATTGTTTGGACTACTGAAATTTGAAATTACCTGAGCCATTCCTGCCCACCTAGATAGCTGGCTTTGCCCAAAGCAGTGGGGTGTCCTCCTTTACAGCCAGCAAAGCAGTTACTTATCTGCTGCCTTCTCTAACAAGCAAGGGCTTGACACTTGAGCATTGCCTTTGAAGGCAAATTTGCCAAAGGCCACAAAAGCAAGACCACAAGTTACCCTTCAGTTCTCTTGCTCTTCATTTGAAAAAGCAAGAAAGTGATTTAGCAGCAAATTACTTACATGAAAAACTGCATTTGTACACAGAAACCGTTTTGATCAAGCAGTAAGGTTGAACCACTTCCATGAAAACTCAAAGCTCAGGGAAGCTCAGGGAAGTGGTCCTTTTATAGCAGTACCCACACATGAGAAGGCTCAGTGGCAAGTGACACCAAGTTTGAAAATGCCCAGAGGGACTCAGCTGTCACCCCTTCGAGTGGCTGCTTTAAGCTGCTTCAGGAAAGATTAGAAAACACTATCCCTCCATCTCTCCCAAACCCACAGAACCCAAAAACTTAGGGAGGTGTGTGCCGTTCTGCCTGGATCCCCAAATTAACTTCTCCTTTCCTGGAGCAAAAAGACAGAGGAAGAGGACTTTAATCACGAGCATAAACACACAAAGTAGGGGGCCAAGCCACAACAAAGCCCTCTCCAGCCTCACAGTGCCCAAAGCTGCAGTGATAACCAGAGGGGCCTGATCCATGTCCCTCTCAAGAGGGCAAAAGCCCAGCCAGCTCCAGGCATGTCACTGTCACTCAGCACTATCTATTCTGAGGCAAGTGCCCTCCATCAAGTGTTAGCCTACACGAGATCAGCTCTTGAACAAGGAACAGCTGGTTCAGAGCAGGCAAGGCAGAAATGGCACTGCTGAGGAAGACAAAGTACTGCAAAAGCTCTGCAGTCTCCTCCACACACAGTGCTGGTGTACACCCTTAGCTCAGTAGAGCAGGGAAAATACTTTTGTTGGAACCTCACTTTGCCTGGCAGCCAGGAACCATCATTCCAAAGAAAGGCTTGTTTCCTGTTCTAGTTTACTAGAGATCATCTTCCCAGCTTCAAAGATGTCCATAAGGACAGGAGCACACCTCTCACCTCAGGATGGAAGGACAGAGGCAGTTGGATACTAAATAAATATGATTACAGGTAATGGAAATGTTGCTGATGGTATTGTTTTGCAGCTGTTTATCAGTGATGAATTTCAAATTCTAAGAAATGATTGGGAAAAAACCCCTTAAACCTCTTCCAGACTGTCATCCAAGGCAGTCAGCATATTCTGTACTTCACTGCTAATCCCTCACAACATTTCCCTGAAAAAAAACAAGCAAACCAGAACAAATGGCAGAAAAACAGATGAGCTGAGAGCCAAGCCTATCCTTGAAATATATTTAATTGTTATAAAACCCAAGAAGCATGTTTTACTCCCTTCCAGTTAAAATAGCTCTTAAAAGGAGATGGCCACAATCTCAAGACAGACCACAGTGAAGCAGAGTCTTGACTCTGCTGGTTTTCCCTCACACATGTACTATGGCTTCTGGCTCCCTGCAATTGCCAGAGGCTGCAAACAACTCTGTTCCTCTCTTTGGATGGAGCTGGCAGAGGTCAGCACAGTATGTGTTACACAAAACTACAGAGAATCAAATAATTTGAACATAGAAAATGTTTCTTATTTTTATTTATACCCACTTAGACAAGTTATTTTTAGGAGCCATCTAAAGCTGGACAGCTTTTATCTAGACTATTTCCTCAAGTATTAGACACTGACAACATTTCCATATATGTAAAACCCCTTACAAACAAGATTACTATCAAAGGTGTGCTGTCTGCTCAGCAGGGATTTAAATCTTGCCTGCTGCTTCTGCAGTAAGAGATATAGTAGTTTCTATTAGAAAATTAGTAGTTCACTACTTAGAACATATTTGAACCAATTTGGAAACTGACTATATTTTTATGTCATCTCTTTGTTTTCAAGTAAAGAAAAAAAAAGTAGTTTTGTTTGTTCCTCTTAGCTTGGGAGAACATTTACTAAGCACGTGTTGAGTGTATCTCCATTCAAGCAGTGCTGTCTCCTAAACCCTCCTGTAGCTGCCTTCCCTCTTGAACCCACCACAACCATCCTTCCAGACTCCACCAGCACCTCCACCTTGCCACAGCACCCTCAATACCACTCACAGTCCAGGAGAGCTGAGCTCTGGGAGCAGGGTGGGCAAAACCAGACCTGCCTGGAGAGAGCCAAGTGCAAGAAAATCCCTTTTTATAGACAATTCTGAACTTCCAACACGCTCTCCGCAAAATATGCAAGCACAAGTGTTTGGCAGTTAATTTCAAGAGAAATTACATGGTGTGGCATCCATAACGTCACCATGGTCCTCGTCAGGGACTTCCCGGGCAGTTTTGCATGTGCACACGCTGGGTTTAGGAAGTGTGACACGTCTGAGGAACACAGGACACCCTGCACTGGTGGTGTCCATGTGGCCTGCACATGTGCAGCTCAGCTGATGGCTCCCAAATGCTCATACTTTTGAATGCACAATAGTCAGTTGTCTAGAGGCCTGATGAGAACTGGTCAGCTGGATAAAGTCCTGAAACCTACAAGTTCATGGGCAAAAAATAGACCAACTAAAGGAATCCAAACATATCCAAACTTTGGTTCAAGCACCTAAAGCCCATGCTGCAGGACTACCTGCAAAGCCTCCACCGTCAGTAGCAGGAACCAGGAGGGTGGAGAGGAAATGACTAATTTTGATCCCTTCAAAGGAATCAAGCCTGGAGCCTTATCACAAGTCACAAGGCTCCCTGAACAGCTCTGAGAGGAGCTCTCAAGCACATCTGACACATCCCCAAAGGCTCGCTCACAGGAGCGGGCTGATGTGTGCACTTCCAACCCCGCCTCAATGTAAAGCCACTGATGCAACGAGCTGGGAAGCAGCGACACACACCAAGGCGAGGAAAGTCTCTCCGTGCATTCCCTAAAAAGGACATAAAGCTGCACTCGGGTACCCTGGCAATGCCGAGGAATTCGCACTCTATTTTTCTTTAGATGCCAGAAATAGGTTTATATGACACGTGTCAATAGTGGCACGCTGTTTCGGAGCTGTTCGGGGACGTGGCGATGCTCTCGGCGGTCCTGCCCGCTCCGGCACAGCCGGGCCGGGGGCAGAGGGGACCCGCAGTGCCACCCGCGCTCGCACAGCCCGGTGTCGCGGTGCCCTCTCGTGGTCCCCGAGCAGATGGTGCCTCGGGAAGCTCCGTCAGCCCCATCCATGGCACGCAGCTCGTTTGGGAAGGTGGCATTTGAGCCTGGGAGATGGTAAAATGCACGGTCAAAACTACAGCCCGTATATCCAATGGGGGATGCAGCACGGAGAGGAAAACTCGATTCAATGAACGCTGAATCACTGTTTTTCACTCTCAGTTTATCTGAGCCCTCAGAGGATTAATGACACAAGTTTCATAAAGATATCAGAATTATCTACTCCCGTTTCAAAAGGAGAATTAATTGGCAATTAAACACTGAGTAACAGCTTTTAGAAAGATGTTTTCATGGTAATTGTTTTTGTTAGCTAGAAAAACACTGTTTTGTTTTCTTTGTTAAAAATGTGTTAAGCTGAGCAGACAATGTTTTCACCTGTGCCTTTGTTTTTAAATACGAAGCTTATTGAAATAAGCATGAGCTGCTTTTAAAATAGTCCAGCTATAAAATGAAAACAGCCATCACATCTGACACTACTGAAGGCTACTACATACTGGGAAATATCAAATGGATTAAAATATCTAACAATGGAAAGGAGCCTCAAACAGGTTAAACCCATGAATATCAGCAACCTGCACACCTTTACTCATCAGTCCATCCCCACTGTGCTAATACCAAAGATGGCTCCATGGAACAGTGGTTGTGGCACTGTGTCCCCCTGGCACAGTGAATCACCACACAGCACACACACAAAAAAAGCAGGAACTTTGAGCAGCAAAGAATTTAAGTGGGATTTCCTCCACTTAGAGCAGGACTCCCATGTGTAGTAACTATGCGGAAGATCACAAATTAGGCTTAAACCATTTCTTTTCTCTCTTGCTTAGATGAGATGGAATTAGTTGTCCTTGAAATTTGGAATTGGTTTATTCTGCCCATTTAATTCTAATAATGGATGGTATTGAAAGCACTTGCTCCTTTATCCTAGTTCCTAATATGCTATTGCTCAGGCAGTCAAAGTCAAACTGGGAAGCACCAGAAAGCTAATTGACCAGCACTGAGGTGGGACCAGGCACCTTCCCTGCTGCTGAAAGTGTTTTAAATGTGTCAAAGAATCTTAAATTACAGCTTATGAAGTAAAGAAAAAGTAGTTCCACTAAAAGCTTAGTAAATTAAATTAGGTTCTTCTCTATTAGATTTGTATCACACAAAAACAAGCTAGAAAGCCTTCCATGTTATTGCCCCTTTGTCACCTCCTGTACCGTGTATTACATCAGCTCTAGAGTCACCTCTGTCTCAGCTCACACACACACAACTTCCTACAGCTTTTCCTGTTTCATAGTTTCATACTCAGCATTTAAGTAAAGGAGAGACAAAAAGAGAAAAAATGCAAACCAAGGCCTGCCATTATGTGTTTTAACCACAATAACTACCTAATGGATGAGCATTTTGTTCTTAAATAAAAATCTATAATTAGTAAGAACATAGCTTGCATATAGCAGGCAATACTCAAGACATTTCATTCTGGGTAAAGGGAATATAATACTCGTGTAAGGAAGTACTGAATTCATTGGAAAATATAAATAATTTTACTACTTATGGAATACATAAGTCTAAAGAGGTCACAGCCTGGCATCCTTTCAGATTTGAAGATGTTACTTTTGATGCAGGGCATAACAGGGTTTGGCAATTGTTAGAGGAAAGGATGGATGGAGAGACAAAACTTACACTCTGTGACCTTCACTGCTGTATGAAACAGTATTTCCTCAGCTTGAGTTTGTTTTGTTTTAGCTTGAGACTGACATCAAGCAACTTTGAGAGAGCCTGCATCAGATGACAATTAGGGGATTTTGTTGTTGTTGTTTGTTTTAATTCCATGCATAATAATTCATTATTCACAGCTGTCTACACCAGTTGTTAAAACTCCCACACAATTAAAGTGGCACAATCACAGGTACAAATTCAAATATGAGCTTCAAGCACTGAAGTGCATTACATGCCAAAGCAGTAGGACTAGAAGTCAATACTGCTCTTGGACAAGAGCTGAAGCCTCAATACTTTGAGGCAAAGCAATGCTTTAGATAGAGAATATCAGCTTCATAACCTAAATATTTAAAGTTAGCAATATTTGACTAGTCCCTCAGTTTGAAACCCAGATCAGAAGGCTGTGGCAATATATACCTATTTCCCTAAATAAGGCCTTTTCACATGGAAAAAGTATTTATTACCTTACACTGTCTTGGAGGACAAAGCTAATTTAAAAGTCTTGGCAGCTTTGGAGAAAATAAAGCCTTCAAAGCTGTTATTAATCACTTCTGTATTGTGATTGAATATTATTAGCACTTGCACATACAATAAGCAATGCCATTGCCACAATTCCAATGAGCAATCCCATTACTTCACCTGTGGATGGTTCAGTCCTCAATGTGTCAAGAACTATCTGGTTTTGAAGAATAAGTGGCTTCCCAGAGTTTTTGCTTCAAAGATGCAGCACTAGAAGTTAAAATATCATTTAGCATGTGCTGGCATCAGAGGTCCTTCATCTATTCATAATATAGTGGTTCCCTAGCCCTGATAATGAAAAGTTTTCAATAAGCTCAGAAGTTCAAAAGTACGTTCAGCACAAAGCTTAGGCAGCTAAATCCCTGTTCCACCAACACACTCACATTAAAACATTCTTTTGAGTACAGAAAGGAAATATCCAGTGCTTAAAGCAGGAACCAGAAAACCTGGATTTTGTTTTTGTGTTACTTAAGGGCTATGACCTTGGCAAGTCAGCCTCCTGGCCTCCATTTACTAGTTTATAAAGATTTATAATGCACACAAAGTCAGAGAGCAGTCTGAGCTCCACAAAGCATGTTTCAAGTATTTTTCTGTTTAAGTTAAAGTCTACATTAAATATAAAGAACTAGAAGTATTTTGTAAATATGCAATGTTTTATTAATGTGAACATTTTGTGGTCTCTGACAGTAGAAAATTTTTTTCCCTTATGGATGTGTTTAATAGATATGGTAATTGAAAGCAAAGTACTAGAGAAAATTCCAACTTTTCCCTGTAAGTGCTTACATATGCATGCACATTGATCTGGACAGCTGTAGAATTGTATTTTTAGTGGTGCTCTTCAGTATCTGCTCTGCACACTTTATGAAAGGGATGGAAAGCCAAAGAAAGGAAGATCTGAAAGTGTTTTATTGAATTTTCCACTTCAAAAGCTTTGCATACCTAGTTCAAACATTTTGCTCATTGTTTTCTTGTTTGGGCTTTCTAATCCCACATTCCCATCCTCCAGAGGAGGAAAAAAATAAAGACTACAAGGAATTTCCCAGTGAACCCATAAGCATCAGGACAATACAGTGAGCAGCCACAGTGGGCAGAGCAAGAAGGGTTTGTCCCATTTCTAGGTTGCACAGGTTTTGTCCCGTGGTTTCTTCCAAGCCAGCACTTGGAAAGAAAACTGCAAAGCTTCATAATGGTTATTCCAAGGCACTGGAATTGAAGTTCTCAAGCTCCATCATTCACTTCCTGTAGAAGATTATTAAACCCAGTGGAATGAGAGCAGCCTGTATCCAATAGGGTTGCTAATTAAAAAGGCAAATGCTGTTAATTTAATGAAGTCAATGGACAAGACTTAAAAGTGTTAATTCAACTCATTTCCACTTTGAGATACAAAAAGACTGATATGCTCAATCTTTTTGAAATGTTAAGAAGGAGAAACCATTTGAAAAGTAACAATGAAAGCCTGAAATGTTAATGACATCCCTGGTGTTAAAAAGATTGGCACATAATGTATTTGACCCAGAAAAAACAAACTGCCTTGTGGTTATGGTTGCCTTTTCTCAAAAGAAGTCTCTTGAAATTGTCTAGAAACATTGTTTTTAAAGCAAAACTGTTTCCTTTAACAAACCTGCAAACATATGGAAACAAAATAACAAATTTAGGAATTAGAACTTCTCTTTCTGGTGGCCACAGTTACAGTGCACCTTGTTATTAAAACAAGGTTAAAAAAGACCCACAATCCTGTCAGACACACCGAGGCTTGTAGGAAGACCCAAACTCTGAAAACATGGCTGAGTGCATTTTGGGGTCAGAAGCTCCCAGTTATGGTCCACAAAAGCAGTTCTGGGTGACTAAGACACACTTCTCTCACTAGAAACAAATTAAATGACAGACTAGGGCAGAGGGGAAAGGAATTACAGTGAAGTAACAAGGCCAGGAATCCAAATCTCACAGCCCAGCAAGGGCCTTGCACTGCAAGAAGTGACAACCATTGGTTCACTGGTGCAAATTAAAGCAATGCAGGAGTGTTACAATCAACCTCCAGATTGCAGCACCAGGGGATACAACACCTTCCCAATTACAGGACGGGATCCTACCCCTGAAACAGCTTTCAGAGAACTCCAACATGTCTAATAGGGCTGATTTCAAACACATCTTATGACATCTTTCACTGCCACTGTGGAAGAAATAGGAGAGAAATTCTGAAATTATATAACTCTATATGTGATCTCTCAGGATTCCATCACTTGATATTTTTCTATCATTTTCTCTTCAAGAGGTACTGAACCATTGTATGATCCCCCCTTGACAATCCTCCTCTCCAACAGAATACAAAGTACAGAACACAAATTACCAGAAAAGGCCCTATGCAATTAACCTTTTACTCCTTTACATTATTACTGAAAAAATTGTCACTGAAGGCCAAAATACCAATTCAGCCTACAGTGACTCCAAAACCTGGTTTCACAGCCAGGATGATTTCCAAGCTTGAGGAATACCTTAAAATGATACATATATTATAAACATACATCATATACTTGTGTGGGTTGGGGTTTGTGTTTGAGTAAGCCAAGGAATTCCCCAGTTATTTCAGGATTCATTGTACAACTGGTTCAGTCTGCTGAAAATGGGACACGAAACCTGGACTGAGGGTAACCCTGATATCATGGAATCAGTTGAGCATTCAACGGTTCTTATAATAAAAAATAATAATAATTAAAAAACCCAAACAAACCCACCTGTTTATCTTGTGCTGGTCAATCAAGTATTGAATTTTAAGTTTCAAAACAACTGCTAAATGTTTGGCAACAGCCTTTTCCCTCCACAATCACTGTCAGGCTCAAACAAATATTTACACCTTCCAACCACTGCTTTGACTTGCATTGCCAGTCTGATTTTTAACTCCTCTTCTCTCCAATTTTATCTTGGCCAGTGGCAAATTTTGGTCCCACTTGACAGGATCTGTGCCTCCCCTACCATCCAGGGCTCACAGCTCAGCACTGCCAAACAGCCAGGCTGGGACAGTGCACAGCTCCCAGCTTGGGGTTGTTTGTGCCACAACAGCTTTGCCTTTATTCTGCACCAGGTGGTGAGTACAAAATACCAGCTGGGCCACTTGGGCATGGTATTTCATGTTCCCTCTGAAGGGGAGGGAACAGGAGACTGTAATCAAGACAAGTGACTAAACAAGCATTAAACAGTTGAAGATTTGAGGGAACAAGAGCAAGTTAGCTTTTCATCTGGGTCAACATCCAAAATATATGACAACAAAAATATATGACCACAAAAGAGAAGCAATAGAGTTATTCTGTTACTAGATATTAAGAGGAACTAAGAAAGTGGGAAACAGTTGCTGTAGGAAGCCTGGATTCCTGCTCACTGCTAACCCATTTATGATGCAGATTTCTCCACCATTTTCCTGTTGTAAAACAGCTTCATTGTGCCAAAATGTAAGAAGGAATTAGGAATTAGGACAGAATGTATCTTTTGTAAACAGGCAACCTGGAATGGGTTCAAGTGCACCAAATACAATTTTATCTGGTTAGTGGGAATTTTTCTAACAAGCTAATTACTGAAGTAGCATCTCTAGAACCCAAACCAGCCAGGAGACACATTTGGCAAATGCCAACCAAAGGCTTTGGAGTTGCAGTTGGTCATCTAAACTGTTCACCTCAGAATTTTGGATTGGAGATCTCTTCAGTGTAATCAGGCAGAATAAACATGCAGGGGGAAAGGCCAACTCATAGGGCAGAAGAAGGTGTTGGTTTGGGTTTTTTGTTTTATCAGAACACAGCCCCAGCTGGAATACAGTCAAACATCTTGACTGCATTTATGATTGACATCACTGGTTACTCACACCTTAAGCCTCTTCCTTAGGACATGAATCATTAATGCCCAAGTATAAAAGGCCAAGAACTCTGGCTGTTAATTTTCATTGTTATGGTATTGACTGTCATTATTAAAACTCAATATTATCTTTACTTATCCCTCCCATGTCACTTTTCCAGTGTCCAACTAACATCAACTGCTAAAATATGTGCAAAACACATGCTAATTTCAAAGTCATGCTTTGGGCCAGACACGCTGAAATTCCCCTCCAATGTGGTTGCTATTATGGCAGTGCCTTTCTCCTAAGAATGCTTTCAGGCAAGCCAGCCTGAGCTGTTAGGATCACAAATGGTCCCGCAGAGCCTGCCATCCCATTTTAACACCAGCACATTTTTGTGATGTCAAATTTACCCTGTCCACATGAAGACAGCAGGAAATGGGCCTTTTTTTTAGGTGTAGATATTTTGAGACAGCACTCAAATTAAACTGCAAGGTGTCCCTTCTGCATGTTCATGTTTATCTTCACTGGCATTCCAAGATCCTGAACTTCCTGGATATTTCAGAAGGACATTCCCAGCCATGCCAGAGCATCTCTGCCTCTCACTCACCAATCACTTGGTCCTGTAGCTGTCACTGCCAACACCTATTTCCTAGGTGTTTATTTAAACCCATTAACAAGTAAGAGATTCAGCTCAGGCAGTCAGGGGCTCCCATGCAGTTTTCCTGAGCTGATAATTATTATTTCCTTACTAGAACAAGCTGGTCTATAATTCTGGGTTGTTGCCAACGCCTTGTTTCATCCTATGTGTCTGATTTGATTGATTTGACAAAAAAACCTGTTATTAAAGATTGGACTGGGGGGTGGGGGGAAGGCTTTTGAAAACTCAAAGGAAAGGCAAACTGTTTATAGCATTTCAGAGAGATGTGGGATGATTATAATGCCCTGCTCTACTTCATGTTTTCCCTTAGAAAGTATTGAATATCTCTAAAAATAAAGGAAAATATTGGTGTACCAAAGTTACAGACAGAGAAATAGGTAGAAGGGAATGCTCAGAGCAAAGGGCTTCTCATGCACGTTTAACCCTCCATATAGGAACTAAAGCTATTGCATTTTTTTTTTACAAATCTCTGAATTTGCCATGTGTTCCTTGCACAAATATGACTCCTATCTGAGCAGCAGTTTCCCAAGCTGTCCAGCACGGTGCAGCTGGGAGTCGTTTCTGCCTGACCTCCACAGCAGGCTCTAAGTGCAGTAACATCTGGCTCGTTGTCACATTGTGCCCCCTGCAATGTAGATGGAGAACTTACTGAAAGTGATGACTCACGGTATAACAAAGAGCCACAGTGAATTTTCAGCAGCAGTAAGGGTTGGAGCTCTGGACCAATGTGCAGTTTCCTCACCAGCTTCATGCCAGCCACCTGGAGATGCTGCTAAGCTCCAAGAGATGAGCAAGGTTGAATTCAATGCAGTTAGAGTGGGAACTTCCACCTCTGACAGTGACTCCTGTGCCTTATTCTGTGCTGCTGCACAACTAAATCCCAAGCAGGTCGTTATCCTCTGACTCCGCAGGCCATTTGCCAAGGCAAACAAACCCAAGAAAAACTCAGAAACAAACGAAAACTGAGCAGTGTGTTCTGCCTGTACACAAATATTAGAGGAATCATCTGGGCAAGAGACATCATGGCAAAGCTCAGGATTCAGAGCTGGCCTTTTGCTATTCTGACCATCGTCTCCCAAAGAAAGAGGGGACTGGAAGGATCCTGCCCTTTTATCTGGAAAGCTGTACAGACACTAAATTTATAATTAGTGGTTGGAATCATTGTTCAACCATCTTAGTACTGCTTCAAAAACCTTCACAGAAAGAGAAATTCTGAGATCACTCATCCAAATTCATATGCATTAGAAACACAGGGATTTATTTTCCTCAACCCTAAAATTTTCAGTGTTACAATCAAGAGAAAGTTTTGTTCTTCTCACTGAAGCTCATTCCACAAAGTATCATTGAAAATTTTCAAGTGCTCTGGCAATAATGAAACCACTCCAAGAAATCACACAATGTTTTGAGAGAGCAGCACAGCTACAAAAAGCAGAGTAAGAAAAATGGACCCCTGATGGAATATGGTAAGCTGTATACTTTGGTATTACTTGTGTATACAGGGACAGAAATACCCTGATTTTGTAGTAGGCCTTCCATCCTCTCCTTGGAATTATTGCCAAAATCTCTCTTAAGTGTTCTGGATCTGCTTAATGCAAATATTTGGGTTGTAATTTTTGATTACTTGCCTTTTTTTTCAGATCTTGGAGACATTTTACTTCAGCTTGTTCAGAACTAGGAACTCTGACATCTGTAAGACTACTTTTATTCAGACTGCAAATACTTTCAAGAAGCAAAAAAATAGTTTTTAAAGGTCATGGGGTGGGGGCTTGTGGCTTTTTGTGTGAATGGTTTTTTGGTGGTAGGATTTTTTTTACTTTATTTAACTATTAAAGTTGTATTTTACTTTGTTCAAGTTCCATTATCACAATTTCGTTACCAGTTCAGTGTTCATCTGTCCAATTAAATGCCCTACTACAAATTGCTGTTCAGATAGTGAACACCTAAAGCTTTCCTTGAACAATATATTCAAAGTTCATTGCATCTAAATTACCTGCCTTGCAACTGTGTCAGCTTTGAAAGTTTTTGGCCCAGACTAATGATTACCTACACGTGCACATTATCTATTTGTGCACACAAAGAATAAATCGTGAACCATTGCTCATCTTAAAGTGCTTTCCAATAGCAATCACTTCATGGTGCCACTGAATTGCAGAGAAAACCATCAGCCCATTTAAAACCCTAAGCAACAGAAGTCTGCAGGGTTATTTAAGCACCCATCTGGATTAGCTTTTGAAGCCTCCGTGGTGAAAAAATCTCATGTAGTTTTCACACCTTTAAGATATCTACTGTTGTATTTATTCCCTGTAAAACCCAAAGCCCTTAGACTCATTTTAAAATGAAGAATGAGAATAGAAATTGATATCTTAACTAGGTCTTGTCACCCTTTCCACCAAGTTTTGCCCAATATGATGAGGGGGAAAAAAGGCAGAAATATCAACTTGTTTTTGAATGTATGCACTCAGTGCCCTGATAATAATTTTCAGCTATTATGTTCAGTACAGAGTGTTTGTGGTCAGTACTCCCCACAGTAATACCATAAGAAATTTAAGATTCTTTTTCATTACCTAAAATATTCAGGGAGCTACACAGACTGAAAGCACATGGTATTTTAGCTTTTAAAGCCTTATGGAAAGGAATGGCAAGACACTAACAATAAGTGACCAACACCCACCCCTCTTCAGGGATATTTGGTAATTTATCACACGGTATTAACAACAGTGCTCACTGAACTTTCGGAAAAGATAGTTTTTCCAAGGCCCTTTCAATTCCTGCCTCCAACAGCTACTCTCACCCCCACAGAGGGCACTCCCAGCTCAAACTTGTTCCCTTTGGAGCGCTTTGATGAGCACAAAGTCCAGGAACGAATTCAGCATTTGATCTACTGCCAAGAGCAGCTCTCTGCCTACATTTGTCATTTCTTTAGTCTTCTGCCACAAACCTTTTTAAGATCTGTTCACTATAGATGAGTGTCCCTTCCGAATTTAGCACTCAGCAGGTTAGTCCTCGCCCCCCGAGGTGGTTTTACAGAGCTGCAGTAGTTCTGCAGCCCCTGCTCAGGGGCTGGGTGTGCTCACACATCCCACCTGTCCCCGGGCTCTGCAGCTCCTCTACATCTGCACACCCCCTGACTCAGCCCAGCCCCAGAGCACTTCATCTGCCTGTCAGCACTTCACATCTTCCAACTGCATGCTTTTGGAGCAGGAAATTTCCCGGAATTAGCTGTAACAAGTCCATGTGCTGCAGCACACAGGCAAAGTGCTTTCAGATGTGATTCACTGTTTCCCACCTCTAGGAAAGGGTGGGATCTGTGCTGCTGCGTGCATCCCATCCCCAGGGCTTTGGGCTGTGCTCACACCAAGGTCACAGCTCCATGAGCACAGCCTCTTTGACTGATGTCTTCTTACATCACTCCTTCTTGAAGGGCACCCAGTGTCACAATAACAGGGCTCTTACCTACAGCCTTACACAATTTCATGCTCAGGGGACAACTGGCATAGAAAGACCCTGATGCTGCAGCTCTTGGTGCATAAATGCTGTTTAAAGTGAAACACTGAGTCCTGATCAAAGCTTCACAACAGCCAGCTGCCTTTCCTCTGCTCACTTGAGCAGCACAGCAGCAAGGGAAGACAATGTGGAAATTAGAAAATAGAGAATTAGAGGTGGCCCACAGTGAAGAAGTGGAGTAGCAGCACACAGAATGACAAATTCAGGATGCACACAGCAGGAGCTCTGCAACTACCATTGAAAGAAGATATGTCATACAAAGAGAACCCCTCAGAACAACAGGATTGTTACAGAGGAATAACAAACACAGCTATGGAAAGGCTCAGCTTTAGCACTAAAGCCTGGCCCAAAGTAAAACTAACTCAGTGTAGTACTAAAGGATCCAACTTCTGATCTAAAGGATGCAACTTCTGTAACAACCACCCCATTAAAAACAAATAATCATAATGACAGTTTGAAAGAGAACATCTGCATGGCTAAATATTGCCATGATGTAACTGCTTTAGGAAAAAAAGTAAATATTGTGCTGTTTTCTTTCAAAACATTCAATTGAAACTAGAATAGATACATACTACACCTTCATTATTCACACACATCTTTCAGCTGAGATCTGATGGCTTCAGGTAAATTAACTTGCTTTTTGAAGAAAAACTTGCCTTGAGAAGGAGCACCTATTACTAGACCTTCATTTAATGACTTTAAACTTGGCACAAGAGGTGTTGGAAATGTCAAGGTGAAAAAAGCACCTTTTCTTGTGGTTATGGTAGTGCCTTTATACTCCTGTCAGTTTAAGACACATCTGCTTGTCTCTTAAACTGAAGCAACTAATCAGAGTTGAGAGAGTCCTGTTTCTCTGCTGTGCTGGTGGACAGGACTATTTGAAATCAATTTTGGCCACAAGAAATTGGACCTGCTAATTCCCTGTTATGCTCCAGGATTTGGCCAACAGCTGTTGGCCATTCTGCCTTCACAGACTTCCTGTCTTGACATTTTTTCCCTCCCATTTCAAATGTGAATTTTTTGTAGTCTTAAATCAAAGTTTGGCATAATAAAAACATGATTTGTAACTTCTGATAAGACTTAAATACATACATGAAATCTAAACCAATTGTTACTGACAACCCACAGACAACTCAGAAAGAAGAGACTGGGAAACATTCCAGAAACACCCCCATAAAGGAGACAGAAAACACAAATTCAGAGGATGAATGAGGTACACTCATTGGCTATAGAGAGGACAAAGTTGTCAGAATACTTTGACTTTCCTTTTGAAGCCAGTTGTTCAGCCACCAAGGTATCCAACCTCACCCCCTAAACCAGCTCCTTAAAAACCAGTCAGCAAAAAGGATGTTTGATTAGGACCTGTGTTTGTGTTGTCTTCAGTTTTGTTATTAAAAAGAACTAAGGATGGAAAACATTGCTTATCTTGCACATAGCTTAGCCTTAATCTGCATCTACTCATCACACT
This sequence comes from Margarornis squamiger, assembly GCA_035222235.1. Taxonomy (NCBI): domain Eukaryota; kingdom Metazoa; phylum Chordata; class Aves; order Passeriformes; family Furnariidae; genus Margarornis; species Margarornis squamiger. The sequence goes on along the minus strand of JAWWTY010000027.1, from coordinate 3,871,375 downwards.
GAGTCAAAATAACTAGCTGAAATTGGAAGCATCATACACTGGAGGTGATCCAGAATTCTGAGGTTGGAATAAAAGCCCTAAAAAGACCCAATCCAAACCCTCACGTTATTTTCATGTTTTCTTGTTAACATATAATAGTTCTTGTGTTACTGAAAAACCCCTTGTTTATTTGTTAATGATGCTGCTGAAGAATAATCTAGAGGTAAAATTGTGCTGGGTGTTCCTTAGAAATATTTGTCCCTTCCTGCACTAAAAAACCCACCAAACCCATCCTCAGTGTGCTTATCAAATTTAGGGCAAAATTGTGATGCAATTTATGCAATATAAATATTTAATAGCATCACTGGTGTTATTTATGGAGAGACTGCACATAGAATTACATCTAGGTGAATTCTGAAATGTCGCTTTAGGAGTCTATTTTAGTTTTGAAGTTCAGAGTGAAATTTCAGCTTAAAATGAAAGCCAGTAGGGTTACTATAAACTGGAAAATGCTGGTAAAGTCTATATTATGATGTCATGTTACAGGACATGCATCAAGTTAAATAAATTCCTTTAAGACTTAAATAGATTCTAATTAATTATTAGGATATATAGCTTGCTTTTTCTTTTTAAATGTCTAGTGACACCTAAATAAGCGATGAGTGATGGATGTTCCCTTCAAAAATGTTTATACAGTAGTCTGGGTATGAGAAATGATCCCAGAAGGTTGTAGAAGAGTGACAGCCAGAGCTATTGCTTCAAGCATGAGAATCCTCAGTCAACTCCCACCACCACTATAAATCGCTGTCTCCCACTATTGCATCCAAAAAACAGCTCAAATCAAGGGAAGGAAAGAAGCTCCAGAGATGCTGGGCCTAAACTTCCCTTAGTTGCAGCCCCAAAATGCTGGGGTTAACAGTGGGGACCTGCAGCACATGGTGACAGTGCCCAGAGGTGACAGCTGAAGGTGGTGATGGGTTCTGCAGACTGTGAGTAGGGTTTGTGTCTGCATCTGACCCGGGTGCCTCACAAGGTGCTTCACAGCAAAACCCCACTTTGCAGCAAAAAAAGAGGTTTTACTCTTATCCAGCTGAATCTAAACTTTCTGCCAACAAAACACACACCCCCAACCCACCGCAGCAAAGTCCTTTGCTGAGCCCTCCAGAGCCACATCTGCACTTGTCACCTGGCTCAGCCTGGCTGGTTTTCCTCCTGAGCTGCTGCCGCTGCCTGAAGGACAGGCTCCTCTTGCTTCACATCACATCTGACACATCTGGGGTCCTCAGCTGATGGACTTCCCAGAGCAGCTCTGCAGGATGGGCCCTGCTTTTTGGGATGTTTTAGGGATGTAGCAGCTTCCTGGTGTTTACTGGGGAATAAGACCATGCACAGGGAGTGGGGAAACATGAATAGGTAACAAGATCATAGACATTCAGAAACTAGAAGTGGCATGAGGAATTTTCAGATCCTGCAACCCCCTCTGGTAACCACTTAGCACTAATTGATGAAGTTTTGGTCAATAACTTAAACCAATAAGACCTGGAGGGCTGAGCATCCCTTGCACTCCTATTTGTGTGGCTGCAATTGTAAATGCTGCAACAAGTCAACATTCCCATGTAACTGGCCGATATCCTCTTGCTTCCATGCCCAGGAAATAACTGAGATACCTCACGTGCTTTGCAGCCTCAGCCATAAGGGGGAGAATTGCTCAGATCGTTGCATTCCTCTAATTACTGATGAATAAGTTCCTGTGACATCTCGGGTAAAGACAAAAGAAAAAGTCCTCTTCTTCCCTTCAAGCTCCCTTCCCTTTCTGAGGAACCCCAGAAAAGCCAGCTGGCACTCCCAGCCTCTCACTAATTACTGCAAGACAAATGTTGACTTCCTTTATGGAGTGCTAAAGTAGCACATCAGTGACAGTTTAGTACCAGAACCGAAAGCAATTTCCTGGAGAAATCAAAAAAGTAGCCTTGAATAAAACAATCAAGACCTGGGTTTGAGACACTGAGTTATCAGCTGAAGCAAGAAAGACTAGAATTGAGTTAAACTTCATTTCTTTTCTTCAGTAGCATCCTGGATTTCACTGACCAGGAAAATAAAGTTTCTGTTAATTAGCTACTTGAGAACTTAAGTGCTGTATTAGAGCTGAATAACACTCAGTGCTGATTCAGAGGTCAGCATGGTTGGATTTTTCGAACATTGTTATGAGCAATCAATCTACTTCTCATTCTAATAAATTTAGGACTTTTTTGTGTTTCTTATCAGTCATGAATCATCATCACCTAATGCTCTAGAGACTTCTATTGCCCTGTTGTTCACTGCAATTGTGAGCCTAATTTTAATAACCTTCTCTCATTTAGCCTAGAGCTCATAAGCTGCTACTCAAACTTATATTCCATGGGGATGGGGAAAAAAACCCAAACCCAGAAAAACAAAATCCAAACAAAAAAGGACAGTGTTTTTCAGTGTAAGACATTGCCAAAAAAAGAGAGTTCTACCAAGGTATACCCAGCTTAAATGGGAGCTCTTAGAACTGATGCACACACACCACAGTCCAGTTTGTCCAACTCTGTACCAGAAACAGAGTAAACCATGCAAACTGTAACTGCAAAACAGCACACTTTAAAAACTTACTGTCTTAAAATACATATATATAGAATCAAAGTCAATCAAGGCAAAAGCACCCCAAAGTATTAACCCCTGAAAGGATTCCCACTCCCTATTTCCTCTGGGGTTTTTGACAGTTTAACAGTTCCTGAGGGACTTTGATCCCCTGCCAATTGCTCCCTCTTCCCTGATCCATGCCAGCTTCCTGCAGCCATTGCCTTGCTCTTCCCACCTTCCCTTTTCTTAACTTCCTTACCTTCTCAGTGTAAAACTTACTTTGGAATCTATAAATACACTCTAAACACACATCTATGCTTCTGTTCTTGCTCTACAGCAGAAGCATTCAGCCTCTTTTTCTATAGCAACTCTACTTCTTTACGCATTCCACAAGTTTAAATGTGCTAATAAATGAAAAGGACACCTGGAAATATTATTTCCTGCATTTGTGTTACTATATATGACACTAACAAACTCCTCTGATTTAAGATTTCTACAGATTGATAAAAGCAAAACAAAGTAACAGACTGGGGTTATTTTAAACAAACAACTCAAAGTATGCCTAGAGAACTCAAGATAGGAAAGGCTATATTAAATTTTTTTTCTCAGCTGATCTTAATTTACTCATTTTTGGTTGACCCAGAAATCAATTCTCTTCTACTCAACAGGGGCTCATCAAAATCAGGAACTCTGAGCTGACAAGAGCCTGTTTATGTTTACACTTGTAGACAATTTTAGATAATTAGAATGCTAGAGAGAAATATCCATCAGGGAGGGTTTAAGGCTTCAAAACATAACTTTTTTTTTTTTCAAATGGTGATTTGTCTATGTAGAATAATTTACAGATACTTCAGATGGGGATGAGGTTACCAGGTGTGCCACTGATACCAAAACTAGACAGTAACACATGGTTGGCAATGAATAGGCCAGTGACTGACACACTGAGGGCTGGTGGCACAGCAAAGCAACCCTGGAGGGACCTACCAAGGAAAAAAACCCATTATTCTAAACATTATTCTTGCTCAAAAAGAAGGGAATGCCCATTCTTCCCAAAGGCATCTTCACAGGATCACAAGTACAAGCACAATATTCTGAGCTCTTAATTGACAGAAACAGAAGAGAACTCCCCTAAACCCTCAGACAGCACCAAAAAGGAGCTGGAGGGGAAACTGGGCCCAGGGGAACTTGCCCAGTGTCTGAATGGGTGAACTCTGCTTACCCTTGGGGGGGGGTAGGTTAATTGTCAGCCAATAAATTGATTTCCAAACACTTCTCTTCCTGTGGCCTCAGGACATGAACTAAACCAGGCTGAAAATAATTTTAACCATCTAATTAACTCATTAGCTTGAAGAAAAAAAAAAAGGGCTTTTCCTCATCACCAACAGCTGCACAAGCCACAACAAAGCAGCCATGGGTGTTTTTCTCCAACTGTAAGAACTCTGGCAGTGGGAAAAGCTGGCAGGGGAGCAGCCTGTGACACTCAAGCATGGGTGTGCCCACCCAGTGTCACCCCTTGTGGACTGCAGCTAAATCACACACAACTGGGGAACATATACTCTATCTTTTAGTAGGACTAGGTGGAACAGACCTTCAAAAACATCACTTTATGAACTGCAAGAAATGAGCTTTCTTGCAATACCATTTAATTCTAAGAAAGAACACTTTTAGAGATGAACAAACTGTAATAAAGTAGGAGAGAATCTATTCAGATTCGGTTTGGGCATCAGACTACAGACTACTAAGGCACAAGATATCCTTGAGAACCTCACCTTGCATAGGAATTCCTTTGGATTCTTCTCCAGCTGAAGGGTTTTGACTGTTTGTAGTTAAATCAACAATCCCTAAAACTCACCTCACTACCTTTTGCTCCACTAACACAATTCCTTTCTCTCAGAACTCCAGATAGTTCCAATATTATTCTGTGCAATCACTATTTTTATTTTCATGTAACCAATCACTTAACCAAATATACTTCATGAGCATTCAGCTGGCAAGATCTGGAATTAAGTAAAACAGCACTGGAGAGCAATACTAAAATTCAGAATTTAGCCATTACGTTCTTCCACATCCAGTTTTGAGAAAGGGCAAGTCCAGATTCCTGCAGACCATTAATCAGGAATTCCAGCTAAGTAAAGGAACAAGAGTGGACCACAAACCCAAAGGCATCAAGTAATCTCAATTTATTATCACAATTACTATTAGCTTTAGGAACATAAACACAACAACTAAACTTGTAGCTATTACATATGTATTAGTACTACAACCTTCAGGGCTCTGTTTGGGGGTGGGTTTTTTGTCATTTAAAACAGTACAGCATAAGGAGAGACTCATTTAACTTAATCCAGGAAAAAAATTAGTGATGTCACTAAAGGCAATTTGGAAATTAAAGACCACAACGTTAAAGACTTCATACTGATACCACTATGAATTTAGTAGAAATGAACTCATGTTTATTTCAGCTGAAACTATTGATTTAAAATACTGATCTGCCTCTCTTGATAGTTCATTTTTATTTATTCTTAATGTGGTAGCAAAAGTTCAATAATTCCTTCTTACTCTGTCCCTTTCCACCACCCAGAGCACACTATCAAAAATGACAAAAGTGAGTATATATGTTTTATGAAATTCTCTTCTGTTTGCATTCAAAGTTCAGCAACCCTACCCAAACGTTCAGACAGAGAAGGTGGGAGCAGACCTCCCAAGTGGCACTGGGTATGTTTATGGGCAGCTGAAAAAGCAGACTGGAAGATGAACAAAATCAAGCCCAAACCCACAGCTGCCCCATGTAGTTCTTACCTATGGAATCTGTGCTATACAAACTACATCTCTATTTTCCTGGCCCAGTCTCAAAGTAATTTTTTATCTAAGGAGGATAACAAAACCTCAGACAAGCAGTTGGTTCCTCCTGGGGTATTGCTGAACACTGAAATTAGGCTGGATGTAAAAACATCTGTTGCCCCTTCAGCAGAGCCTGGTTTTGCCATCAGAAATGGTTGAGTTTGGTTGTTTTTTTTAATGAGTTTTTAATGTTGTCGTGTTCATCTGACAGAGTCCCTCAGTGGACCACTGACATGCATTAGGATCACAGTAAAGGCTGAGACACAAGTTAGACATGAAAGGTTTGGAAGTTTCAAGGCTCAGAACTCCAGGGAACATTGCCCTAAAGCTTTGTCACTGCCCAGGGACAAGAGCTCTTCTGCACAAGCAAAACCAGAGAAGGAGTAAAACCTTTAAATAATGAACACAATGATTATGGGGTTTTTTTTTGTTTGGTTGGTTTTTTACAGCCTAAACACTTTATTTAGCACTGTGTTGGGCTTGACAAGGCAGTTGCCAACTACTCACATGGGCCACCAACGCACAAGACAAAGAATTTTGTTACTCTTCTGAAACTTGATCTGTGCTACATTTCATAATCCATTGTGTTACACTAGTAACTCATTTGTCAAATGGCGATAACCTTCCCCATTGCCACTATTATAGTTCTATCTCTGCTGGAATGACACACTGCCCGTCATGCATGTGAGGAGACAGACATGCTACAGCTGTTCTGACATGGCAGAATGAAACCATTGATACCAGCCTTCAAAAGAACTGAATAACTTCTTATAACCATGGGAAACAAGCTGGGAAGTTGGATATATATCAGAAAAAAAAAAAACTTAAAAAAACCTGCCAGTCTCTACAAAAATCATTTCAGCTTCTTCAAAGTTTACAAACCTTAAATACTGAATATGAAGAAAGGATCAAGTTATTTCCCTTTGTTTTCCCTTTCCCAGATGTGAGCTTCACTGACAACTTCTGGTCAATGAGAACTTTTCAATGGTGACATCTTCACTCTGCCAAGTTCAGCCTTCAGTGCATTCCATCTTTGTAGGTTTGTGTTAAAGTCAGTTTGATCAAACCCTGCCTTGGCTGATCCACTGTCTGGCCTGCGTTGGGACCATTTAAACTGGCCCTAGTTTGGTGTCTTCCAGTCATGAGAACTAAATTTCATAAAAGCCTTTTTGCTTTCTATTTATCTCAAACTGACTGTAAGATGGAACAATGCAAATATAGATGAACTGAACTATTCGCCTTGAGGATAATTTAAAAGATAGAGATAAAAATTAGTTAATAAAGCTTTTTCTGTTGCACAACACAAGATTAAATGGCCTATCACTTTCTACTTGAATAAAGCAAATGACCTAAAGTGATGCTACAACATCAATATTCAGTGGAGGAATAAATTGGCTTTTCAAAATATTGCTCACCTATTTACAAACCCCATAAAAGCTCATAATTCTCACTCTTCTCTATTTGCTGTTACATTCCATCCATTAAGGCACTGAGTCTTCCAATCCACAGCAAAACTGAGTTGATGCCACTCACATACAGCTATTTAATAAAATCAATTTGGTCCCTGCACAGTCTCATACAGGACAATCACACCACACACAGCAGAGTTGTCAGACTCTGCCTCTACAGTTCTCTTGAAAGCTGTTAAGCATTTAACTCTCTCTGTAGGAAGTTCTAGGATCACAAAGTTAATTAGAAAGGGAACTCCCCCTAGACACCTTTATACCTTTGCTGATCCATGTAAATAGTCCCAGAACCCTAAATTTGTCTAGAAATTTCAATCCAAAGGGAGCCAAATATCTCAATGCATATGTAGCCCTCTGCTGAGCTGAGCCTATATTTGGAGTTGGCCAAAAGCTGTATAAGCACAGTAAATACAAAACTGAGTTTGGACACGTGTACTGGGCTCATCAGAAGTGATTTGAATGCAGCACTGTCCCACCACAGCTCCACACCCTCTATTCTCCACCCCAGAGACATCAGACGGTCTGCTTAGAGACAAGGGATTCCCTCACATCCATCTGCAAACCACTCTCTGTGTTCTGGCTCATCCCATGGAAGCATCTCTATCCATCTACCATGTAATTCACACTTCATACCTGCTGAATTATATTTAAGTATCCATGTTAGAAGGTGATCCTGTGAAAGATCCAAGCATAAAGTGCCCTGCCAGACAAAGAACATGAAATATAAAAGTGTATAAGCCCCTTAGCTACTCAGATAATCAATTCATTTTGTTACCTATGGATCAACCTTCAAGGACTGAGAGCCAATCCCACAAAATCAGGAAGCAGAACTGTTAAGGCACAAGGTTAACTTTTAGAACTGAAAACAGCATCTTATACCTTAAATTTCAGCAGCATTTGTACAGACCATGGCTATACCCAATGAGAACCAGGGAGTGGAAAATGCAGGAGATAATATATCTTATTAGTCACTTTAATGGGAAAGCAGCAGATCCCCTGAAAGCAGAATGCCTATTTCTTTCCCTTTCCACTGGCAGCAGCTGGTCTCTCCTCGGTCCTCAAATCAACACCTAAAACTTAAAACACCTAAGCTAAGAAGCATCAGAGGTTCAGAGAATGCAGCTTGCTTCCTACTCCAGAGAATTCCAAGAAGCTAAGACATGGGGGGTTCTGTTTGGTGTGGGTTTTTTGTTTACGTGGAGGGTTTGTTGTTTTGCTGCCGTTTGAATTTATATTTTTTTTTTTTTAGAGCAACAGCTTATTTTGATAAACCAGGTGCTACTTCTGTTAAGCCATTCCCATTAGCTATGGAGTTATCCAGATTTGAGAAAATCTTTGACAACATTAGTCAGAAGATACTCTGGTTGAGTTTTCAGCTACCACTCAAACTTGGAAAGCCCTACATGACCAAGTCCTCATTTCAGATATCTCCCTTGCATACAAAAAGGGTGGCACTCAGACTTTGACCAGCACAACAGCCTAACACTTCAAACAAATACCATTTTTGGTCAAAATAAGCTGCTGTTCACAAGCTGAGCAAATTACTCCAAGTTAGTGAGTTACCTAAAAAATAAAAACCAGCCAGTAACTATTTTTCTGCAACAAAACAGAACAAATGGGGAATTTGGGGGAAATAACTTTGCCTTCCATTGCTCAGCGATGGTCTCCAGGTATCTCTAAGGGAATCCTATCCACGTTAGCTCTAAAAAAGTCGCTCTCTGCCAAGCTCCCCCCGGAGCTGTGACCAGGGACAGCCTCTGCTCCCCACGGGTGTCACCACGAGGTGGCCTCAGCTCAGCACTAACCAGCATCGTACACCTCGCACCCTGATAAACCAAGAGAACTGATCCCCCAAAGCAAACATGTTCGACTGTTCCTGACCCTCAGCTTATCTCTGTTTCATGTTTTAACCTTCTTACACTTTTCTGTTGCATTTGAGCCACAGCAGACATGCTTCTGAATTGACTGGCACTATTATATCTTGAAGGGTAAAGGAAAGATCAACTCTAAGCTCAACATCCAGATGCACAGAGCCTTTAGCTTAGTCTATCAATAGGCATCAGTACTGTTACATTGCTGAAAACATTTGTTCAGTTCCTTCTTATGCTCCAAGATGGGCCAAACTTAGATTCAAACACATGAAAAACGGAGAAGGGATAGTATCTTTGTTGAGCCCCCAAATGTGCAGAGACAGTTCTTTCACCACTTGGAAGGAATCACAGCCTGTGCAGAGTTCAGTGAAACCTGGGCTTTTCCCAACTCCCATAAATCCAGGGGCTTTGATGTTTCAGCACCACCCCATCCCCTCAGTGTTCTGGGCAGGTGAGGACCAGGTTGCATCTGTGAGTGTGTTTCCAAAACACCCTCCAGGAAACATCCAAAGGGAAATTTCAGCTGTCAATGCCCAGTTCCTGGGAGCTGCTCCACTCGCTGCTGGCAGTTCTGTGTGTTTGTTTTACAGTTGTTTTACAATCTGCTCAAGTTCATTTCTCAGCTTTTGATAGGAAGTCTACCTTAGTAGTCTCTCATAGTATTTTTCTTTCTGGCACTTTTGCTATTTTATGAACTGTTACGCATTCGAGTGACAGGCTGCAGGAAAACAAATGGACACGAAGACAAAGCCCAGCCAAAATTCTGGAAGGCTGGATGGTTTGGCGAAGGTGATGAAGGAAGAGAGGAGTGCAAATGACTCTTCTGTGGAGGAGCAGAGCCAGAGCTCAGGGCTGAAATGCAAGGACATTGCCCAGAGCCATCAGCAGCACCTCCTGGGGGACCCCTTGAGCAGATACCCCTGTTAAATGGGAGCTGCCAGCACTGCAATCATCATTACAGTGCTTGTGGCAGACAGCTCCTAAACGCTCCCTTCACAACTGACCACTGGGCATGCTGGGCAGTGAGGGAGAAAATCAATTTCAGCAAAAATAGCTGACAACTACATGGGGACAATTTGCCCAAAGAATTCTTTTATCTTTTATAAAAAAAAAAAATCATCTTTTATAGTCCACCAAATTGCTTGAACTCAGCAGCTGTTGAGATTCAGTTTCTCGTTCCTTTCAATATGAAAACTAAGCTTAATAACAGCTCATAAATTGCACTGTTAGTTATACAAGGGAACTTCCTGTGATAACATTTTTAGGCTCCAAACCACATCAACTAAACCTTAAAAGCTTCTAGACCAACGCTATTTTTCACAGAAATGAAATACATGTATTTGTTTTAGGCATGAAGACATCCTGTAAGGGCTAAAAAGCAAGACCTGTTGTCAGATGCTGTGGGGAAGCCTAAAAGCACAGGAAGATCCAGGGCTGGTGCCCAGGTTGGGGGCAGGAAAGGGCAGGGACCTCTGTGCACACCTGGCAAGGAGGGAAGGCATCAAAGAGCTCAGCCATCTCTGCCATGAAGACATTTCAGGTCTACAAATACAACAGGAGTCAAAGCTCCATTTCTTTGCAGGCAACACCAGAAATTAACTGCATTGTAATTCTGTACATCAGTTCCTTTTTAAACAGTTAAAGAGGTGCATCTCTGCAGTGCAATGCAAAGCCAGCCCCCCTTGGGGACATGAGTGGGACATTCAGGAGCCTCCTGAGTGCATGTGACAAGTCACATCAATATTTTTGTTTCCCTGAAGTTTCTCAACGTGAACCACAATATTCAGCTGCAATAAACAGCAGGGAAGACTGATAACTAAGTGCCCAAAATTCACAGCACTGTGGCCAACCGGACCCACAAGTCTGTTTTTGGAGTTACGAGGCATTTATCTCATCAAGAGTGTTCCAAGAACCACTGAAGGCATTTCTGACTTGTGAGAACAAGGCTTCACAGCTGAACTTTTCAGTGTTGAATTATTATAACATAGAGATGTGAATTAAATGCTAGAAGTGCAGTGACCCACTAATGTTGTGAAGGGTACTGTCCCCAAGACTTGGTACGAATTATTTATAGGCTCCTTACTAGGAATGGGAGAGAAGGACACAAAAACCAGTAAATTCCTTGGAATTACTTCCATTGAGGGTTTCTCTGTGCAATTGACTTAACTCTTCCGAACATCCTCAGCCTGCACTCCAATTCCAGCAATTAAAAGCTCCATCTTGGCTGTTGGCAAAGAGTTTACTCTGACATTAAAACACTCCTCTCTCCTGCAACACTGCTGATCAACAAGCTATCACTGACTATCCTAAGGAGTTTATTCTCCTACTTGTAGTTCTTAGAAACTGAAAAGGAGGCCTTAAGGATAAACAAAACTTGAAGGGGGTGGTGTTAAGGGGACTAAAGGATTATCCTGTTACAACCCAATCTGAAGTACACTAAATGTTTGCATACATTCTTAGGCACTTCAACCTTTTAGCTGAAAGAACATGTCCCCTACCCCAAAAACACTGAACTGAGGAGAAAAAAAAACACTCAGAAAATACGTTTGACTGGAGCAGTCACATGCTATGCATTCTGTTCCTCTTAAATGCTTCATAGAGATTGAAAAGAGATGGGTTTAAGGTCAGCTAACTCTCAGGGAAAAAGCAACTACCAGAGCCAGTATGGTGATTTCAGTTATCCAGCTACTGTCTGTGACATAAAATCTAAACAGAATTATTCTGCTAGTTTTATTAGGTTTTGCTATGCTTTTTCACACTTAAACCCCCATGTACTTCAGTTTTCTAAACAATTATTCCTGTGTATTTTAAATCTGCCTATCAAGCCTAAGGTAGAAAGTTCATAACTCTTTTTTTCCAAAGCTGTACACAACTTTTGTAGATGTAGAAGTGGAGCTCAGTATTGAGAACTTGCAATAGAACAGCTTTCAAAATAAAGCAAGAAGTAAGGAAGAGTTCTAACTTGGATTTAACTTGGGGACTGCAGTAATTCCAACTGAGTCTTTCATATCCCAAACCTCATACCTCCATCTACCACTATTAATTTCATCACAAACTAAAAATTCCTGTGAAATTAATAAGTCAACACCCAGCACATTGAAGATTTCAGTTATGGGAATATCCATTCAGCCACAGCTGGAAATGTGCCTGGTCAGTTGTTGACTGTTTTTGGATCAAGTGCTGTAAGAGCCCCACTCTAGCCTTGAGTCACACATGGAATAAAGCAAATGAAAACAGGTGGATTATTAATTTCTCACTATCAGCCTTTGGACTGCTGTCTGCTAGCAGAGTCTCACCACTCCTGTCCATGACCACCTTCTGTGAAAGCACAGCCAGCTTGTTGCATCTTGCAATGGGAGTGACTCAGCTCGCTCCTGCTCCAGTGGAGTCAGTTACAGGAGTGGTAAATCAAATACATTTCTGTTTGCTTTTCATTAGTTTTCAGAGATTCACATTAATTAAGTTACTGATTATCAGAATGAACAAGACTCCTAAGGCTAAGATTTTATATGAGTCATCTCCCTTTCAACCCAGTGAGCCAAAACCTGCAGTGCCTACGTATTGTTCCAGCGAGGAAGATAATGGAGTCTGGCATCTCTGATGCCACCCTTTTCTTTATACTGACATCACACTATTCTATTTCCCTCAACACAGCAGAAATCAAAAAGGGCAATCTTTGTTTGTAGTCCCAAACCACTTCTAATAAAATCCCAAACCAGAAAGCTGGTTTACTTTTATTTTTGGCACTGAGAAACAGCGGGAGGGTGGGGATAGAATGTCACACTGAAAAGCTTTGCTCAAAGTACATTTACAGGTTGCTTGATCCATCCTTGGGGGCCTTTTCTGCAGAGGTTCTTCCTGTTGATCTCAGGTCTCTTCTGTCAGTACAATACCTCCCATGGGGCAGGGCTCCCTCCCTCCCAGTCCTTGAGGGTTCCACTCCTGGAACTCAGCCTTCTAAGTCAACCATTTAAATTCAGTTGACTTCAGGGAGAGACACCCCACCAGCATTTGGGGTGTTCCATGTGAGTGAGCATAAAACCACGCAGGGGCACAGTTTGTCCCTTAGAGAAGCAAGAAGAGCTCAGTCAAGTGGAGGTTTTTGGTACGTACACAGGAAGCTCCTGGTGTTGCAATTCCTAGCATGTTGTACAGACACTATGGAAAGCAAGACAAGAATGCCACCAGTATTTCCCAGGTAAGTTGTAGCTTTCCAAGAGAAGAAATCCAAGGAGCCATGCACCTAAATTAGCCCAACAGCCTGTTTAATTTCCTAAAATCAAATTCCCATGGAAGCAATACAGGTGAGAACATCTTAGACATAACTGAGTGGTGGCTGAAGTGCTGTCTTCATAACAGACACACAGGACCAAAGGTAGAACTCTCCTGCACTCCCTCAACACTGCTGGCCCCAGGAGAAAAAGGATCAATTCTGCAAATCCTTCAAACCAGAGATAAAACTCCCCCTACCCTACAAGGGCTTAGTAAAAAGTGAACTGCAAGAGAGGAATTAGGCTCTCAGGGCCTGGTCATGGAGCAGTCACATTTGACAGAACTTCTTGTCTGTCCAAAGAGACTGATGTGCTGCAGCCACACTTGTTGGAACACAAGCTCAAGAACTGCTCAAAGCATTTCAGAAATCTAAATTAAGTCTTTCAGGTTTTTCTTTAAGTGCAGTGGCTAAATCTGAGTCAATGTTCCATCATTGCACAGACCACATACAGGGACATCTTTTGGTTTTCACACTTGCAATTAGCATGTTCTCAATCTAGTAAAGAAAAAAATTAAAAACCAAACCCCCCAAAAAAACAACAACAACAAAACCCAATCACTTGATGTTCAAATTCCTGTCACCTCAGATATATATCTGATAGAACACAACAGGACAAATTTCAAGATACTCATTTGGCAAGCAACGTTTGCTACTGCATCTCTTTGGCATCAAGTGACAGCATTATATCTTTCTGTGGAGAAAAGAGATCACAGTGAAAATGCTTCTGTTTCCTTTGATTTGATTTGCAAGGTTCTTGTGGTTGTTTTCAATCACACCAAATGTAACAGTTCTGCTCCCCATAGAATGGGGAGCTGTAAGGAAAAAAACAAACCCCAGAGCACTGTCACCACTGCATGACCAAGCTTTCTGATGGCCTAGGCTGGCTGAAGACAGTGCAGAGCTGCACTGACACCCAAGCAGCCGCCAAGTTGTGTCATATTGTGTCACACACATCAAAAAACCAGGGTAGTCACTAGCCTCGAGTGCTTCATTAGGTGCAAGATTAATTTCAGTGCTCACATTACAAAGAGATCCTGATCTGACACCATTGTGGTTCTCATTATAATCTTTGACTGATTTCTTTTCATTTGCTTTCATTATCTTCAGACTAAACTAGTTTCACATTAAGTTTCAATCCCAACCACAAAGGCCAGCAACTTTCTCTAAGAGATCTGACTCTCACTCTTTTAATCCCAGGAACTCCAGAGTAGCCCTAACCAGCAGGGTTATTTATTAATAATTAGATATTATTTGCTAACTACAAGAACACCTCACCAGATTTCAGTACAGATCAACTACTGGAATACTGAGATCATAAAACGCATGCGCTGCTATTGCATTGGATGACCATTTTTTACAGCCAGATTTGTTAATCCTTATCAAAAGCAAGTTACACTACTTTATTTACACTTCTCCCAGCACTAAACCAGAGAGCACACTCACAGAACTCAGGATGGAAGAGCTGTAGGATAACTAATTTCATCATTGATTCACTAATAGAGTTTCCTTTCTAGTTCCTGACAGGATGAGTCCAGTAAACAGGGAGATGGTCTGGAGGATCAGCAGGTTTATCTGCCTTGCAGTTATTGGTATAATCCATAGATCTGTTGCACAAAGTATGGGCTATTTCTGTGGGTTTCACAGGGTTATATTAATGGATAGTGCATTAGAAGTACTCCAAGGAGTAGAGCTGGCATGGCAGTTCATTTACAACTGTGAGCACAGCCTCAGAACAGGAGTTCCCCTCTCAGCTGCCCCAACACCCTGACATTGTAACCCAAGGAGGGATGCCAAGAGACCCTGCTTCCCACTGCAGCTGGGCCACAACAAGGCTCCAGAGCTGGGGAGAGGATTCTCCCTATGCCTGCAAACCATGAGGCACGAGGTAGACAAGCCTACTGAGCCCCTGGTTCAGCATGGTTGGCTGCTGATCAATGTGTAAGGAGCTTTCTCCCGACCTCCTGCCCTGAGATTCCTGCAGGCTTGTCAGTTGTTCTGGTGACCAAGAGCTTGATGTGACCTGAGACATTTCCTTTTCTCCAAGTTTGTCTCTTCATGTGACCAGACACTCCTACAGGACACACATAAGTCTCCAGAAGCCTCATACTTAACACACCACAGAGCCTGCTTTGCAAGCACACTGATGTGATATGGATCACCAAACCAAAACCTGTGTCCTCCAAACATCCCACAAAGCAAAAGGCTGCCTTGTGGCTGGTCAAGACAGCAAGATTGTCACCACAGCCCAAGTGGGATCCCTGAAGCTGCCACTGCAATGTGAGCAACTTGTGTATTGAAGCCTTCCAAGAAAGCAAATTGGCAAGACAAACAATCACCTCATCACTTCAATTTCATATCTTCTGTTTTATTTTAAGGCTTAGTAGTAAGGGCTTTCATGTATCTGGGGAACTTCACTTTGTTTAACTTTGCAGTCCTCATGTTTGTTTAATAGATACTATTTGTAAACTTAGAGTGTTTCTATGCCCAAAGACTATTTGTGTTTGTTTCTCCAGCATTTTTCCTCCCTCCTTTGTTTATTTCTGTACTGACACATCAAGGGAGGGCTTACTTTTGGCACACACTCTTGCCAAAACAAATTGGTTTATGTACAATTTCCTTTCATCAGAACTTCAACGTATTAACAACTTAGGATATTGCATATAAGCCTATATCTGGATTAAAAAAAACCTGATGGGAGGAAGAACAGGACACATGTTGAGGCAAGAAAGATTAAAGGAAAACAGTTCTCTGAATTAAAGCCCTCTAACACTGCAGTTGAAACTACGCCCTAAGTTCTGTTTTGTCATTAGACAAGTTCAACCCTTGATTAAATCATGTTTACAAGTAATTTGGGATCAATCTTCCTCTCTGGAAACCATCAACAAGTAGTCAAAATGAGAACACTTTCTCTTTTTGGTGGGGGAGGAAAACAGGGAGGGGGCAGGTGGGTAAAAAAAGTTACCAGAAGAGCAGAGCTAAAGTCATCAGGTATTATTAACTGTCTCAAGGTTGCCTATGAAATGGGGAATAAAATATATGGCAATTGAAGGTTTAGTGGATAACACTGATCCCAGCCAAAACCCTCAAAGGGCCCAGTTAAACAGGGATATGAACCCCTGTAATTTTCCAGATATGGATTTGGAGATGTTGACTGGAACAAACAAAATGAGCCTGGCACTCCACATTCATTACTGGGAGCTAATTAAATACACTAAATCATCTCTGTGTCCCATTTAGTTGGTATTTGGCAAATCCCTTTGATAAGGGGAAACTGTCAAACATTTTCCTGCAGATCCTGATCTGAGATACTCCATGATTTGTTTAAAATTCTGCTCATTGTCAACAAGTTCCATTTAGCAAAATGGCAGGCTTTGCTGTCACCTAGATTAATTTGGAAGGTCTATCTCTTAATTAGCAGTGCCATGTCAGATAAGCTGGCTCCTGATGACATCAGTGCTGTCACACAAGGTTCACACAGATCCAAGGGGACAGGAACTGCCCTCCAAGTTACTTACCTCCATGTTCCATAATTACAAGGGCATTCCCTGGGAACTCTTAGCCAGTGAATATCAAACAGTGATGGAGAAGTAGGGTCTGTGTGACAAGTTCCCCTTGCAGCACAAATACCTTGTACATTATTGACACTAAATAACATCACCAGCACTATCCTTTGAGGACAAGATGGATCCAAACTTTCCAAAGCAGCACAAAAGAAGGGAATCAGGGAAGCAAAGGTGTGACACATTGACAGCAAAGCAGCTTAAATACAACTGAAAGGCTCCTTTTCCTTCTGGTAAATAAGTTGAAGGATTATCACTTTCAGGATTTAGTGGTGATGTGAGCTCTGTTTCCCCCTTCACATTTCTATTAGAACTTGTTAGCTTAAACCTGACCCATGTGAAAGTTGGTTTCAGGGATTTATTACCAGACTTAAAAAAACAACAAACAAAACCCCACCAAACCAAACAAGTGCCACATCAACAAGACCTTGAAAGTAAAGAAATACTAATTAAATACTAATAAATAAGTGGAATACTAAATAAGTGAGAGGAGTCAGTGGTACAAGTACCTGATGTTGAGATGGCTGAATTTGGCTCACTGACATCCAAGATGATAAAAACCAAACCCACATTCACTCTGTTTCCTCAGAGGAATATTTGCCCTGATAATTCAAGTGTGTACAGGACTATTTGTGTGGATATAAGATACTGCTGGTATCCCACCCCCATCCTTCTCTAAAACTAAACTAAATTAATTTACCAAGTTCCACTGAAAATTGCTATGTATTGATTACATTTCAGTAAGTCAACTCCATATTTATGACATGAAGCTTGGTGGGAGCAAGCACAGTTAAAACACACTGATTTTTGTTATTTTTAATTGCATTGTGGCACATCCAGTGTGAGGAGTGTCCACTTTGGAACACAAACTGAAGAACTGATGATAAACTTAGTATAGCTCTAAAGAAAAGGACCTGTTATGAAGGTAACACAATTGATGCTACTCTCTTCCACAATGTCAGTACTTTTACCCTTATTTTCCCTCTTCCTACTATTTCTAGATCACCTTTCCAGCCTCCCTACTGTTTCTTCCAACCTGGTTTATGTCACTGCCCTGCCCATGGCACTCATCTTCTGTATGGTCAAGGCTTCAGTCTCATGAAACACAGCTTGTACCTCCCCACTCTGATGAAAGGATCATTTCACAGACACACAAAGACAAAAGGCTTTGGACCCCCCACTAACATTAAAGCAAACTTGAAGGAAGGAAAATCCAGGAGTTGGCAGACCTAATTACATTTTCACAAGATGGATAAGATCTTAAAAATTCATAAGCATTGGAACACTTCTGTAGTATGGCTTTGAGACCTCAGTCACACTTGGTATGATTAAAGAGTTTGTGAAAGAAAACAAAACAATAAAAAAAGAAGACAAAACCCACTCAGCCCCCTAAAGGATCAGGAGACATCTGCCAGTCAGGGTATCTGGCATGGAAAAAACAGTTTCATCCTGCTCTGATTTTGATGAAGCAAGATAAAGCTTCAAAAGCAGAAGCACTGCTATCTACCACAGCTGGTCTGACAACAAAAGCTTCGATGCACTAAATCCTGTTGTCTTCAGATTGGCTTTTGCATATTGCACAAGAACTGTGCCAGTCTTGTGGGACTGGATCACACTAAAAATCATCAGGAAGCAAAGAAACCATCTGAAAGCAGAAAATCACAACTTGAAAGGAGACTTTTAACAGTTGTGGCAACAGTTACAGGTGCCCTAAGTTTTTGATTGGGGAACTGGCAATAAAGCTTGTTAAATGTAACAGCAGCACAATATTCCCAGTTACTGGTTCCTGTGCCACTTTCCTTGAATTTCACTGCAATTCCCTTTTACAACCGGGACTCTGATCACAAAGGCACAGAAGGCAGGGCCAGCATAGGGCTGTCGGGGGGTGCAGCACCACAAATCACTCCAGCAATATGAAGCAATATAAGCTTTCCTTTAAAATGCAGCTACTCCTCTGCTATCCCATACCAATAAACCAGATGAGCAGGGATTAACTAGGCAGGTGTCACTGACTTGCCTTCACGTTTTCCTGCCCAAGCCCCTTCTCCATGACCACACATTTTTAGGTGAGCCAGGTACAGATACAGGCAAGCATTTTCACTTGGTTGAGGATGTGGCAAACTGCTAGATCAGGAATTACACCTTAATTCTGCCATGCCAGCTTTTCAGTAACTCAGCAGCACACTGAGCATTGCTCCCAGAAGCTGGAAGAGGTGATTTTTGCTGGAGGACAATACCATGACTTCACTGCTGGAAGAAAAGTTTTATTGTTCAGTTCCTGGCAGAATTTCATAGAGAAGGCAGAAGATAAGCTCCCAGCAGAATTCTCCTGCAGGCACACATCTATATCTCTACCTGTCTTTGTCTTAGGAATTGCAGTTTGTCTGTGATTCACCTTTCAGCTCTCACAGCTGGGACAGCTTGAAAGGAATTCACCTCACTGAAGATTCAAGTAATTGAAAGCTCTACTGTGAGAAGACTTCAACCCTCTAAGATCAATACCAGATCTGTGTCAGACTCCAAGGATACTAGAAATAATGTAGTGAACTGCCAAGGATAGACAGCTGGTGCTCTTGGGTAAAAATCTGGACTGTTGTATCCTTCAAAAACATGACGAATGATTCTAAAAAGCAGATTCACATGAACTAGTACATCTCCATGGCCCAGGAACAGCCATGCACAGTAACAGCTTATGGCATCATTATGCACTCTTTGGCTACTTTTTGTAGCAGTACAAGGGCCAGTCTGGGTAATGATCTTCTGATTCAGGTGTATTTGCTCTGGACCTGCAAACTATGCTGGTCCTGAACCAGCAAGAACACCACAGAAAGCAGAGTCAACAGAACAACTTTGGGACACTTAGGATGAACACCATGTGAGCAACCCAAAGGAACAAGGATTTATTTTGAACTCAGAAATTTAAATTCAACAATAAAGAAGAAAATCAGCACTTGAAAATTTTATTCCAGTAACAAAACCAAGTGGCTGAAACACACTAGCTAAGGTCTGGCACAGACACCCTGAACCCTTCACTACTACAGCATGTCAACATTGCTGCCCCACGCAAGCTCCTGCCAGAGGGAAATAAAAGGCCACCACCAGCACTTATGTCCCAAATTATGCTTCCAAAAGCCTTGGTATGTACTAAGATATAAAAAACATATCCCTATTATGCTTCTGCTAGGAATTTTTCTCCTACTGCAGTGGCTGTGGATGAACACACATGGGCAGGGTTGATGTGGGTCCCAGGTGAAGTCTGGGCCATTAAAGCCTGTTGGTGTCCTGAGGGCCCTGACTGAGTGGTGCTCAATGAACTACTTATTGAAATACACAGTCTTAGTACAAGAATCAGGCTGTAGAAAAGTTTGCTCTTCTACCAGTAACACCTAAACTTCCAGAAGTCATATGAGCCTTAGGATTTACTAACATTGATTGTATTGTCATGACAAAAATATTGTTCCAACCCAAATGTCAGACTAAATTTGACAGCAAGAAGGTCTAGATCAAGTTTTACAGGCTATCAAACATGAGTGAAGTCCCCACCTTGGAGTATGGAAAAGTTGATGTAAAACACATGATTCTGAGTGAACTAATTTCCTTAGTGGTCATAAGTTAATTGATTTAATAAACAGCACATCGTCAGAAGGGAAAATATCAGGACAAAACCAAACATGGTAAAAAAAATGCTTTTTCTCTGTTTATAATTCTCAGATTCTTTTTCAATCTGCACAGACTGCTTGAGCCCCTGCTTCATGCACAACAGTTCAGTGCCTACTGGTACCATTTTGCCTTTTCTGTAGGCCTTTCTCTGCATCTGTCTAGAAGAAACACATTAAGCAACTCCAGTAAATACAACTCAAGTGCAAGAATTCTTCCACTTTGCCTACTTAACCAATTAGAACAGAGCATTGCAAATCCTCAGTACCTACAATATGGATTCAATAGAGGCACAGCCAGTTGTGCAGCCTCAAGCAGCATCACCCCTAGAGAGCCCATCACATGCCTGGAAATCCAAAACCAGACACAGTGAACCCAGGCATAAACCCCTCAGAACGTGTCTCAAGCCTGATAATTCCTATAAACACATGCTGCAGCAGTGATGTCACTACCCCAGCTGTCCAAACCAAATATAAATATATCCTTAACTTTAGAAGGGACCAGATGACACTGTAAAAGTAACTCTTAATTCCAAACAGTGAAGGTCACAAGTGTACAATAGAATTGACTTATTTTACCCCAGTTCTAAACCTTTTGTTTCCAACTCAAGTCCAGGTGCTTTGCTGAGGTAAATTCACGTGGCATTTCATTCCTTGACCTTGATTATTCAGAACTGTATTTTGCCCTGTGTTTGGCATTGGTGCCACCAAACTTGTCCCCAGGAGCACATGTTGTACAGCTCAGCCCTCCAAACCCACCTCTGAAGAGAGGGTGCATGAGTGGTCACGAGTGGGTACAATTCTTGCTGCAGGATCTCACCACAGCAGGTCAAAGAGACCAGGCCCATGACTGCAGTGCCTTTCCACAGTAAAAATCAGTGTATAGACAGGGATTGCTATTTAATCACCAGCACTGGAACTCCCCAGTTCACAGCCCACAGGAGGGCTGTTAGAGGAAAAGGCATCTTTATATTTCCAGACACAGAGGTTAGGAAGCTGTAACAAAGCCTAGAAGAGATGATTTATTGGTCAATACCACAAATGGCAAACTGCTTGATATATTTCTGTTAAGGTTAACTTTTGGACAACTCTTCACCTCCAGCTTTATCACAGATACTGCTTCAGTAAACAACTGAAAGTTGCAGTGTTGCTTTTTTCATTGCAAAATACATCTATATAAGTGATTGAAAAAAAGTAATTTCAAACCTGTCTTTTCTGTCCATTAGAGAAATTTCAGACACTGCATAGGGTTCTGTGTGCACCTCAATTCCATGTATAATACTTAATAAGCCCTTGAATGCTTTATCCATGGGTTTAGATTTAAGCAATATAAACTTGTTCAAGTATTTGATTGCCTTCAAACAGTTTTGGTGGCAAATATAATCAAGACAGGTCAAATCCTTCACAGGAAAAGCTAAACTTTTTCTCTTCAAGCAATAGGTATGCCAAAAATTTCCCCAAATTATTAAGCAACAACCATAGCAGAACTGTCTAAAAGCTGTATTCATTTTCCAAGACCTTTAGAACATTTAGTTTGTCAGTTCTGCATTTAGGGATATCTGCTCTTCATGTGCCACTTCAGTGGCAACAGTGCATCCTCTCTGCTCTTGTAAATCTTAATTACAGGAGCCTTCTGCTTCCCTGAGGAAACTTAAAGGAAGTTTTTCATACAGGTGGCATTTTGCACAAGTTTTTCCAGGCATAAGAGAACTTCTATCCCCAAGTTGACAGGTAAACTTACCTACCTCTATCAGCAATTGTGTAGCCTAAACACTGACAGTCAAAATGGATCTAACAGAAAAATAAAAATCAAGCCTTGAAGGGCAAAGTGAGTGGAAATGGATCAGTAAATAACTTTAAATGGGGTGTGAATGAAGTAACACAACTGATTCAGGACTAAGTTCTTGCCTGTTTGCTCCCATCATACTAAAAGCAGGATCTTCTCAACCTGAGAACGTACCCCAAGTCTTGTTGCAAAGTTATGTTCCACTTTCTAAGATTTAGTTATACATACACCAAAACAATAAATGATTAGTTACATAGCATTCAGGAGGATTGATCAGCTACATCACTAATTAGTTCCAAGCAGAATTTGTATCTCCACGGATCTTACAACACAAATGGTTTCAGCTGCTTGCTGCCTGAATGTAGCACAGGGTTTATGTTCCAAACCAAAGAGTGCTTTCCCCTCTTAGTGAAGCAGAGACAAGAAAAGAATTCAAGCTAAGTTACATTAACCACACTGTCATAGCAAATGCAAAGAAAATATTATGTTTCAATTTCTAGAGGAATAAGTCAAAAGATCTCCAGCACAAATATGCTTTGGAAAGGCATTATTTCTCAATGGTGCCTCTTGAATGACCACAGGGCAAAACACAGTTTTACTTTTCACTGGATACAAGTTGCAATCCATATTCTCCAGGAAAGATCTGTGAATCAGTGCAACTCTTATCTACCACTGTTTGACAATAGCTATGAGGCACATTACTAACTGCAACATTTTCCAGATGAAACAGTCCCCTAATTAGAAATAAAATATTTTTTAGTTCCTTTTCTCAGAAAAGACTGCTGTGAGGCAAGACAATAGAAATGGCACCATCTGCTAATAATCCAATTACAGAATTTCAAAGCAACAGCTAAAAAAATCTAGCTGTTAGTGATTTATTTTTCTAAACATATTTCTCAATTACACCACATGGAGGTCCACATGCTTTCTGATTTCACTCTGTTTGGAAACTAGGACAGTTCATGGGATCAAGGACAAGTCATATCATGGGTAATGCAAGACATGAGCTTTTCCCAGTGACACGTTTTTCTGCACTTGTGACAGGACACATCCATGGCTTGGCCGCTTGCTCATATTCCCCCATGACATGCAATAGTCCAACATGTCTCAGACATCACTTTTAGCAGATTATTCTCTGGAATGACCTTGGGCACACCTTCTCTTCCACTTGCTTTATGCTCAGAGTTATCCTCAGGTGCACCAAGACAATGGTAACTTGCCTTCTGGGACTAAATGCTCTGAAATGCTCTATTTGGGAAGCAATTGCTACTTATCATTCCAGATTACTTGACCAGAGATGGGAACTTGGTTAACACTGTTTGGTGGGACAGGTGTTTATAAATTCCCAACAAGCCCCTGGCTCTTGGCCTCCTACTAAAGATAAAAAACAACGAAGAAAACCCCAAACAACCAAACCATGATTAATATTTGAATTTGTATTCAGAAGATACTGACAACTTCAGGAAAGACAGTTTCATCCTGCTTATGAGACACATAAAATGGATTATTTGCTCAGGGCCTCATCACAAGTGTATGGATGAGGAACATATAGAATGAAATGCAGATCTGGATGCATCAATACCCAATACTACAACAACTGTTGGATGAACACACGTGGCCACACATGACATGGAACACAGAACTGTAGCAGTTCCAAGTGCCTGAGGGTTAGAAACAACCTATCTGGACAAGAATTTGGCTAAATCAATATTCTCATTGTTCCTTCAGGTATTTTCTGTTTATCTTTTCACAGGAAGCCTCAAGTCCCTGTCCCAGACCTAGGGAAGTCAATCCCAACTTCAGTAAATCAGCTGAAAGTGCCATATGAAATCCAATGATCAGCCTCTGCCCTCCAGTAAATCCACTGCATTTTATTGCTGGAGGCAAACAAAAACTTCTTCCAAGCTATAAAGTTTCAAACCCAAAGGTGATTTTGTAGCAAACAGATCTATTCAAAGTGGTGTTTGTCTGGAAACACTTGAACAGCTCCATGTTCTGCAGTGGCCAACAGCTGCTAAGGTGTAAATCACATTTCCACCACAACTGCAGTAGACCCAAATCTTGCATTTTTCCCCCCGCCTCACTTCCCTTTCTCCAGATTAGCCTCCAGACAAAAGCACTAAATACTAACAAAAGTCTGAGCTACCAAGCCTAACATGGTTTTATTGGGCCTTCAGAAGCAGCAAACAGCCAGCTGAGCATTGGACACAGGGCCAATATTTCCCTGGGCAGCAGGGAAATGAGGAAACACTGAAGCTGCACAAAAAATGCCCAAATCTGTGAGGGCAACAAAAACCTGACAGCATTTGCTGCTCCCACCCCAAGGACAGACTCCCCTAGGTTGTTCTGTAAAGAAAACTTTCGGGCTTTTGCAAACTTGGAGAGCTAAAATGAAGCCTCTGGAGGTTATTAATCCTCCAGTGCTGCCCATTATACAGCCTGGGAACAACACTGGTTTGGTTTCACCTGCCTCCAGTACTCCTGCAGTGTGGTGGAGGACAAATTTTATCAGGAAATGCAAGAAAGTTTAGAATTTAACCAGAGGGGTTCTTTCTTTTGCTTATTTTTAAACTTCATGCTTAGAGCTGCGCCATCTCAAACCAGAGGTTACCTAACCCCATGTCCTATGCCCATCAGTAGCCAAGAGCAAATGCCTTGAGTGTGTCCAAAGTACAGTTCAATCAGTATAGATCTATCCAAACCTTCTTTGAATTAGATCCTTTAAAGTAGCAGCAGCACCAAGCTCAGTGCAACAGTGGGCAAGAGAAGAGGTAAGAAAAGCCTGTAGAAGATGTAAAACCAACCTGGGTTTCATCACCTTCTTACTTGACAATGTACTTTCACTAGCAAACACACAACAAAAATATTCTGCAGTTACTTCCAAATATTCCTGAGTTGCTAAACAATAAATACATTTATTCAGTCAATCTCTCACAACCTATTGAGCAGCATGACCCCGTGTGACTTGCTATTTTGCCCCAGTCAGATGCTCTGGGCCAGAGGTTAATATACAGCTTCTTGCCCCCACCACTTGCCGAAGAAAATCAAGGCTTGTCTAGATGAGACACTACTGAATCCAACACTGAGATAGCATCAAGACTTGAAGCAAAATTACTTGGACTGCTTTTTCATGCACTTCTGGATGCTCCTGTGAACTTGTTCCAAGCACCATTATCAGAATTCTTATAGTCTAAGTTCCTTCACTTATGAAAAGAACTTGGTTTCTTTCTTTTAATCCTATGAATATGTAACCAAAGTATTAAACTGTGCCCTGCTAAGAGCCATGAAGGGTTGACACATCCCAAGTAAATTTTGGAGGGACAGAAAACAAAACTTGAGCTGGGAATACTTTTGCATGTACCTGTGATTGCATTCAACTTGTCATTGCCAGCTTCCCTAGGACTGATTGCTTTGATTCTCTCCCAGGATCAAAGTATAGGTAAAATTTCCAGTGGGTCCTAAGATGGATTTGCTAAGACTCATGAATTGAGCAAACTCATGTACATGCCATGACTTGCATTCATAGCTAACAAATTTATAATCTTCCTTACCTACCACAGCAAGCTTTTAACAGTGTCTATTTCTAACACTGTCCTGGTGCATCAAGTGGCTAATGAGGAAAAACATGAACTGTAGAAGGCAAAGAGGTCTACCATGAAATGAACTGTAGGGACATGAAATGATTTATGGTGTGGGCAGCTAAATGGAAAAAAAAATATCAACTTGCATTACTTAAAACTGCAGAAGTTCTGTCTGAATTGATGCCCTTCTAAGGTATTTTGTCATTTACATATGCTTGAGAAACTCCAATATTTATCAAGCACCAGCCTTCTCTGTTTTTAGTTTCTTTAACATGGCCACAAATTTTAAAGCAGAACATAAACCTGGGGTAAGCAGACTTGATCACTGCGTTTCAAGACCCATAGAGCTGAACAGATATTGAAGGAAAATAGTCCAAACAGTGAGCTGTTCATCCAGATGAACCCTGGATGGCTGAGAAGGTTGTGATATCCAAGCAAGACCTCTGACTCCTCACACAATTCCGGACTACTCACTGTTAGAGATCCAGTACATATAGTGAATGTACAAGTAAATTTTCCTTTTAAGCAGGCTGTACTGATTGAGTGACTGACCATTGCCAGCCTTTTGCCATCTGTATTCATTGTTCTTGTGGCCTTCTCTTAAAAGAAAACAAACCCAACCTCCCCCCTTTGAGTAATTTATTTACTATGACATCACTCCTACCTGCACAATAGTAAACAACCCACCTACCACCTTAATGAAGCACCTGGGACTTTTATTTGTCTTCCAAGGCTTTCATAGATTTCTTCACACCAAAATAGCAATTTGTCAGTTAACTGTCTTAACTTAGTAGGTACAGTGCCAACACAACCCTTGTGAGATGGATATCTGCCCTTATCTATTGGCAATTGATAGCAGAACTACATCAGGGGTTCTATGGTGCTTAGAGAAGGAGGAGCAAAGTGCTGAAGGCACGAAGTGAAGAAGTTCAGAATCAAATGAGTAGCACTCAGTGCAGTCCTCTTTCCCAAATGGCAGCTGCATAACTCAATGCTGTTACATTACATTCAACTCAAAGCTGTATTCAAAGTCCTGAGTCACAGTCCACAAAACAGTTACTGTACCTGCCTTGCCATAACCAACGGGCAGCCTGACTGACTCAGAAACAAGCACAACTTACTAAGTGTAAATTCATTGTATAAATATTTGTGTAAACCCATCTATGGAGGAGCCCATTGTTTGTAGGTGGAACCTGAAGAGACAGCTCTAATGATGGTCCTGCATAGGAACTGCTTTTGACAAAGGTGATGTGAATAACCACATTCTCTGCACATCCCACAAAGGCGAAGCGATGTTTAATAGTGAAATACTGCACTCCTGTTTATTTTGGGGAAAATAACAGATTGAAAAAAAAAATCAAACAGCATCTATATGGGATGGTTCCCTAATTCACATCTTTATAATTTAAATTTAAATTTTGTGTGTTTAATGCCTGTGTGTCCAGGCACTGTCAGTCAAACATATCTGCACAGCAAGGGAAGGGCCAGGTTGCTGTGTGTCCCAAAGCCAAGACAGACAGGGGCCCCTCCAAACCCTACACCAAGATAGGAGGTCTTAATGACCATTCAGGATCCAAAAATATGTCCATGACATGGCACCAAGATGACATTTGATGGACAGCTATCATTTCTGTTTGTCACACTCAACCAAAAGGAAAAGAGATCTTTCTGAGCAGTTTCATTTCAGTTTTGTTCACCTCATTTGCTGAGGAAATGAAGTGGTGCCATAGCACAATATTTTCATGTAATCCATATATTCAGTATGTGATAGGCAAATAGGTGTTTTGCAAAATGTGATCACAACCACTTCAGACTCTGACCATTTTCCACAACCAAACTGCAGAGTAAGGAAAAGCACAACACACAAATTTCTGAAGAGATATATTTGAACTGGAAGTGAAAAACACTAACAAAAAAGCCAACAAACCAATGCTCTCAAAAAACTGCAGGACAGTCACTAGATACCTAATTTGTTACTTCACCCCTGCTTGCACATTTCATAATGAAAAATGAGCTGTATGGAGTTTTTTAATGATGTATTTGTGAATGTTTAATCAAAAAGATAATCAAATTTCCCAAGAACTTAACTTTGATATTAGTTACTAGAGCCAGCTGACTTTGTGTAGAATAAACAATCCCAGGCTGCAGACAGCTGAGGTGCTGCTCCCATTGGTAACTCCTGCCATGTGGACAGGGAAACACATGCATTTCACTTCCCATCATGAAAATCACTGTCCGAAAAATATCACTGGTGCTGAGTGAACCCTTCAACCAGACCAAGATACAAAACTGGCTTTCATTCAGAAGTCTCAGTTGAAAAGTCAAAGTTGCATTTCCCACCTTCAGTGCTTACACTGACACTACCACAATGAAAACTGGACTGGACAAACCATCAGGATAAACTGATCCATAATACTTTGCTACTTGTATAAATATAGAATTTCAGAGACACTTCCAGCACCTGCATGTAGCTACACTTCCCTTCATAACCACAGCTCTCTGCTAATCTTTGGTAGCACAACATGACTGAGGACAAACACACACCAAGAATCTATTAAAAGTATTAATAAGTAGGTTTGCCAAAACAGGTTTGGTACTCACTGTAAGCACAGTGTTTCTCAGTTTAGTGTTAAAGTTAATCCACACCTATACATGCATTGCAGTCATTCCAAGTCATATCTCAAATGCCTACAAAATAAAGTATATCTTCATTATTCCAAATAGCTGCCTGTTGAGACCTGTGTTAAAGCAACAGAAGTACCTAAAAAACCCATGTCAAATTATGAACAGTAACTTAAATACAAGTTCTCCTCTCATTCATTCTCCACTATAAACCAGTTACTGATAACCTGCACACCTTTCACTGAAAGTCTGCTATGTTAAGTACCTCTCAGGTCCCTCTGCTCTGCAGTTTATCCCCAGGAAAAACAAAACCCTGTTTCTAATGAAGCCAAAACCCATCAGCTCCTACTGGCTGCTTCCCCTGTTGTACTTTTTAAACTTGCTTCACTCACCTGGAATTCCAGAAGCAAGATGACTACATGCAAGGACAAAGGAGGAGGTAGCTCTAAGACATAGTGCAAGTTCTGTGCTGGATGTTAGTTGCACATAATGGGCTAAAAAATTAAAAAAAAAAAATAAATCAGAAAACAATAAATTGCCTGGCAGACAAGCTGTGCCAGGATGTGACTCTACTAAAGGCTGAGATCTTCAGGACTCCTGAGGAGAGGCAGGTGCTCAACATGTAACTCTTTCACACACTTCACTTGTTTGAAGGTGCCAGCCAAAGAGATTAAACCCAATGTGCTCCAATTCATTTTAATTCATATTCTGTTGGAAGGAGTAGTAATTACATCAACTTTTGCCAGTTTTCTGCCTAAAAATTAAGCACATTTGATTCTCTTCCCCTGAAGGAAAAGCAGGAATCAAGTAACTATCATTATAAAGGTGTATAAGGAGTCAGCAGGAGTGCTCTCAAATAAAATAAAACTTGTGGTAAACAACTGACTCAGTGGATGAGTCTTCCTGCTCCGCCCATCATATTAAAAGTTTGCCTAAGGAAAAGCCTTAATTGGGGCTTGCTTTCTCCAACTGGGAAGCAACAGCCAAAACAGTTTCTGCTAGAAGTTAAAATATATATAATACAAATTTCAAGAGTACCTCATAAACAATCTAAGATGAGGGGAGCTCTTAAATTTAAGGTAGGACCTACAAGTTAGGAAATTTATGCTATTCTTCTAATTGGTATTGTACTCATGTAATGTGAGAAGACAAAAATGGGAATAAGATACCCAAGAACTTAGTGAAAGCTTTCCAAGGAAAGCACAGACCCATCCTGTTCCCTCACTATAGGAAATAAAGCAATGCTCAGCTGAGCAATTGTTAAATCTCATCACTGTTTGTAGAGCCACGACTCCCATAATTCGAGCCAGCACTAAGCACAATGACTCTTCTAGTTCAGGTTTCTAGAGCTAAAAAACGTGGCTAATTTCACACACAGAAAAAGAGCTATGAAATAATATGAGTCATTTTGTGCTGAAAAACTTTTGAATTCAAGTTCAACCTTCATTATACTTTTCATTAATGGTCCATCTAATCAGCAACATTAGAAAACCTTGGAACTACACAACATTGAGAACAAGCATAAGACAGACAAGTATTTAATTTTAGGATCATATCTAGTGATATGATTAAGCTCAGAAAGCTCAAATTAGGCTGTCCATCTTCCAGAATTATGGCAATAGCAGGGAGCTATTGTTCAAAATCTAATGCAAGAGAGCCTGAAATAATAGATAAATCCTGGACTGAATTTTCCTGTTAGAAGTTAGAGTAAAAAGAACTAAGAAGCATCTGTTTCTTCAGGCCTCACATTTCCTGCATCACTGAGTACCAATATGATTCAAATAGTAAACTGGAGCACCAGAGCAGAGATTCACAGAAATACATGGGGCTTGCAACAAGCTTTTGTTCTCAAAAACAGGTTGTGACAGTCTTGCAGTCAAGGCCAGAAGAGTTGGGAATAGCAAATAACTAAATAACGGGTTGCAGTACTGCAAAGTCACACTGCCTTGCTATTGAACTGATTAAGTAAATGAATGTTGTCAACTCTATGCCTCAAAAATTATGTTAAAACCTGCAAAATGTGTCAAAAAGCCAACCTCAGCACAAGACATTAGGTAATGAATGTCTGCTGTAATTAATTACACAATTTGCAGACTTCCCCCCCTCCCCAGAAATGATGGGAGCTTTTTGATGAGCAGCTCCCAGGTTGGGCACTGGAAGGAGCCAAATGAATCATCTCTTCCTCTAAACCTGGCAATTGATGACTTTACATCTGGGTTTAATTAGTTTTTGCTTTCAAAACCAGTGCACAGCACAGCAATCAACAGCACTGCAACCCAAAGAAGCAATGAAGACTTAACTTCCCAAGTGCAGCAGCTGTACCTGCCTGATACAAATACGCCTTTTCTAAATATACTTTTTAGAAGCACATTTACATACCAATAAAATCATGACATCATTTAGAAGTAACCACTACTTTTGGCATAGAGTAGCTTTTTTGGAACAGTCTCACTGCAAGTCTAGATTAAAACCAGCTCCAGTAGAACTTTGGACACAAGGCTATGCTGCTCCAGAGAAAAATGCTTTAGGATGGAGTAAACCTCAAAAACACCTAAACATAGCTTAAATCCACAAGATGTGAATACTGAAGACCCAGCTTAATGTCTGCAAAGACTAAAGCATTACATCTTTGATTTGGATACCCTTGCCCTCTAATTAATTATGCAACTAAAAGAACCATAACACTTTACATCGCTCAACAGACCTCAAGGCAACACAAGGGCCTTACTTCCCGTGAAAGCCAGCTTTGCTATACAATACTATTTGTAAGATAATAAAAAGTGGCAATTGTTGGTTTTATACAAGATGTACTTTATTCCTCTTTTCTCCCTCCTCTTTTTCATCTCCTCTTGCAACTCCAAGACAGATCAGAAAGATCAGCTTAGTCTGTGAAGGTATTTTGGAACAGGCAGATAAACTGTCTGATTACACACCTAAACTCTGAGCACCAAACAATGCATTACTCAGCTCACACAAAATACTTACACATCAACTCACAACACCTTTGACTCTCCTTTGTTGAAGGTGAGTTCACTTAAAACACTGGTAGAATATAAAGGTCAAAGGAAAATAGCTTATAAGTTTACATGGTATATAATTATTTATTGTTAAAACCAACAGCTTGCACTGTATTCTGATTTAGGTACTTGATTAATTGATTCATGGGAAGTGATACAGCAGTGAAGGTGCAGCTTAAGAAGGAATGATCCAGAAAATCTCATGATCTTCACATTCAGTCATTCAACCAGAAAGGAGTCTGTACAGTTACACAGAAACCAACACTGTGGCATGATTAAAGCTAATCTGGCAGACCAGGAAGAAAACCAAGCCTGCAAATTCCATGAAACCAAGCAACTGTAGAGCTGTACAAGGGCACATCCCAAGCAATGCAGCTAAGGAGTGTTTTGAGAAGATGTACGAGAGTCCAAGAGCCACACAGAAGGAAAAGCACAGCTGGAAGTGACATGGAAGCCACTGAAAAGATAAACACAAATGGATTCAGGAAGAAACGGTACCAGTTCTACTGATCCACCTTGCCATATTTTCGTAGCAGAGGCACAAGGGACAGCAAACACTGCCTTCGACTTGAGGTGGACTTCAGTTAATTGGGGAAGCACATCTGCCTCAGCATGCTGTATAAATAACACACTGTGCTGCAAAATAATGGCACATTTGATGCTTTTTCATTATTACATCTGTCTTAATTGCATCTAAAGTATAATAATACCTCAGGTGGCAATTTTTTGTACAACCAAACAGGTTACTTTTTTGTTTATAAACACTTTTTTTGAAAAGAAACAAGGTTTAATTTCATTTGTATCAGTGATCTGCCTATGAAGGACTTCATTCCCAGCAACTTCCCCCTGAAGTTACTGAAAACTGAGTAGCACAGAACTGCACAGGCATTCAAGCTTGAATAATAAAATACAATGAAATAAAGGCTAAAGACAAAACAAACCTGTCATAAGAACAGTTCATTTAAATAGCACCCCAAGTACAACAAACACCAAGATACTGAGATTACAACTGCAACTAAATACAAATGTAAGCCCCACAAACAGATACACAAAACTATGGCAATGATAAAATGTTTACAGGAGAGACAAAGGCTGAAGCAGAGTGGTACTTGTACTCTAATTTTAGATTACTCTAAGCAATGGAGGGACAAAGCCAAGGCCCAGATCAGCAGCCAAACACCCTCCAGACACTCATTTCGTACCCAAGCTCCCCACACTGGGCATGTCAGACCATATGACCAGTTCCATGCCACTTGGCCAGCTGAAACACCCTGTCTGGAGACATTGTTAACCCTTTGGATGTCAAGCCATGCCTAGGAGAAAAGTCAAGAGCAGCAATTGCCAACCTTTGTCACAGTACAAAAAACCCCATGATCTTTGGACTTGGAGAAAGACAGTGACATCCAGTGGTTCATCACTTAAGCCAGTGACGTTTTAAAACTGCTATTTTCAGAAGTATTTCCTAAGTCCTATTACTCATCTAAATAAGATCATTTAAACCAAAGCCAAATCCCAGCTGCTCAAATCAGCGCACACGATTTGAAACAGATCCTGGGACATTACAGAGGCATTCTGCACACCACAGGAAAAAAGGAGGCTTATTGCAATCTTAAAATTGCTATGCTTTGATATAATCAGTGTGAAAAAAAATCTGTTAACAATTAAAATCAAGACCATTTGACCTCAAATGCCTAACAGAAGTTAACTATGTTCTCATTGTTATGATAAAAAATAAACAGTTACTTAATGAACACATACATAAGCATTTCTCCTAATTACTAGCTCAAGTTTTATATACATGTCTAATACAGGAGTAATATACTAATTGTTGCTAAAGATGAAATAGCCACAAGCTTTTCATTGTGCTGCTTAATTACACTTGAAAAGGCAACTTTAGTGCTTGATTTTAACCATGTGAGAAAGCGGGCAATGCCTGTCACCACATTTGTAGGGTCTGCCAAGACTATTAAAAAGTTTAACAAGTAGCTTCAAAATACATGAATATGGTTTTTTTAACTTGGTACTACCCAAGATGAAAATATAAGAAAAACAACAAGCATTCCAAAAGCAATAAAAACACGAGGAAAGAGAGTTGAAATCAACCTTTTGACAGTACTATTTCCCAGCTGCAGAGTACACTCCTTTTCAAGGAGTATAGGAGAACCCAGAAGAGTCACTAAATTCTCACTTCCTTTTCCTATTGTGTTCATTTATGTTTTAACTACTCTTTCACCTTGCTCTTCATTAGTAAGGATCTTGGAGGTAGAAGTATTGCTTCCCTTCACACTGCATTAATTAGCAGCAAATAGCACCCCAGTAATTTGTTTTAAGACTTCTCTAATGGGGCAGACTCAGTCCACGAAAAATTGGCCCCTAGTGCTAAACAACCTAATTATTCTGCCTTTCCTAATGCTGAGTTAATCCCTAGAAGGGAGTTATATATTTTCAGAAAAGTGGTCCAGTGCTCAGAGCCCCTTGCATTTCTCCTCAGAAAGAAGCATTTACAAATCACTGTTGCTGAGATAGTCTATGGGAATTTGCCCAAATTCACACTGACTTTTTCTACTAATCAATTCCCAAGACTTAGACAAGAATATACGTGTAACTTGATATTTTAGCAGGATTGGTATAGACTGATAATGGTTTGCCCAAGAGGGACTTTGACACTTCTAAACCTCAGATGAATCCCCTTAAGTCTGAGTAGATGATCTGGGCTAAGTCTGGCTGAGTCACTCCTTCGCACTAAATGCTTTTTTGCAGCACACCTTTCAAGCCATTCAGTGGCACAGTTTATGAAAACACATTAATTATATTATAAAAGACATCATAATCGTTAACACAAAGCAGTAAATATAGTTCCAGGCCATCTTCACTGAGGCATTTTGTGAGATCTTGCACTCAAAATTAAATGGCTTTATAAGTTGAGATGCAGCATGAATATTTAACAATGAAATAAAAGCCAACTGCATTTAGAATTTCAGAATTAAAACTAGGCTCTAAGCTGTTGATCTGCAGCAAAGCTATTAATTAGTATAATTACATAGCAAATGAAGCTGGGATTCTAAATGTCAGAATATTTTACCAGGCTAAGCAAATAGAAAGAACAAAGAACACATTCAAGTGATTAGACCCTTCTGTTTCATCTCTCCAAATTGCCCCATTTTACTCAATCACGCTCATTCCATTGCTTTTATTTCTCATATTGTTTTCAAAATTAAGTATAAAGAGAAAACAATTACACTAAGGAAAAAAATCCAAACAACCACAAAAAGATTAGGCTTTGTTTGGTTTCTTACAAACCTTCTCCAGAAGTTTTAGCAAATATATCTGCTTGCTGGGAAGACTTCAAGAGGTCCAGCCACTTCAGCCTTGCTGTGGTTGATGCTACACCCATAAACTGGCAGGGAACCAGGCAGCTGAAAATAAAATCAGTGTATAAAGGACTCAAATCCCCCTCAAAGCCAGATTTTCAGGCTGTTATTTCTTTATATAAGCAGATATCAGATATGTTAATTTGGTCAAATCCTAAACCATCAGTTCCTGCCTGATTCACATGGTTCCATGTCATGTTCTACAGCTCCACAATCAGAAGAGGAGGGCTTAGTCCCAAGCAGTACCAGGTAAAACTCCCTAAAAATCACAAAGCATCCACTAGTTTTATCTAATAAAGTGTTTGAGTTCACCATTTATGGGGGTTGAAGCAGGACAGGGGTTGGCAAGAAAAGTAAAATCACAAGTATTTGACACAATAAAACATTGGTTAAAAGAAGTCTAAAGAATAGAGAGCCTGGAACCGAAACAAAGCTAAACTACTACAGCTCAATACATTCTTCTTCCTTATTACAAACTAGGATAAACATACACAGGTAAACTTGTAAAAACAATAATGTTCCCAAATCCCAGTCCCCAGAGGATTTTTAAAACTTGGAGTTTTAGCAGTGCAACAGAGCTCAAACAATGAAAATATGACTATACTTTATGCATGCCCATATAAGACAATTATAAGTTATCCGCATCTCAGAGTTTGCAACACCAGTTTTAAGCATCACATGGGATCACATTTAGAGCTTAATGCAGACTTTTTAGGGACAATCTTCCCTTCAACAACTCAAAACACAATCTTTGAGTAAAACCTGGCATTATAAGTAAAATACACTTCTTGAGCCAAACATTTTTATACTGAAATACAGCTCTTACAAATAACTTACCACAACTGATTTTTCTTTATTTGATTCTTCTTAATTGTTGTAAGTGCTAGAAATACATAAGCACTAGCTAGCATTTTCAGAACTGCTTGATAGATAAGCAACTGATTAAATAAAGGTTCATAAGAAATTCACATTTTAAAATCATGTTTAAAAATGAGTCAAACAAGGAAAAGTTCACAGCTTAACCTCTTTCATACAAATAAACCACTGCATATATACAAAAAAAAAAACAAACCCCAAAACTCGCACATCGACCTGCAGAGCACACCTAAACTACCCTATCAGTAGGGGAAGTCAAGATCTTTTATGGCAGGCTCGAAATGAGATCCAGGTGAAAGCTGAATTGATTTTGATGGTGAAAAAGCTAATTACCTCCAGCTGGCAGAGCTGATTAACCTTTTTACTCCATTTGACTAGAAATGCAGAGTAACACTGCTAAAATTATGGTCCAGAACGCAGCTGATGACCTGTATGAAACTAGATTCAATTAAAATTAAAGACAATTACTCTGCCCAACTGTTTATTGGAAAAAACCAAAACCCCACAAACCCTGCAGTCGTGAAATACAATTTGAAACGTAGCTTTTATAAACCGGAAGGTACACTAATTAATGAAATAAACGTTTCTGGCTAATGTTTAATAGCTGTCCCTGGTGCCTGTATTCGCCGGTGACACAGGAGCTGCAATGGCACGGCATGGCCGGCAGGTGGTGCTGGAGCACCGTCAGGCCCGGCAATTCCCAGGGAATAAAAGCCTGGGGTGCGGCAATTCCAGGGGATTAAAACCTGGAGTGTGGGAATTCCACAGTGGCTGTATAACTTCCCATGGCAGCAGCGATGCCGAAAGGAGCTGGCAGAGTTAGGGAAGCTCTGCTGTTAGTGAGCATATTAACCCCCCCCCCCACACCCCCCCCATAAGGCACAATAGTTTATAAGGAATAACCTGCTTGGGTTATGTGTGTAGAAGTGTTAATGATGATGTCCATATGTATATTTTGATAGCACAAAATGGGGGGTTTAAGTACTCAGTGCTGTTTCCAAAACGCTTTCCTATTGAAAAGGAGAGTACCATTTAAATACTGAATTAACTCTACATATCAATGCAATAAATTGAGTGGAAACTTGTGTCAACTGAGTAAAGTCATAACGCAGGGGGAAAAGCAGTGGGGATTGTGATCCACCAGTAAATTGCTGAATGGTAATAATGGATATCTGCATTTATACTGGGTGAGAAGTCCTAGGGATTTATCAAGGCACTGCCTAAAGAAAGAAAAGTTCAAAGCAATTAGAGTACACTCTAATTGTTACATATTGTAACATATTCTGTTACATATTGATCGGGTAACCTTGTTCTGTGACTGACTGATCCCTGGAGTTACCAGGTATAAACAAACAGCAAGTCAACCCCTGAATTTATTATCCTAAAACTTGTATTGCTGCTGTTGCTTTGAGCAAAATCTTGCAGTTGTGGGGGAAAAAAAAAAAAAAAGGCAAAAGACTCATCTAATTTCATATAATATTTAAAAAATAATTTAAAAAAATGAAAAAAAGAAAAAAAAAGAAAATCAGGGTCAAAGGGAAATATAATCTACAAGATGCTAACTGGGTCCTAATGCAAATTTCTACCACAACTTGGCTTTGAATTTATATCCTGAAGAAAGTGTATTTTCATGACTGGACTCCTCGATTACATAAATCGAGAAAAGTCTTTGTGAGGCTCGTGACCCATTCAAACAAGCAAGCAGTAAAAAAAAATGTAAGCAATCTAACTAAAAGTAAAGGAAGGTTTTGATAAGGGAGTTCCAAACATGAGAGATTGCATTGGGAAAAGACTCCCAGCTCCTTGATGGATTTGCCGAGTAATCCCGGGTGGCCACAGAGGGCCATTTAAGGTTAGATCGGTAAGAAAATCACCAATCAAAGACGGGTTCTGCTCAGATGACTGAAATAGGGAGATGAGGTGATTTGGATGAGGTCAGTCTCTAATAGTTCAGAGAGGATTAGAAACAGTTAGTGGCCCTCAATCTGTTGCTGTAATTACTGAGCTACTTGAGTTCCTTGCAGAACAATTCCAGCATTGGTATTGCTGCTCTTGGAATTCACAGGAATAAATTAAAACTTATAGTCCTCTGGATCCTATGGAATGGAACGGGAAAGTGTCCCATCTCAAGAGAGCAGAACAATTCCATGCTCACCAAAAGTCTGCATTTTTACAAAGCTGCACTGGCGTATAAAGTAAGATGGCTTTATATTGTGCAACAGTAAGTGTTCTTAAATAACGAAGAGCATGAACGTGCAGAAAATTACAAACAAGCAAAACACAATTTAATGTTTCAGTAAGTTTTTATTATAATGAACCCTGAGTCTGTTGGGTCAGAGTGACACCTACTAATCAGCACTTCTCAACAGGCTGCTGGTACTCACTTGCAATTAGCAGGGAAAGACTAAGAGGGCTTTTTTTAATTCATTTGTTTTTATTTAGATAAAGACAACAAGCCTCCTGCTCAGGGGAAAAGCAGTCCCAACACGTTTACTTGTGCAATTACTCCCTTACTTATGTGGAATTCTTGCCTGCTGGACTAGATAAGACTCACAAAACACGGATTTCCATTTTACACAGGGTCAGCAGTGCATAGATTTAATTGCTTACTGATATAAAATGCCAGTAAACAAAAGTATACAAACTAAATGCTTTATGCTTCAGTAACTGCTGGATTTGTAGAATCTCTATAGGGCAATGGTTCTTACTGAGGTCATAAGCAGGAGAAAAGTTTCTAAGAGCAAGTATATAGTTACAGTGGCAAAGTAGGGACTAAGTACAACCTAAACTGAAAAGAAACATGCACAATGGCAGTCTTTACAGAGAGAAGTGGGACAAAAGTATTTCTTTCCATAAATTCATATTTACCACAAACAATGGCCACAATGAC
This sequence comes from Margarornis squamiger, assembly GCA_035222235.1. NCBI lineage: Eukaryota > Metazoa > Chordata > Aves > Passeriformes > Furnariidae > Margarornis > Margarornis squamiger. The sequence continues at coordinate 3,832,985 of JAWWTY010000027.1, read as the reverse complement.
CTTGCCATTCTATGCTTTTCTACAACCTCTCAAAGTGCAATCCAGCTTCAAAGCCAAGGATAAATTAGAATTAGACATTGTAGTAACCAGGGAATGATCTTGTAGCACTGTGACACTTGACAAATTGCTCCCAGCTTATTAAAAACCCATGCATGGATTTTACAAGTTGTAGATGTGGCCTGTAAAACAGTGTCCTAGTGAGAGCCAGTTCAGCAAGGGAAAGAGAACAGGTCTGAAAATAATGGCATGTTTTAAATAATGAATTACTCACTTTGCATCTAAGCTTCTAACTGTATTAAGGCATAAATGGAAATTCTTAGCTGAGAAAAATATTATGGAGTTTGCTAAAATATTTCATGTATTAAACATCACCTGTCACACGTGACTGTGGAACCAGAAGGAGGAACAGCAGCTGTTTTAACTCTTTTATAATTTAGCATGGTATGAGGGTGAAGGAATCATGTTAATCCTTATCATTTACAGCGTATTTTACTTTTTTCCAAAATGTACTCACTAACTGTCATGAGAATGACATGGATTTGTTAATTAAGTCACTGTTATCCTTATTTTAAAACAAGGGGGTTTAGCTGTGGGTATTTGGAGTGGTTAATCACACAGTGAACACAGCAGAATCAGGATTAGAACAGGATTGTCTCGTTTCCTGTCCCTGGTTTAATCAACTTGCTTTTCTTGCCTGTCTAGACTGTTCTGTATTTAATTTTTAATCCCATTTCTATTGACAAAATCCAGACTCACATTTTGATAGAATAGTAGAAGTACTATCATTTTGATAGTAGTAGTAGTAGTGTTTTGTTGGCTCCCTCTGTCAAATTTTACACTATGTGCTTATTTTCCAAGCCCTTTTTTTCTTAAGAAATCTATTTCTGTCCCAGTTGCTCCAAATAGGATTGTTATCCTTGCATCTACTTACAGCCTGTTGCTGGAATTTAATCTTGCATTACTTGAAGCATTTCTTTAAAGGCAGAATTTGCTATCATAGGTTTCTGTGCAGTGGCTTTTGTTAAGGATGTTACATCAAATAAATAAGTACAAAATACATGAATCTTGCAGAACAGATTAAAAAATTAACCACTGCTTAAAAGGTAAAAATTACTGAGGTTTTTTTCTGGGGCAGAATAAAATGGTACATAGACACCTGTGCCTGGACTCTCAAATAACCATCAAGAGTGCATGGTGAAACACTCCTGCTGATGAATTTTGCTTTTCTTTGTGGATATCACTCAGATCTTCACTGTCTTAGGAAATCTATAAATACTGTACCATTCAACACTATGAAATCCCTCCCTGGAGCATGAAGTGAAGATGAGTAGAAACTAGAGCAAGCTAGGGAGACAAGTAACAAGTTAGAAGGTTAGCTGACAGCAGGAAGCTGTGGCAGGGCATGGTTAGGTTGGATCTCAGCAAAAGGCTCTTTCCCCAGAGGGTGGTGGGCACTGAACAGGCTCTCCAGGGCAGTGGGCACGGCCCCAAGGCTGCCAGAGCTCCAGGAGGGTTTGGACAGTGCTCTGAGGTACAGGGTGGGATTGTTGGGGTGTCTGTGCAGGGCCAGAGGCTGGACTGGATGATCCTTGTGGGTCCCTGGCCACTCAGCACATTTTGTGATTCCATGTTAGGAACACTAACTCTCTGTGTAGCTTGGACAGCAACGCTGCACAAAACCCAAGGGAAGGTTTGGCTCAACAAGGAGGTGGTGAGACCCCTCAGGGGCAGCCTTGGCAGAAAGGGCATTTCCTTCATGAGGGCAGCAGGCAGTGGGATAGACCAGACACTTGCAGTGTTACCACTCCAAAATCTCTCCTGTAGGATAGTGCATGAGGAGCTGATTGCCCCTGTGCTTTGCAGGCTTCCTAGATAATACCTAGCACTGTACATTTTGGCTCTCATTGCTTACTTCTTGTGTTGCCTCTGAGTGAAGTGACTCTGGAAGCCAAGCATGTCCTTCACACCTCCAGTGCCCTGTGCTCTGGCTGGGCATGGCTGCAGTGCTGGAGCTTTATTACAGCGTTCCCTCTCTGGAAAATCTCCCGTGGGCTCTCTGCAAACCCCCTTCCACTGGGGAAGGCTCAACACAGCGACCTGTTTAACGAGTACAAGAGGAGTCAGATCATGAAGGTCACTCTCCTTTACTACCCCTTCCAACCCTTGCACCCCAGAATTCACACAAATAAAACCTTGCTGGTGAGGAAAACATGAACATGGTGCTGTGCAAAAGGGTCATACCAGGGGGATTTAATGGCACAGAGGGATCAGCGGATCAGGCTCTCTGTAGATGCTGTGTGAGTTGCTCAGTGTTACTCTTGATATCGAGTGGGTTGGGCCCCAGCCCTTAACCTGGCACAGGCTGGGATAAAACACACCAACCTCGGTGTGAGAGGTGCTGTGTTTGGAGCAGCACTGCGGCAATTAACACCAATACACGAGGCGGCCAAGGCCACGCCAAGGCACCCCGACGGTCCCGGGAGGGGTGCACAGCTTTGGGCACACAGCGCCCTCACACAGAACCCCTCAGGGATGTCACACAGGATCCCTCAGGGATGTCACACAGGACCCCTCAGGGGTGTCACACAACGTTCCCCTCACGGCTCTCACACAATCTCCCCTCACATCTCTCACACTATTCACCCGCCATGGCTCTAACACAGTTCAGTCCCCTCACAAAATTCCTCTCACGGCTCTCACACACGATTCCCCCTCACACCATTCCCCCCTCACTCACTCCAAGCCCCCTCCCCTCCCCCGTGCGCACGCGCGGGCCGGGGCGGGGCCGGCGCGCGCGGCTCTCGCGAGAGTTGCCGAGCGGCGCGGAGGGGATTTGAACGGCGGGAGAGGCGCGGGCCGGCAGTGCGGGCGGTGAGGGGGGCGCGGGCGGAGGGGGGCTACGCTGCTCCTGCGGCTGCCGTGCTACTGCTGCCTCACCCCTGCTCCTCACCCCTGCTCCTTGGGGCGGGGAGGGTGCCCTGCTGCCCCACGGCCCCCCGTGGAGTGGGGGGAACCCGCCCTGGTGGGCCGTTTGTGGGGGGGTCGGTCCGGAAGGGCAGAGCTGAGGTGACATGGCCCTGGGCACTGCCAGAGCCGGCTGGTGGCCTGCCCGGGGGCTCAAATATGGGGCTGTAGTGTCGTTTTTCTGCGTTATATATGTGTATATATGTATATATGTGTATGTTTGTGCATATGTGTATGCATGTATATGTACCTCTGTGTGTGTTACGTATGTATATAGGTATATGTATATATGTGTATGTATTTACACATGCATAGAATATATATAGTATAGGGTGTAGTATGTGGTAAAATATATATATATATAGAATGTAATATGTATGTAGGGTGTAGTATAGGGTAAAATATACATGTAGGATATAATATAGAATCCAATATGCTCTCTTCTGTGTACAGATAGGCTCTGCAGTACTTCCCCCCCCAAGAAGGTGTTTTTTGGAAGGTGATTATCCCTGAGAGTGTTTCAGCTTGAGGGGCCAGTGTGGCAGGGGAAGGAAAGGGACTTACTGTGTAAGTAATGAAATGGAATTGTCGGGGGAATAGCTGGGGTAAGGGAGAGAAAAGCCCCTGCTAATTGTGTCAGCGAGCAGAAGGCTGTGCAGGTGCTTCTGGAGGGATGAGAGCACAGGCAGCTGCTCCAGAGCCCTTGCGAGCAGCAGTTTAGCCAGAACTTCAGTGAGTGGGAGAAGGAAGCCTGCCTGCCAGGAGAGTGCCTTTTCATCTCCTCCCCTACTGTTTGTGTGAAGGAGTGCTTGGATGGCTCAATAACTGAGGTGTGCAGCCCTCAGCTGAGAACTGATCGTAAAACAGTTTAAGATAATTAGCCGAAAGTGAGGAACTCTCTTGTAACTCCTAGAGATCACTCTGGGTTTATTCTACCGTTATTTTGCCTCCTGCCTGCTCACCTTCCTGCCTGTTTAATTACTCTTAAGACATTATTATCAGGGCAATTTACTTAGCCTCATGTATAACATTAAATTGCAAGCAATTATTTCCTAAACAACAATACAGCTTTATGAGCAAAACTACTTGGAATTAGATTAAACAAGCTGCATCTGGAACTGACAGTGGAATGTTGAGAGGGTCTGTGCTCCAAAAGGCACACTTGCTGTTTTCCCAATGGTCAGCAAGGAATGTGTGAATAGGAAAGCTATTTATTATAAAATAAAAATAAAAAGAAATAGAAAAGCCAAACTGAAACAAAGCAAAAAACAACCCCACAAGATTTTTTTTTAAATATTAACCAGTAAATGATTTATTAAAATCTCAAAGGTCTTGTGTGTGAAACTGGTGGAGAAATGCAAAAGAGACTGAAGAATTAAGAAGGAGTGAGACAAAAATCCCTGACCAACCCTTGAAAACTCCATGTGTGCTAGAAGGTGACCTGGGTGTCGCCTGTTTACTTGCCCCACAGGCCAGTTGCAGGGCATCCATCCTTTGGCAGCAGGGCCTGATCTGGCTGTTTCTAAACTCTCTGACAGCTGCCTGACCAGGATTGGAATAAGATTTGCATTTCTATGGGGTTTAGCTTGTGATCTGCATATCCATGAGGGTTAAGCCTGTGCTGAGCAGGGACTGCTCTGCAGTTCTGTGCTGGGGTGGCAGCTTAGACTCAATCTCTAAATAACTCTTGCTTTGATTTTCTTCTAAAGGTGGAGTGCAAGAATAAAGTCAGGGAAGACTACAATGGACTTCTGAAGGTGAGCTAAGTATGTTACTCATTTAATTCAGTAAGCTAAGAGCAGTCAAATGGCTGTGTTGTCTCTGTGCTGTTGTTGGATCAGAAAATAAAGCTATCTTTAAAATTCTATTTCTGTAAGTGAGCAAGGATTCATTCATCCTCTTTCCTAATGGAATTGCATGCCAGGAGTATTGCTTATATGCTTGTATTGCCACAGCCTACATTAAACATTTAGTTATTAAATTATACATGGTGTATCTCTCCTTGCACTAGCCTAATATTGTTCATTCTTAGTTATAGGTTTGCAAAATTCCTGTCTTTCACTGGCATAAGTGTGTAAAACTAGTATTTCAAACATTGCAATGGTTACATGTAAAAACTGAAGTTTCAGAGCCTGGCTGGCTGAAGTCTCTGTAGGTATTAAACCTGGATAGCAACAAGTGAGGAGAAAATGCAAAAATCAGGATTTGATCATTTCTATCTCGTGCCCCAGAAAGGAACTGGCAAGGTTTTGGCATGATGAACTTTTGCGTTTTAATTATATATTTTTCTTGTAGTGGAAGGTGAGTAACTCCACAAGGAGTTTTCCATGTGAATAAAAACTAGCAAAAAAAAAAAGTGACAGCTGAATATTACAACATTCATAAACATAAGTGTCTGTAAGAAATGGCAACAAGTAAATTGATTGTGTGAAAACAAAAAGCAAGAGTAACATCTCCAATAAAGAATTTAATCCTGAAGTTCTATAAGAATTTTGAAACTGGGCTTTGAAAAATCTATTGTAGTTTTATTTTTTTTTGTTTATTTGTCTGTCATTGTTGCCTCCTACTTTCTGAGAGAACTCTTGGCATATGTTGCTCAGAAGCCCAAGTTGCTTAGCATTTTCTCTCTTAATAGGATTCTTTTTCAGCATGCTGATTTAATAGATTTGGGAGCAAGCAGTCACACAAGCTTAATTGGGTTAATTGGAGTTAATTTGACTGGATTTTTATTTTTAAATTATTTGCTTTGCTGGATTTACTTTGACTAACTTTTTGCAAAATTCACCTTGTGTGTTCTGTTAGACTCTGAAGCTGGAAATGGATGAACTTTCTGAAAGAGCTGACAAGGAGATGGCTATTAACAAATAGACTGCCTGCAGGAACTACATTTGAAAGTAATAAACAGTAATTAAAGACTGTATTGAGCACTTAAATAAATGCAAGTTCCTGTGTTATAATTCCATACCTTTTAACAGGGTTTCTATTTTTGACTCTTCCCTTCAACTACTTTTATCTGTTCCTATATCCCCCATAATGTTATTAGGAGTCAACTGTCCTGCTAATACAGCTGCCTACGTGAATCTTAAGTGTTATTTGTGTACACAAGAAATGCTCTACTTGCTGGGGCTTGATTTGTAATGCAAAGAAAATACTGCCAGCCATGTGCATAAATGTGTTTTTATAAGGTTATTTCCTCACCTTGTGCTTGGCAAGAGAGCTCTGTACTGGAATAACTCTGGTTCTGCTGTGTGAGGAAACTGGGAACACAGGAGTGCTTTTGCTGCATGCTTTGACTTAAGGCATAATCAAAAATAAGACATTACCCAAGTTCATGAAGAAATAGCTATTATTTTACTCTTCACATGCCCATTTGTGAATTGTGTTTTTTATTGTCTTGTATTAATGCACAAAATATATCCTTGTATGCTGGTTAAGAAAGGCAATCTGGTAACTTCTTTCAGATATCTACTCTAACTTACTGCAGTGTACTTTTTAGTAATTTCGTGTTTGCTGTGTTTAAGTGACAGAAGGAAGGGAAATGGAGACAGACACCATTTTGAGCCTTAAACAGCAGCTCAAGGAGGCAGAGAATGAGAGGAGAAAGGCAGCCCAGTATGGCTTGCACTTACTGGAGTCCCAGAGTGAAGTGCAAAACCAGCTGGATCAAACACGCCGGGAGCTCACTGAGAAGACTGAGGTGATGGCTGCTCTGTGTACTCAGAGCTTAAAACTAAACCTTGTTTTATTTGAGTGCTTTCTGAATGGCACAGGTGTTTTAATTGCCTTTTAGAGTCTCCATTAGTTTTAATAAACCTCTAAGAATTTGTGGAGAGGGCTTTTTCTCTGCTGTAGGACATTGAGCATAATTGTATCTAAGTGGGACAGGGTTTCATAGCTAATTATGCGTCAAGTGTTCAGTCCCATGTAGGACTAATTGCCTTTAATGTAAAATGAATGCTAAATGCTACAGTGAATTTGTTTCAGAGCATGTGTTTTGCCTCTGTTCAGCTCTTCATTCATGTGTGCTCTCCCTATAAGCTTTATATCATTTAAAGCTGTGAGAAGAATGCTAACAGCAAGACTGTAAAATTGATTTCTTCTGCAGTGAAGTTATCAAATTTTCCAAATACCCAGGGGTTTCTAAACTTATTAAGACATTTCTTTGCAGCTCAGAAAAAAAGAGTAGTATAGTGCTGAAATAGAGAGGTATCATTTAGTCAGTCAGTTTTCTTGCTTTGTTCAAGACAATTACAATCAGGAAAATCTCTTCCACTTTTCATAAAGACTTTAATTTTCATGTTTGTTTTCAGCCAGCCTGTGCTTCAGATAGACTAAATGAAGACAAATGGTCTCTTTGTGGTTGTGCAGGAAGGCAGGGCAGGATCATCCTTTCCTGCTGACAACCCAGGATGGCAGATACTGACTGTGCTGTCAGGCTGCACCCATGGGTTGTAATCCTGTGTCAGAGGCTGGAGCCAAGTTAAGAGCTTCTGTGAACCAGATCAATTAGTAATTCAGATGGCGAGGGTGGAGGGAAGGAATTGTGTGCTTTCACACAGTAGAATAACATCTGGTGTGGGAACTGTGGTTGTCCAACAGATTCTTTTGAGCTTTGCAATCTCTGGCTCTGCTCTTTGGAGCCAAAGCAGTTACTGTGAACACAAGTAAGTTCTACCAGCAGGTACAAAAGCCCTTCAGAGGCATCTGTGTACTCTGCTGTGTAAGTGTGTAGCCATATTCAGCTGGCATTTTGTCCTCCTGGGGTCTGGGCAGAAGTGCACTCCCACCCCTGTCCTGTGCACTGTCTTGGACTTAAAACTCCTGTCCTGTGTATTTGAGAGCTAAGCCTGTCCTTGCTAAGCTGTGTCTAGGCCACAGAGGTCAGTCTGAGACCTGACAGCTTTTAGTTTTGCTGTGTTCCTTTTTTAATTCTTGTTTGTGTTTTAAGAGTTAGTTTATTTTGGGAAGTCCTGAGTCTTTGGACTGATTTGGTTTTGTTATTACTATTTCTGCTTTCAACACTCTTCTCTTTTAATATTTTTTCTTTTCCTTAATTGCTGCCTGAATGGAAGGGTAAAATGAAGCTGCCCTTTATAATGAACAAACATGCAATCAGGCATAGAGCGAAGCTGTTTAAAAAATCATTCTTGAGTCTGGAAGGGTTGATGGGATTTATTATAAAACAGCAGACAATTTAGCTGTCTTTAAAAACCATTGCAGTCAGCTGTTCTGCAGCAGGGGAACACTTGATGGACTGTAACAGCTTTTAACCTAGTTGGGTTCTGTGGTGATGCAAAGTGCATGTAAACTCCTACTAAATTTCTTTGTGACACTTGCAGAAAAGATGCCCACACATTTCATGTTCTGTACAAAGTAATACACAGTTCCATGAAGAAGAGAATATTGCACAATGAAATCATACCATTTCAGACCAGTTATACTTTTTTTTTTGAAAATATGGGTATTCCCTAATTGGGACTCCAGCAAAAGATTGAGCGAGCTACAAACATCTTGGTTCTGAGCCTGTACTTAGTACATCATTCCCTCAGCACTTATGACTATTACATCTAGATTGTGTTATTATTGTTACATCTAGTGTGTTCTTCCTTTCAGAAATTTGAGCAAGAGAAATACACTCTGCAGAGAGAAATTGAACTCAAGAATCGAATGTTGGAGAGCTTGAATTTTGAGTGTGATTCCCTTAAGCAACAACAAAGCATGCAACTGGATAAACAGAAGGAACAGCTGGCCAGAAGCTATGGGCAAGAAATCAGTGACCTTAAAAACAAGGTTTGGCAACTAATATGTAGCTAGAAGGTTGCTAGTTGCATTTTGGATACTATATATTTAACTTAAAATTTCACTCTTAACTACAAAAATAAATACTAAATAGTTTCAATGTATAGGAATCAGGTTTTTAGCAAACATCTGTGTTGTTACTTGCTAATTACATTAAATTGCAATGCTTATTTTTAGGAGTTTAATATTAAGTGGTGTTTCTAAGATGTTTTCTGTAATTGAACAGAGTCAGAGGTGTGTTTTTCAAGAATTTATTATAAAATGATCCTACTTGGGTGTCAACTGTTTTTAAGCTGGAGAACCTGAAAGCAGAGCTTGATGAAACCCGACTCTCAGAGAAACAACTGAGGCACAAGGTGGACCATCAGAAGGAAATAATTGCTGCCAAATCAGAAGAACTGCATATGATGTCAGAACGTGTACATGAGACCATGTCCTCAGAAATGCTCAACCTGCAGATAGAACTCACTGAGCTGGAAAGTGTGAAGGTGTGTGAGTAGCACTGAACCATTGGCAATGGAGATCTTTGAAGATCAAATTTTGCACTTCATTTTTAGGTGTCTTATGTATAGTGCTACCTTAGGATTGGCATATATTCAATGTGCACAGCAATAAATAACAGACTTTAATACCATCTCTTCTTCCATGTAATATTTTATACTAAAAGTAACCACTACTAACAAATGTGTCTGGTTACCTTGGGCCTGCTTTTCTTCCAGTTGTTGTAAATACTTTTTATTTCATGTTCTTTTGTTCAGGCCAATGTTGAGGAGAGGCTGAATGACCTGCAGTACAGTAAAGAACAACTAGAACTCATGAACAGTAACTTAAGGAACCAGCTGGAGCGCCTACAGGCGGAGAAAGAAGAGAGGGAAAAAGAAGTGGTTTCTTACTGTAATGCATTAGAGGTATTTATTCTCTTGGTTTTGTTTGACTTTGGTAGCTAAGCCAAGAATTGCCCAAGTTGTGGTGGTAGCTTTTTGGTGAGGTAGGAGATTTGAGGAGTTGTGAGGAGGGAGTGGAAAGAAGGATGTTGGCTGATTCTGTTTGGTGTTGCCTGTTGGTAAATGCTCTGCACTGGAGTTGTTTTGGGGCAGGCCATGGGAAGGAGAGTCTTTGCACAGCACTGTTCTGCCTCTCAGTGACCTTGCCACAGCTCACTGGCAGGATTCTCATTTTTATTTCAGCTTTCTACTGAATGCCTTGGAAAATCTTGTGTTGGAGAGTAGAGGCTTTGTGACTGACTAACACAGCAAGGCCTGTGGTCTCCATACCATTAATTCAGTTATATATAGCAAAGCTTACCCTTCAAGGTTTTACTTGTGCTCTTGTCTTGAAGAACAGTGAAATATTAAGCCTTTTAGTGAAATGAAATCACTTTCTTTTAGTGACTAGAACTGTATGTACAGTTAAATACTGCAGCACAGTACAATGTGCGCTAAGATATAGGAAATGATGAAATTCCTGTGTGCAGTGCATTGGATACTTGAGTGGTTCACATCCTCTCTGCTCTGATCTAGAAAGCCCGTGAAGCTAACCAGGAGCTGCAGGTTCAGCTGGATCATGCAGTGCAGCAGTCTTTGGACCCCACAAGTAAAGGCAATTCTCTCTTTGCTGAGGTACAGTTCTGCCACAGTGCCTGAGAACACGTACAGGCGAGGAGGAAATATTGAAGTGTTCTTTCTTGTACTGTATTAAAAATATTAGAGTATCTGTACCTGATCTGGCCAGCATGTATCTCTCTTCCTCAAATATGACTTCAGTGTTGATCTGACATATGAAATGCCATTTTTATGCTCTCTTTCAAGTTAAGGAGTTAATAAACTTAATGGAATCACTTAAAGTTACTTGGCTATCAAGTCAAAAGTTGTGACTGAGAGCTCATCATGGTGCTTGTGTGTGCAGATCTTGACTCTTAAATAGTTTTCTTCAGCTGGCAAAGCCTTCTTTAATGTAGAAGACATTATGTGAAATATTGAAAGATGGTGATAGAAACTTTCTTACAAACATGCTGGAAGTGTCTGGGTGTTTGAGCATTTGGGAGGGTTTTTGGAGTATTTTTCCTGTAAGAGTTCAGCTGCTGTTAAATGCATAGGGAGGTGTTTTGTTCTGTGACAACACCCAGGAAATGGCTAAAGTTGGTACACTGCTCGTATTCCTTTAAACTGTTTGTTCTGATGCCAATGAACAAAACTATTTGACAGGAACACTGAAGCACATGAAGTGTTACTTTATTTTGATATCAAAAGAAAAATCTGTTGCACTTTAATGATTGGGCTTCAGCAACTGTAGCACTGTCTACTCACTTCTTTCCCAGGGGAATTGTCAATAGCCTGTATTTTCAAGTACTTGTTGCTGGAAAAGCAGTATTTTCAGACTGAACACCACTTGCTAGGCAACATGTCCATGTACAACTCATCATCCAAGTGACAACAAGTGTTATAATCTCACAGTAATGATTGTTCACAATATTCTGTAGGTGGAGGACCGTAGGGCAGAAATGGAACGACAGCTGATCAGTGTGAAAGTAAAATATCAGTCCCTACAAAAACAGCATGCATTCACTAGAGAACAATTGCAAAGAATGAAGGTATGACCATTGGTGTAATACTGCAGGCTGTCCTTGGGCACTGCTCTAGTGCACAGCCTAGGGGATTTGTTATCTGGAAAATGTGGTGCAGTTGTCTGGGGGAGGGAAATGGGAGAAAAACAACTGAGATGATGTTGTGCTGTTTGACTTCTGTGGTACATCAGCATCTTTGTGTTGCTGCTGGTGTTCCTACTTTATCCTAGACCTCCATGTTATACTCAAGGCACCATGTTTGCTGACTTGGGCAGTAGTTGTTCAATGGATAAAAGTAAAACACAGCTCCTGTCAGTCAAACCAGCATTCAGTTTGTCTTGATAATTGTTTTTTCTTTTTCTTGTCTAATTCTTGTCCTACATGAGTCATGTGTTTGTGCATTAACTGGCATTGTCAGGAATGAACATAAGGGCAAGGACAGACTTTTATCCCCATTACAATGTGGGGTTTTGGTGGTGTTTTTTTTTCCTTCCCTCCTTCTTCCTTTCTTGTCTTTACCCTGTTTTTTTCCTTGCTTTTCCCTATTTTTGGTACAAGAATAAGTCATAACTTCTGTCAGAGCTGTCTAATTTAGACTACACTACTGTAGTATGGGAGCTTGCTGATTAATATTGTAGAGAACTTGTTGACAGCAGCTGATTTACAAGATAATATAAAGGGGATGCTGCAGAGCTGCCAACTGTTTTCATGTTGGCATTTTGATTTTTCCAATGCTAAAGTGGATCCTTTCATTTTGATCAAATACTTGGTCATGCAATTTGAGGAGAGTGCTTAAACATCAAGAGTGATGATCATGAGTTGCACTGGAAGTACAGGTTTGTGTTCCCTAGCTTTTGTGGAGTAGGTTGAAAAGAGTTGAAACAATAGTTATAAAGGAGAAGGGGGAAAAAAACCCATACTGATATAGCCAAGATCTGAGCGAAGTCGTTGGGTAGGATCAGTTTTGTTCAGAAACTTTCTCCTTGTAATATGAGTGTAAGTCAGTCTTACTTGTTGAATGGTGTAAGAAACATGCCTAATTACTGAAGATTTTCACCAAAAATGGAGGCCAATTGGTATCCCTGTTCTACTACTTAGTGATTTTATTTGGCATTTCAATTTGTACTTGTAAAATTTCTTCTGATATCAGCATTGGAAATAGTTTGTTAGGAGAGCTGTTTTGCTTAGGCTGCCACCTTAGATCCCTGTTAGGCTCCTCTGCACTGTGCTGCTGTGCTAGAGCTCCCTGTGTGCTTGGCTGGTCCCTCCCCTCACAGCTGGTTCCTGCAGTGCAGCAAACCCTGGTGCAGCTTCACTTGTCACAGTGTGTCTCTGTGTGCTCCTTACTGCTGCCTCTGGGGATCTGCCTCCTGAACAGAAAGGACACAGTAACCCTGGGGAAGTTTTACCCCCACTAGTATATTTTCCACAGCCCTTGCAGTTCCTTAATGTTTCTGTTCTTTGTTTTTATGTAGGTCAACTGCAACTTGTCATTGGGATAGTTAGCAAGAGGGCTTTTGAGGCAAAAGAGCCAAGGTTAGGTGTCTGGTTGGGAAATTTTGCCACCCTTATGTCCTGTAGAAGTTGTGAGGAGATGAATGAATCTTTCTTGAGCTCTAGTTTGGGTACAGGATCATCAGTACCCTGCAGTAGATATAGGAGATTCCACAGGGTAAATGCTTTCCTCCCACTTTCTCTCTCAATCTGTAGTCTAGTTTTTCCCTTGATCCTTTCCCTGTGATTTCTCCCAGTGTTCCACAGTGTTACCTTATCCATACTGCTTACACTGAGAAAAATGCCTGTTTTCACCAATACCCTGTGAAGTCTTTCATTTACTCCATTCCTTACTGTTTTCTCAGTTGTTTAAATGTTTGATGCATCACTTGTAACTGAATGTGTTAAGACCATTGTAGTATGACATTATTATGTTGACACCATCAGAAAAACTTGCTTTAGGTGCAAGAGTTTGATAAACTTCTGCTTTGTAATGAGAGAGGGTTTTCTTTTGCTTGATGGGATGTGTTCCACTGGAGGAGCAGAAAAAGCTGAAATTCTTGGGTTAATATTGCAGAAAGCAAACATGGTGGTGTTATACCTCAGAATCAGAAGTGGGGGGGAAAAAAAAGGGTTGAAATTTGGGGGTTTTCCCAAGTGAGACGTTCGTGAGAGATGCATTTTAGCTCTGATCAATAAGCCTGGCCTGTAGGTGGGTTCTGGCTGCCTTAGTGTTTATGGCTGGAATGTGGAGTGCTGGGTGTGTCCTTGGCAGTGTATTGATAGGTTCCTTAGTCAGTACAGAGGAGGGTGTGACCCCTCAGGACTGAGCTGTCTAGGAAGTTTTCAGCTGTCCTGAAGGCTTTTAGTGTCAGTCTGTGATGATAATTGCCAAGATTTTGTTATCAAGGCCAAGTTTAAGCGTCCAGTGCACTTCTGTATTTAGGATTAGAAGTACAAGGCTTGAGTACCTGAATGGTTCTGGATAAGATGCTGGGATTTTCAATCACTAATATTTGTTGTAAAGATTAATTTCTTCCTTTTTTTCCAGCTGCAAATGGCTACACTGCTACAGATGAAAGGTTCTCAGGCAGAATTTGACCAGCTGGAACGCTTACAGTCCATGTTAGAGCAAAAGAATGGGGAAATAGAAGATCTTCTTATGAAAGTGAGGCAGCTAGAAAAATTTAAGGTGTGTGGCTTGTAATTAAGAAAAAAATCGTAACAGGAAGTGAAAACATCAGAACAAGAACTATGAAAACTGTCTCAAGTGCATGCTCTGCTTTGAAAAGGGATCCCAAAGCTACTCATAGCTTTATTTGCCCCAAGCTGTATTTTACAGCTGGAGTGCAGTTACTCCTGAAGTGCAGAGAAGCACAAAGTTCTGCACTACTCTGAGTTGGAACGATTTTTTGTGGGTTCTTGTGCAGCCCCTTTATTTCTTAGTTAGTTACTTGTAGCATTGAATTTAATTGGTTGAAGTTCACTAAGCTGTGGCACTGGATGTTTCTCTTGGGAGGTGTAGCAATTTCACACTTTTACTGTGTATTCTTAGGCTTTAGCACTTTTTAGTGTCTCAGCTTTATTGAGCTTGCTGGATAGTTAGTTTCTTAATGTGTCTTAACTTTGCAATTGAAGCATGCTCTTCCCTAGCAAAAACTCAATTGTTTAATCATCCTTGGAAAGCAATTTTTTCAGTCCTCTTATGCAACTTGGTAACATCATGCCAATATTATTATAGGTGAGAAGTACATGAGGACCCTGATGTGCACTACTGTAATGTTACTGAGCTTTGTGTGTTTACAGAGTGAAAAACTGTAGCCTCTTTTAATTCTTGCACTTCTGGACTTTTTTGGCCCTTTCTTATCACAGTTTTGAAGTGTAAACTGGGCTGTATTCCCTTGTGCAGTAGGATATGCTGTCCAGGATAGCTTGTTCTCTTCTGTATTTAACCCCCAGTGGTGTAAAGCCAAGCTTAACCCATTTTAGCAAGCAATTGACAAAGCCTGGTTGTTTTACCAGTTTGATCACTTAGAAGCTTGATCTGTAGTTCTGTCTCTAGGCCATAAATAAGTGGTGTCAGGAAATGAGTGCTTTATTCCAGTCTCTATCTGGAGTCAGTGACTGGCCTGTGAGATCTGTGGGACAGCATTAAGTCTGGTTCAGAAAAAGCCCATGAAACAAACCCTCCAGTGTCACGTTACTGTATTTATGGCATCTTTACTATGAGCCAGTTTCCTCATCTGAAATATGTAACTGATTCTGAGATTAACTGTTGATTAGCATGGCTTGTATTCCTTTGGGGTCCAGCTGCTGAAGCTTAGAAATAAATTCTAAAAAAATCCCCTGTGGATTACTAAATGTCCTGTGTTTTCAAGTACAAAGCAAGATAACTGTTCTGCAGTGCTACTTGAAAACTTTCTGGAACTGAGATAACTTGCCTTTTTACTTTTTCTGCAGTGAATGAGAGAGAACTGTCAGTGTTAGTGCTGTTTGACATTTGTAACAAGTGAGGAGGTACTCAGAGCAACTGAATTCTCTGTGTTTAAATCTCTGTGATGAGGTTTCCCCATAGAAATGCATGGGAAATGTCACCTAAGGACTAAGCTCATGTGCTTCTGAAAGGTCACTGCTTGACAACCTGGCATTTTTTTATTTATCAGACTTTGTATGAGAATGTGGAAGAATCCAGACCTGGCAGCAGCTCAAAAGGAGGCGAATCAGAGGATGGTTATTATGCAGATTTACTGAAAATTAAACTTGACAACTCAAAGTAAGTACTTAGTCTGAGCTCTAGGAGTTGGTTGTAGGAGGGTTATCTTATAGCTGCTTGTTTTTATTGCCCCTTTTTTGTTACTGTTTCTATGCATTGATTGTACATAGATATGCTCCTTGTATTTTCTAATGCGGACTTCATTAGAGGACTGAGAGTTGTTTTGTTAGTTTATTCATTTACTGTTTCAAAAAATAGCAGTAGAACTGTTGTTATCTCATTGTTTCTTTGTCCCAGAATTGTTGGTAATACTCCTAGATACAGGACAATTGAGAATTTTAATAAATTAAAACTTAGCCTATAAGGCAACTGTATGAAGAGTCTTAGTCTATAGGCTGTATGTATTTATTTCTCTGTCAAAGCAGCCAGTCAATAACATTTAAAATGTTTTATTGGGCTATCTAGTTGTGTTCTTTGACTAGTAAATTCCATATTTATTAATTAGCAAGTTAAGTGTTTGGCCTCAGGACTGGTTTTTAAGCCCTCAGATCCCAGTGTGTCTGAATCTGCTGTGAAGGTGCTGAGTGCTTAGTTGACTTCACACCTGCTGCTTTACTTAAATAAACCAAAGCAAACCAAGTCTGACTTGATCGTTTTCCTCCCACCCCAGCAAGGAAACTGAAACACTGAAAAATGAACTCTCCTTGCAAAAGATGAAAGCTCTGTATGAGAGCCAAAGGGTCCTGGAATTTGAAAGGAAACTCTTCACCAACGAGAGGCATTTGCAGGCTTGTCAGAGTGAGAACATGAACCTGCGAGTGATGCTGGATGAGCTGAAAATGAAGTATGAACCTGAAGGTAAATACAACTTGGGCAAAAAGTAAATATCTCATCTTCTCAACCTTCACAAGTGGGATGATAGCAGACAGGAAGACATTACTATAGTTCCAGATGTAAAATAAACTTGAAATGGCTGCCTTGTTGATTATAAGCTGGTCCAAAACCTGCTGAACTGAAACAGAAAAGCACTACCTTGCTGAAGGACCTCCCTTCAGTCTGTGCTAACACTGACTCCAGAAGGCTAAAGAGTACAGAGTGCAGTGTTCAGAGTTTTCTAGAGGAGAGCTGGATACCATAGTCAGCTCAGGAGGGGCTTTCCATAATAGTAGCAGTATCTTTGTGTTGATGAGAAGCTTCAGCTTTCTGAATGCAGCTGACAGGAGCTGTAATAAGGTGCACAGCACTTAGAGGAGAAACTGTTTAATAGCTTCAATTAATATGGATTAGGTTTTGGTAACAGAGGCCCTCCTGAAAAACAGCTGATACCTGAGTGTGTGCAAAATAAGGGAGCTGTAGACTGTGGACTGAGGAAGATGATTCTCTTTAAACTGCCAAAGGGCAGGTTTAGATTAGATGTTAGGAAGAAATTCTTCCCTGTGAGGGTGGGCAGGCCCTGGCACAGGTTGCCCAGAGAAGCAGTGGCTGCCCCATCCTTGGAAGTGTCCAAGGCCAGGTTGGACAGGGCTTGGAGCAACCTGGGCTGGTGGAAGTTGTCCCTGCCTATGGCAGGAGGTGGAACCGGTGCATTTTAAGGTGCCTTCCAACCCCAGCCATTCTGGGATTCTATGAATGGGAACCAGATGGGTGAATTGGTTTTGTACTTTCCCATGCCCAAAGGATTTGACTTTAAGATCTTAGTTGTGGAAGCTTGCCTCAGCAGCCTGTAGTTCAGAGCATGTCATTAAAAGTGTTGGTGAAAAGGTAGAATGGATGAGGAGCAAGATGTCTATTTTTTTTTCAAGCCAGCTTCTGTTGGGATTATTAGATTAAATGAAGGGATCTAAGTTAGCTATTAAGAGTTATTGCAAGGTCTTTAGTCATCTGAAATGTTGTTTTATTTTCTTATGAGTGTGCTGGTGGACAAGTTAACTCCAGCTTTGTTCTTATACTAAAAGTATATCCTTTTTCCTTAGAATTACTTAAAGGCCCTAAAATTAAAAAGAAGAGGGAGAAGATTCCAGTGGATGTGACTTGTGAATACTTGGACAGCAAAAATACTCCAGTGAAAGAAGCTGCTCTCACTCAATTGCCAAGTAAGGAAGGAAAGAAGATGACTCCCAAGAACTTGGAGCCCAGTGGTGCTTCACCAACCAAACAGGCTCTGCAGGCATCTCCACTGAACACAGCTCTCCAGGCCATACGGAACATGGTCGAGCCTGAAAGGGAGAAAAAGAGGGTGAAGTTTCAAGAGGAGAACCACGATGCCTCTACTTGGAATAGCAGGAGTGGAACTAACTCCTCAGCTCCAGCTGCCCCCAGGTCAGTGTCAGCTTCTGTCTCTGCTCAAGGCAAGCAGCACAGACCTGCATCTCTTTTCTTTCGCTGCATGAACTGTGCTATCCACTTCTTTATCTATCTCCTCAGTGTTGCATGCAGTGTCATTCCTCAGCTCCAGCTGCCTGCATTGAACCTCTCAATACCTTTTAGGAGGACTAAAGGGATGACTAATAAAAAAGACTCTTGAAACTGTAACTAAAATAACCTTGCCATTCATTACTTGAAGACTTGTAAGGTGTGCAGGTAGCAGGACAGCTCACCTGGTTTGCTCCAACCTCAGAGACTTTGGGTTTTTGGTCCCTTTAAAACTGCCACACACCTCAAGGTAATAAAGGCAAGAGGTATCATGCTTCACCTTGATGCCTGATTTCAGCCCTCATCAACTTTCAGATTTAACTAGGAGCCTAAAAGTTATTTACATAGTTCTTAACCTGAATTGTGTTAAAAACTCACACCATACAAGATCATAGAGAATTAATTAGCTGTTTGTGGTGTCAGACAAATGACTTGCATAGTCTGGGTGCATGATAGCTGGAAAGAACTGCCAAATGAACATCAAATTTTTCCCCTGAACTGAGACTTTTTACTAGATGGTAAAATAACTGAGAACAGTCATGATCTCTACCTTTTTTATCTTGGTAAAGAGAATACTGATTTCTACTTTCTACTTTTTCAGCTAATGCTTTTTTGTATTCTGTTCATAATCTTTGTAAACATGTTTGTTTGGGGGGAGAAAAAAATCTAGGCTACTTTAAATTCTTTGAGGTCATAACTTGGTAATGTCTGCTAGAAGAAATAGCTTATTGAGCTGAAAATGACAGCAGCTTTGAAGATGAAGGAAGGGCTAACACATGGAAACCTGTACAGCATAGCCAGAGTTAATGGCGTTCAGAAGTAATTGGATTGATACTTTGAGCCTTAGATTACTTACTCGAGGTTGCATGGATGTAATTAACAGACTTAAAGTAGCCAAACACTGCAATCTTCTGAAACAGTCTGAAAAATATAGCAGAGACAGCTGTTTGAGTAGCTATGTCAAATGTGCAGGGACTGTTAGTGAGGAGGGGAGCTCAGGGAGGTCAGATGTGGCTGGGGAAAGTGGAGAGCAAAGATGGGATAATTCAGTGATTGTATTGCTTTGACACTGTCTCTACACATAAAGGAACAGGTAGCATGTAACCTGGTAGGACAAGTTTCACTTCTTTCTTCATCTTCCTTCTGGAAAGGAAGATGCAGTGTGTGCTAACAGGAAGTTGTTGGAAACAGTTTGTGTGAACTGAAGGGGTGAACCTACTGGAGGGGGGATGATGATTTGGGTAATCATGGAGCTAATGTTGGAAAGCAAATGAGTAGAAGTGGAAGAGGAAGATGAAAACCATAGTTCAGAGGGAGGTTTCTAATCTTGCATCCATTGCTGTTGTTTCAAGTAAGGAGCAAAATATAAATCAATCATTTTTAAACAATACAAACCACCAACACAAATTGCCCCAAAACTCCATATGAGCTGTTTTCAATGATGGTATGAACCTATTAAACAACTTTCTGACTGGATTTGCTTTTATGTTTCTGATGGTGTTAATGAACTACTAAATCCCCAAGTCATGATGTTGTTAATATAACATTGAGGGCTAATTAACCCTCATCTGCTATGATTTCTTGTGAAATAGGAAATCATGATAAAGTGGCTGTGTTTGAGAGATTGGATTTCTGAACACTAAAGGACTCTCTAGACTGTTCTGTGATAGATGTGGCCAAACCCTAGGCACAAATAATATTGGCAACTCGAGCAGGAGTGTGGACCTGAAAATGGAGACTTTGGGGGAGGAAAAATAATGGTGGCTGATAAAAATAGTGGTAGGTAAGTGTCAGTGTTTGAGCTTGTGTTAAGTGAAATGTGATGCTCCAGCTGAAAAGGCTGTTGTGGTCCTTGGGGGTTGGTTTTATGAGTGGAATAGTTTCTGTGCAGTAATTAGTTCAGCTCTGCCAGTATAGGTCCATGATATGAGGCACTGAAAAGAGCCACTGTAACTGGGAAAGGGCTGCAGACTTCATTTCTAGAAAGTGGGGTTTGGGAAACTTTGTCCTCTGGGCTTAGGAGGAGATGAGGAAGTGGTCAGGAGTGATCTGTGGCTGCTTATGTGGTGACAAACTCCCTTATTGAAGACACTTCCTTGCTAAGGTCACTGAGCAAGGCACAGGTACATAACTCTAACCTACCAGCACATCTGTCTGCAGGGCATGTCTGTGTCCTTAGAGACAGAGCAAGTACACAGTGGAGCAGCTTATTTAAGGTGGTGATACTGATTAGTTTCTGCTATGAGAGTGTTGATACTAAAGATTGAAATATTCAGGTGATTATCACTAATTGTCAGTTGCTACTGAAATCCAGGCTTTGCAAAGGTTATGTGCAGTGGTATCTTTTGTTAGGCCAGGTGGTCAATGAAGAGGCACATTTTGTATTGAAATGCTTTTCTTCCTTCATGAAACTGAAATAGAAAATTCCAACCGTTGCTGCACAACTTAGTTTGCATTTAGCTTTGAGGTTGTTTGCTGTAGTTTGATTTAAAGAAGAGCTTGTGTTCCTCAGAGCTTATTTGCTCCCTTAAATTATTTAGGTGGATTACATATACCAAATCTACTTTATGTGGCCTTTGTCCAAATGCCTGCAGCCATTTAGCCCAGCAGGAGATCTGGATACTAATAATCCCTTGGGGGTTTTAGGCATGGTATTCATCCTCAGGAAGTAAAGCTCCACCTGATGAGGCTGGTTCATCTCCCTTAAATGGGTAGAGCTCCAATTATAACTCAGTTCTGGAGTCTGCACAGTCACAGCTTGACAGAACCATGTCATGGCTTCACAGGCAGGTGGGGTTTTTTTTTAAGGGGAAGTGTTTAACTCTTTGTTCTTCCTGATCCATCCATTTCCCTGTGCTGGTGCTCGAAGGGATGGGCAGAGGGCTGGGGTGACCTCAGCAGGCTGCCAGGTGCCCACCCAGCTGCTCTCCCTCCCTTTCCCACGGGGCAAAGGAGAATATGAGATGGAAAAAGGTTGTGGGTACAGGTAAAGATGACAGGGATAAACTGATCATGAGCAAACCAGCCTTGGGGAAGATGAACTCTTTGCAAATTAAAAACAGTGGGACAATGAGAAAGCAAACTGCCTTCCCCCTATGCCCCAGCCCTTCTTCCCAGTCTGAGCCTCATTCTTGGCTTTACATCCTACTCAAGGAGAGGCACAGAGTGAGCTGGATTTCCAGAGTGGTTGCATTATACACTAACACAATTGCCTGATAGTGTAAAAGGGCAGTGTTGTGTATAAATCCTATTGGGCTGCTTTGAAACATAATTTAAGTGAATTTGGGTTTTATTTGGTCTTTCGGTTTGAGTTCTTTCTGTAAGTTTATAGGGAATCCTTGTTGGATCTTTTGGCCATTAGAGTAGTAGTTTTGGTGGCCTTGGGCAGAGGCTTTTTGAAGGCAGAAGAGTGGAGGGGCAAAGGAAGGGAACCTGCTTCTCCTGGGAAGGCAGAGACTGCACTGCAGCTGCAGTGCAAACCACAGAGTGATTACTGAGGACACACTTGTTTCTTCCCTGACTAATTCCATCTTGCTGTAACAGGGAATGGTTTGGGCATTGGCAAATGGAGAGCAGGCTGGGGGAAGGGGATCCTGGACAGAAGGTGTCAGCCATCAGAATTACAGGTGTGGATTTAACACAAAGCAGCACATGGTGGAGCAAACACTGACCTAGTGCAGGGGCACAGCAAAGGCCATTTCTCTTTAGTTTATTGGGACAGTGCTTAAAAAGAATAATATACACATTGCTTGCAATGCATAATAATTGGATATTAGTTTGCATCTGTAGCTAAACTTCCCCAAACTGCTTTGTTACAGCTTCTTTCATAATCCTCATGTTGAACTGCAGCCCTCTGTGTTGTAAATAAATCTCTAACTAATGGGTAGCAGCTATTGTTGTTTGGAAAACCATCATTGAAATCATCTGTCAGTGGCTGTGCTTGTTCACTGGGGGCTCTAGAAATCCCCATGGTCACTAGAGAATTGCTTTAATGTATGTGATGTTGGAGGAACATGGAATTTGTGTTGGTATATAAAGTGATGTTTGATTTGGAACTTCATTTTCCATAATTTCTGTTGTTGTGAAAATAATCATGTGTAACAGACAGCTGGCTGTGGGTGACTTGGTTGGATAAAATAGCACTATTCATCAATTGTTCCAATGGCATATTTGTATGTTAATTAAGTAAAAAACAAGATTTAGACATCTGAACACAACCCAGTCTTTTGATTTCAGAATTACTTATCTCTTTGCCAGCAATGAGGCAGTTGTACTCCCATTACATTCACAGCAGCATTAAAACATGTCAGTGGACAAATGATGTAATTTAGAGCCTGAAAATAAATTTTCCTGCAGGAACCTAAGATATTCAGGTATTAAAATAAAGGGAATAGTGATACAGGGCTAGGTTGAAACTATTGTACTGCTTGAAGGCTAGTCTTTTTGGTGGTGTTATTGAAGGCTGATTCCAGCCAGAAAACATATTCAGTAACCTTTTTTGCCAAACATTTCAGCAGATGAGGGGTGGGTGGGAGGCTTTAAGTGATGAATTGTGACTAGGACTAATATAAAAACACTTTGTTTTTTTCTTTTTTTCTTCTTAAGCTCTGCTTGCTCTGTCTTTGCCTATGGCTGGTCTTGTATGCCAGTTGGCATGTTGATTCTGCCTAAAAGTCTTACTTTAGTCCCGTTTTATATAAACTAAATATGTATTTAGAATGATTGCTTTGCCTGTAGGTTAACAGCTGAAACCAGATCTGAATCTACGGAAGAAGAGAAGAAAGAAAATAAAATCACAGCGGAGAAGAAAACAGAAAAGAAAAAATATACAACCTTGTATGTACCTTCTAAGAAAAGCCCTGAAACACAGTGTGCTCAGCAGTAAAACTTACATTTCTGGACATTTGGAGTCCTGCTTGAGCAGGAACTGCTGAGTAACCTGGTCACACATCACTGTACAGATTCCTACCTTAGGTGTTCACCTGCCTCGTGTCCTGTAGGGTGAGGGTGTTCAGGGAAGTGCACTTTGATAAATTCCAGAGGGCACTGGCTGAGTTCCCTTTCCTGGGGCCTGAGGTGTTGCCTTGTCCCGAATCTTGAAGTGTCTAAACCTGCTATTGTGCAAGAGAAGTACTTGCTACAGTAGTTTTACTGCATGGTAAGACAGACTAGACAGTGTCCATGGAGAACTCAGCTAAGCCATGTGCTCCTCAATTTCTTCCAGTTCCTGCATTCAGAATTCTTTGTTTTTCCTCCTAATGTGTAACTTTTCAGCTTTCAGACTGACCTGATTGCAAAGGTGCATTGAATCTTTTTGTGTTTTACTGGTCAGTGTTCCTTTGAAACTCTGTGGATTCTTGTATTTGGAATAATAATTAAAATAAAGGCTTATTTCTCTATGTTTATAAAATGTAGCCTGTATTGCATTTGAAAAGAAACACATATCCATTTCTTACATGGAAAGCAAGGTCTTTTGTAGGAATTTTGTTAAAAAAAACAACCAAACAATAAATTCTAAGAAAGTGTAATGCAGGTGCTGTGTGTTGTTATGTTTGAACAATTCTGTAAGTTCTGAAGGTCCTGCAGAACAATTGAGGAAAGTGTCTAAGCTTGTTCCATGGAGTTTTGAGCATTTAGAGGGAAATTTGATTACTTCACTTGAATTGTACTCCAGTTTAAGCTCCTCTGGTGAATGGATTAGCCACTTCCCAAGTAAAAGGCTTGGTAGTTAAAGATGAAAGTTCTGTAAGACTTCTCCTTTAACATCCATCATGGACAAATTCCTTGGGGAACAATGCAGCAACCCAGGGGCTTGGGCAGAGGTGGTGCCTGGGGTTAGCTGTGACTGTGCATGAGGGTGGCTTTAGCTCCTCACTCTCCTCAGCAAAACTGAACTGCAAAATTGAGTCACAGCACAAGTGACTAAAGGTGGGAAAGGCGACTCAAATGACCATGTGTATGTTCTCCCTTTCCAGTGCGGAATTGACTCAGTCTCAGTCCATTCTACACAGGTAGGTTGTTGAACAAAATAAGCAAATCCACGTGTTACAGAACCTAATTGTATCCAGATTTTTCAGTCTGTTATTATTGAAGTCTATATAAACTGAAAATATCTACTTGTTCTCAAGATCTTCATGATATTACTGGAAGCATATGTATATCCATGAAATAGTTCTTTGACTGGACATGTGAACTGAAATGATGCTATGTTAGCAGAATTCTGCTTTTTGTGCTACAAAGTGTTAACCTTTTTTTGATGTAGGTGGTGAAAGTGACCTTTGTTTATTGTCACTGTACCCTGAGACACAAACAGCATAAAACAAGTGCAGTCCATGATTGTTCTGCTTAAAGGAAAACCTTAGGTAAGTGGACAGGGGATGATGTCCTTTAAATGGGAGCACTGAGCTGTAGCTTGTCTAGTAAGGCACTTCATTATATGTTGAATTAAGTTATAGTTAATTGTGTTGAGCTAGTTGGCCTATGGCATTACTAATTCTTTTTCTAAATTGAAATAACTTGTTAGTTAATGCTACAAACAGAACTGGGATGTCATCTCAGCAAATGAAAAACTGGTTGGGGTTCTCTCTTACCCCAGGAACAGTTTTACTTCTGCTGCTGAGCTTTCCTTGGAGTGTGTCACTTTGGCATGTTCAATGTGTGTGTGCTCACCCAGCTCTTGCAGAAGTGCAGCAGGTGGGGGGACATGTCACTTTGGTTTTGCCATAATATATTTCAGACATGGTGCATGACTTGGTTTTGTTTTGTCACATCAGTTTCTTCCTGCAGCTGCTCACAGATCTTGGCATAGAATAGAATCTAGAGGCATTTTGTATTCTGCTCAAATTCTTCTCTATAAAGGGAATTAACAGCTAAAATTGGATAATCAGATAGCATCTTACAGGATCTTGTTTTCTAGAACCAATAGCAATCTCAGAGGAAGCAAGAATTGCCTCCCTTCTGCTGCCTGGCCCCAGCTCCCAAGAAGGGATGTTCTACCTGGGCAGAGAGTTTCTTCTTTCCTTAAGAGACCTTCTGTCTGGAAAAAGACTTAAGGAGAATGTAAGAGATGTGAGAGTGATGAATCTGTCCACTATTTTCTGTGGAATATTCATGTGGAATGGTAACTACATAAATAACCACTTGGAATAAAAACCTCCTCTGACAGAGGGTGTAACAATTATCCACCTTAATTCTTCAGACATTTGTTGGGATTTGTCCTCTGCTGTACGAACAGGATTTCAGGGTTACTGTGCATGCTTTGCTCTGAGTGCACTTTCCTCTTGCAGCTAAAAAAGGCTTTTGTTCCTCAGCCCATTTCTTAGGAGTTGCAGCCTGGATGTTTTCAGACAGACAGGGTTGTCTGAGCTGAAGGTTCCAGTGAAGGGGTTGCAAAAGCATCATCGTGAAAGTGGAGGGGAGGAAGTAAGAGCAGATGTGTGCAATGCTGAGAGCTGCTGTGGGGAGGGCATGGCATGTGGGAAGCAGCAGTGCCTGCAGGAGTTTGGGCCCTCCAGTTGGCATTTGTGCCAAGCTGGGATGGTACAAGAGGGGACGGGACCTGTGGGGATGCTGAGCTCTGCAGGATCACATCAGGGCTCCGGAGAAGTGTGCCAAATGGCTCCCAGCTTGAAGGGGACATTTGGGTGTGTTAGATAACTTGTTTTCAAAGTATAGTGGTGTTTAGTAGGTCTAAGTGATGAGCATGTTTGTAAATAAGTGCTAGGAAGATTTCCTTCAGGACTGCTGTGTTACAGGGAAACACAAGGAGGAAGAGCGATGGAAAACAAGGAAATCAAAGCAAGTCAACCTTTAAGTCAGATAGTAAATGGGAAGGGGGATTTACTGCAGCAGGGATTGGGAGGAGTAAGGAAGATGGTTATCACTGGTTAGGAGGTTATTGCTCAAAACCCATAGGAAACTAAAAGATAAAATGGTTCAGCTTCAAGATATTTTTTGACAGAAGAACAATATAAAATGGATGCTCCATGGATGGGAAAGATTTTGAACTTTTAGACGGAGCTTTTTGTCTGTAAATGAAGGTAATGGGAGTTGTTCAGAATTTAGCCCACTTTAGTAAACACAGCATGAATTTCAATGTTATTTTAGGGGACAGTAACAAGCTAAATCCTTTGGCTAAGCTTAGTATGTAGAAGCTTAGTATGTAGACATGGTTAAGATTTGGGCAAATCTGCTCAAGTTCGGAGTGATTTTCCTCCAGAAATATGTATCAGAATTCCATGTGCAATGAGATGGACTGGCAGTCTATGCCTTACATGATTGCTAGTTAAAACCAAGAAATCCAGTGTCATGTGTCACCAAATTATCCGGAGGGATGTAGCATGGCATGTTAAACAGCTTGGATAATCATGGATTGGTAAATTGCAATGGAACATCCAGAGCCCAGGATTGTCATATGAATTTGTTGTACTAAGCAGGAGATGAAACAAACAGTAAATATTTTCAAGCGTTTTGTTTGGGTTTTATGTCCAAACTGTAAGTAAAGAGGATGAATCGAGGTGACACACTTGCCTTCAATTCAGTGTATTGTCCTTAATCCATACTATAAACAGCTTGACTTGATCTTTGCACAGCTAAAATGTCTTTATGCAAGTGGTGTTGGGGTGATGTTTGTTGCTGCAGGGACCTGTGGAGCCAAACCTTTCCGGTGTGGTGTTGGGGTGATGTTCACAGCTGCAGGGACCTGTGGAGCCAAAGCTTTCACTGTGGTGTTGGGGTGATGTTCAGAGCTGCAGGGACCTGTGGAGCCAAACCTTTCACTGTCCTGTTGGGGTGGTGTTCACTGCTGCAGGGACCTGTGGAGCCAAAGCTTTCCAGTGTAGTGTTGGGGTGATATTCATTGTTGTATGGACCAGTGGAGCCAAACATGTCACTGTGGTGTGGGTGATGTTCAGAGCTGGCTGAAGCGGTGCCCAGATGTTGTCTCTGCAGCTGGGCTGGCACCACAGAGCTCTGCAGTGTCTTTGGTCCTTTTGCCCTGCTTGGGTGTTGTCACCAGCATCATGCAAGAGCAACACCCAGTTTGGGATTCCCCTCCCCCAGGACAGTGTCGTGGGTAGAAGAAAGAGGAAGGAAGCCCCGAAAGCAGCAAATCTCGCAGAGCCCTCGCTGCTGCCTCCGCCCGCTCTCGCTGACAGCCAGGGCTGCTCCCAGGGCCTGTGTTTGGCACCCATCCTCAAGGCTGCACCCAGACACATTGCATTGCTTGCTCTTGGGCATCCTTGGGAGCCTCAGGGATTCATGTGTGATGGCAAGATGGCACAGGACAGAGAAGACTGGCGTAGGTATGTAACTCGGGGAGCTGCTGGTTGGGTTTTGTGTGTCTGCCTCCTGCACAGGATGTGGGCAGGTGTTTGCTCTGCTGAGATGAGTTAACACCTTCCACCTCAGCACAATGGCTTCGTTGAAATGATCAAGGTCAGACAAAGTCTTAGTCTTTCAACCAGAATGGCAAAAAGTCCACGAGTGTCAACTTTGCCCCTCTCACAGCAGTGCAGCTCTTCCCACCCGGGTCCTTTAGAAACAGACAAAGTGGGGTGTTGTTTAATGCCCAGCAGCCAGAAATTATGGAGAACAAAGGTAGGGCAAGGGGAATTCTGAACTTGCTTCTGCAACATTGTCACTTGTGGTTAGCCTTGCAGAAAAAAAATCCCTATTTCAGCTGGTAAGTAGTACTTTTTGGAAGGCAAGTTGTTGTCTCAAACTGAATGACGTTAACTTGTATGAAAGGCTGAACTGCTATTTAAAAAAAACAAACCCTTGAAGTCAGAATAAAGGTAAAGCAACAGAAAGATATTATACTTAGTTCTAACCTTCTAGATTCTTCTGAAAGACATTTTTTATTTTAAGTAGGCAATAGTGTTTTTGTGATATGCATTAAAACCAAGAAACCCACCCAACTGGTGTCATGAAATAAAATGAATCTTCAAGGTATTAGTAAGAGGAAAAGAATGTCTTCTTGTTCAACTTCCATGTGCAGCAGTAGCAGAATTGTGAAATGGAAGCAGCCTGTTGTGGCAGCAGTTTATATTACAAAAGAAAGGGTGTAAATATTTTCTCTTTCAATTTTAGAAACAGTAGAAAGCACTGAACTTTTGCACTTGGTGTGATGGTCTCTCTGGTATTTGGAACGTACAGCAAGCCACACACCATAAAAATGACCTTGGGAAAGAGATCACTTCATGAATTAATGACAATCCAGTGTTTGTTTTCATGTCCAGGGCTATAATTTAAGCTCTAGAGTAGGTCACTGGGAAAAACTGACCCTGGATCCTGGTGGTATTTCCTTTGCCCTGTTCTCCTCTCCTGCTGCTCTCGCCCAGGAGCACATGGTGACTCTGATGTAGGAGAATCTGTGCAGAGTGTGGTAACATTTGCTGCCTCTCTGCTCCCCCTGAGTCCAGTTCCTGGGTTAAAGAAGGGTTTGCTCTTCAGCATGGGATTAGAAGACACTTAAATACTTGTATATAAAAAAATGACAGTTGTGGTGGTGTCTGTGGTTTAGTCTGTCACAAAGCAGAATAGGAAAAATGGGAACAATAATCAAATGGACTTTCCAACCATATTAGAATATAGAGATGTAAATACTCCTACATGTAACTTTGTGGTAGGTTGGTTTCATTCTGTCTCTGCTCTTGCACAATTGCTTGAAATTAATAGATGAGTACAAAGTCAATATCCAGGAGTTCCTTTTCTTAGCCAAGCTGCTGGCTCATAGTTGGTTTTATTTTCCTTTGTCTTGGAAATTAAGTGTATTCCTTCCTTAAGTAAGTTGGTGAGAAAAGTGAGAGTCCTTCACTCAGAGTAATCAAAACACCAAACGTGTACCACCACCACTGTTTTTTCTGTCCTGTATCATGCATTAAATAAATTGATGCTCTCAGAAATTGGCAGGAAAGTAGTCTAATTGCTAAACTTCATGAGTTTCCTTTAGTTAATGAGGCTTCAAATATGGGGTACTGACACCTATATTGACAAATGAAGAGGGTTTTGAATTTATGATCTGTTGTAGGCGTGTCTCAGGAAAAGAAGAAATCCAGGCAAAGTGAGTCATAAAGTCTGTGAAAGTTGACAAGCTTTTGGTGTAATACACACTGGAGGGGTTATCTCGTCTGTGTGTTTTTGGAAATCTTTGTTTTTCAGTCTCTCATTGCAATTCTCACTTTGAATTTTCAAGTCTTTCATTAGAAGTGTGCCCGATGCCTTCAGTTGCCGCTGCTGAGCAGTTTCGCTTTGAGGGTGTTGGGTCCTGTGTGCTTTGGATGAGCAATATTTTGGTGCAGGATACCTTTGGAAGGCCCCACCATTCCTTGGTGATGGCAGAATGCAGCCAATGTGCCCACTTTTGTGTTTTCACTTAATTAAATGGGGTGGTCTGGGTAGCAGATATTCAGCTTTGGCCTCGGAAACCACAATCCTGATTTTTCATGTGAAACTTGTTCTTAGTCTTGAAGCATTCCCAGCTTCAATATGTGCTATTTCTGTGGACAGGACAAGATGGAGTAGTCATGGTTTGGATGGCAGGTTCCTAATGGAAGGTGTTTGCCATCTGCTCAGGCCTTGAGGCAAGTCACAAACTGGTGAAATATGATGTTGGAATGCTCAGCTGAAGGGTCAGATTTACTCCTGTGCTGCTGAAGCTGAAAATGGCTGTTTGCCAACTTGAAGCACAAGTTCTTCACAAAGACTTCTAAAAAAAAATTACTGTGCTACTCTTTGCTGTGAAAAGATAAAAAGGCAGAGACAATATCTTTCTATAAGTAGCTGTGCATGCCAGAACTTCCTGCTCTTATAACCCACACCGACTTTATTGTGTTTAAGGGAAATAAGTAGCTCAAGTCAGCTAAACCCTCCATCTGTCCCCAAGGAAATCTGTGTTCAGTTGTTAGCTGGGATACCAGCTTGTTACCTGAGAACTGCAGAGCCCCCCTTGGAGCAAGGTTTTCAATAAGTCAGTAAAGCCACCCCGAGGTTTGGTGCTCACTCTGAGCAGTGACAGACCCAGCAGAACTGGGTCCATCACATCCCCTTGCTCTGGAAGACTCCAGGGGGATCCTTCACTCACGACCCTGGAACAAAAATTTCATGGATATCTTTCCAGAAGTTAAGAAATCCTGTTAGGACTGCAAAATATTTCCACTTAGGGTTTGTTGGTGTTCTTGCTCAGGGATTTCACGAGAAGAAAATGAATGAAGGTGAATTGATCTTTTATGAATAGTTTGCTACTCATAAATGTGAAGATGTAATAGTTAAAAACATAAAACAACAGGATTCTTGCTGAGGCTGTTAATTAGAAACTGCTTGAATATGCAAAACACTTCTTGAGTTATTACATTGCAATCACACCTAATAGTCCTTCTGTTATGGAAAAGTGAAATTGGGAGCTCCCCCAGCAATGCCTTAGCAATCTTTTTCAAATTCTAAGTGGAAGGTAGCCAACTTAAAACCTGGTTTTTACCAAAAGGTGAGTCTCAAAATGGCACAAGGTAGTGCTTGTATTTATTATAAAGAGCAGGGCAGGGAGTGCACACAAAGGACAACAGGCAGGAAAGGCAGGTGAGGTGATTGGGATAACAAATGGCTTGGGTGCTGTGTGTCTGTGGGATTTGCCTTGCTCCCCATTCCTGTCTCACAGCAGGTTACAGGCTGATCCTGTCAGTGGCCACAATGGGGGGGTTAAAGCCTGGGAATGCTGAAGAAATTTATCTTTTTGAGGAAGGGATTCTGTTACCTGGGTTACTGTGACTTTTCTGGAGTGCTTTGTGTGTGAACATTCCCAAACAAGGTACAAATTATGATGATGGTTTTTTTTTGTTCTCATTCTCTAAATCGAGGAGGACATGGAATTTGAATTGCAAACCACTAACTGTGTTTGTCTTAACCTCTTTTAACTTGTGCTTTTTTGAGTTTATTTTTTAAGAGTAATCTTAGCAGGGTGACTGACTTACTTTGTATCTTGGAATGTTGAGAGAAATGTTCTCTACAGATTTTCATTGCTCTGCTCTGGAAAACATGCACAGTGCCCGAGTGGTGGAACAAAACAGGCTCCACAGCCACATGTGTAATGAAGAGCATACACACATATATAGATATTTAAATATATATATATGTAATATTTGGTGGGTAAATATGCATATCATATCCAGCAGGTCTGGCTTTAAGAGATGAGTAGGGATTAAATGGAAACAGAGGAACTTTCTCCAGGCCTCACCCTCCTGGTTTGCCACTGGGATGGACACTGTAGGTGTCTTCACTCGGGCTCTGGCTGTGAAGGTGATGGCACAATCCCCCAGTCACTGTCCTTATGGCAGGTACTGTTTGGCTGGGAAAGAAAACAATCTTTGGGCATTCTCCATGGACATGATGGGAATTGTTTCCACCTTCCTGAGGCGCAATTCCAAGTCCCTTTGTGCTTGAGCAGGGCTCAGTTTGGAAAGCTGTTCTGGTCAGCAGTTTGACCTGGGACTTGAACTGGGCTGTTTGATAGCACACACGACACACAGAACAAGCTACCACTGAGGCTGTGCTGAGCTCTAAAAGGACAGCTTGTATTTGCTCACTCAAGGGAAATTCACTGAAATGTAAAGGCTCTGTTTAGGAACTCTGGAGGTTTGGGGGCATTCTCTGTGCCTTTCTGGGAGAATCTGTGTGCAGGTGCACTGGGATGGGAACACCTTAGCCTGGTGCTGCCTGCTGGGGCTGCATCTCCCACCAATCCAATTGCCATGGCATCAGTTGCTCCTGGATCAGTAATTGCTGTTGGGATTTAGAGTGAAATCAGGGCCACCTTCTGTGCCTCGAGGATCCCGACTCCTCTGATGTTTCTGGCTGGGAGAGAGGATGCCAGGGAGTGCAGTGGCAGGAATTATTCAAATCGCTCTTCAGAGGGTGGTTTGAAAGGGCCAACAACCTATTGGGAGTATCCCACCAAAGAAAAGCTTAATTCCATACAGGGTTTTCATATTTTTGAGGAGCAAAATGAGTTAACTATGTGTTTGTGCACCACGGGCACACAACCCTGAGGATCTCAATAGAGTGTGGGGGAAAGGGAACCCTCCTCAGGGCTGGTGAACTCTGCGGTGATTAAAAATATAGGAGGGTCCCAGTTTGTAAGAGAACTGACATCACTTACAGCTGAGAGAAAGCACAGTTGGGTATAATGCTTAAATTTTCATTCACAGTTAATAATTCCAAAGTTAGTAGATGTGGTGGTGAGGCTGGAGATGAGATGTGCAGGTGCAGGGGATGGGATCAAGTTGTTTAGAGTTTTTGCAACGCTGTATGGGAGGTGCTTTCCTATCATAAAATGTCTCGATAAGTCTATAGCTTTGTGTAGGGATTTGTTCAACTCCTCCTACCAAACAATCCAAGTTCTACAGCAAAATCTCTCTCCGTAAGTTTCCACTTACTCATTTAGAAAAGTCTAAGCTGATGCAGCCACTTCCTTTGTCAGTTTGTTACTGCACTTTTCAATTTGTTCCTGGCTGTAAAATGAAGTTTTTTAAGGGAGCAAACCCAAAATACAACATAAATCTCTGACTCAGTGAGTTGCATCTATGTTTTGAGACAGCTACAACTGTGCATGTTTTGAAATTTAAAATGTGTTAGTCAACAGTAACCTGAATTTGCACGGACATTCCAGGGAAAGAGTAGGAGCACTCACATCCCCCCCACCTCCCCAACACCCCCATGGAAATGTCTCTAATAACTGGGCAGAGTTTTGCCACCTTCTGGAAAAGAAACCAGTCAGAACATAACTACCCATATACTGTACACATTTACTCCTGAATTTCCATTTGTGTGGAGCTGAGGCTGCTCTC
>JAWWTY010000027.1:3773742-3788839 GCA_035222235.1 Margarornis squamiger | reverse complement strand
GCAGTGAGCAAGGGCAGCAAGGAAGCACAGACAGGCTGAGAGCAAGGCAAGCAGTCACTGAGAGCTCCAGTGTGCCAGTGCTTCGGTGGCCTTTCTTCCAAAGAACCTGTTCTCTCTTAATTTACTGGCAACTTGATGTTTTTATCTCCTGTGTCGCTTCATTGCTGCTATTTTCTCTATTTATCTTACCTTGGTTTTAATTCAAGCTTGAAACTGTCAGTTTTTTTAGTGGTTTCTTTGTGCTGAGGGTATTTTGTTTGTTGGGTTTTGTTTTGGTTTTGTTGGGGGGTTTTGGTGGTGTTTGTTTGGTTTGGTTTTATTAGGGTTTTTTCCCCCATTGATTGCCAAGGCCCAATTTATTGCTGGGGTTCTTGTTTAAATGTTACAACTTGTTTTTTTCCCCCCTAGTAATACTACAATTTCTTTTCTGTTTCTATCTTAGGATCTTGGAAACAAAGACCTTAGCAGAGACAAAATTTATTTAGTGTGTCAAATAGTGCGAGTTGGGAGGATGGATCTGAGGGACAGCAATTCCAAGAAATACACCCAAGGACTCCGGAGGCCTTTTGGGGTGGCAGGTACCCAATGGAGCAGGACCCAAGTGATATTTGCCACTGTATATTTGGATATTTGGACTGTAGAATCTCTACCAAGACACCTCAGGATACACAGCAGCTCTATCAACTATCTTCTGGGTTTTTTGAAGTCCATAAAGACTGCACCTACGTTGGCTTTTTTGTCCAAGTCAGAAATGTGGTCTTGAATTTAATTTCCTAATTATTCCCCTCCTCCTAAGCAGTGCAAATGAAAGGACAGTAGCAGGGTTTGCAGATGAAAGGCATCCCAAAAGCATCCCCAGTGCTCTCATACCTGTATTCACAAGGCTAGACTAAGGCTAGTCTGACTTGTCCCTTGGCACAGTGCTGGGTTTGTAGTGTGGACTTTGCCCTAAATGCTCTGCCCCAAACCCAGCTCTCCTGGGCTGCACTGCTTGCCAGGGAAAAATCCATATTTCTCTTAAGGCACAACAACAGATAAGATGAGCTATTTTGCAATGTTATTATATGTTTTGATGATTTTTCTTTTCTTCTTCTAGTCATGGATATTACAGATATCATAAAAGGGAAAGCTGAAAGTGATGAAGAAAAGCAGCACTTCATTCCCTTCCACCCGTAAGACACTCCTTGATATCTTTGTGATAAGCACAAAAACATTTCTCTTTGGCTTGAATAATCTGAAACTGGTGAAGAACAAGTTGTCCTTTTAATAATTTTATGTTGTAACAGTGCTAATTATTTAAGTATGGCTTAAAAAAGGCATTTAGGACCACAGAATGTTAAATAAATGTATAATTCTATGACTGTGCTCCTTCAGACAGCTGGGACCATGTACCATTTCACAAACCCAAGCCAAATAGTTCCACAAACTCAACATTGCAAGCCAGGATTGCCACTAATTTATGGGCTTGGTCCTGTGTTGAATTGGAGAAAAATTTGAGTAAAAACTGGGTTTCCTTTAAAAAAATCATAGAATTATCATGTTATCTTTGAAAGAAATGCCAGAGCAGCTGCCTAAAAATGTGCTGCTCACAGATCCAGTGCAGAGGAGATGTTTGTGCATCCTGCCTGGCATTGCTGCTGTGCACTCTGGGGAAGAAACTTCATTCTGAAAGACACATTGCTTTATTATTGCACTTGTCCAGTTTGATCCAACATATTTGCTCCTAAATTCCAAAGTAGGTGAGAAAAAATGCCAAATTCTCTTCTCTGGCTGTTCATCAGGGCCTGGGCTGGAGTGGCAGGTCAGTGTGACCATGTGAACACTGTCCCAAAACACCACCCTGAGCTCAAGCCCAGCAAAGGAGACCGAGCCTGTTTGTCATTTGTGTTCTGAATTTTGGCTGATCTCTTTAACACTCCATTGCTGACACACGGTGCTGTCTCTCCTGCAGGGTAGTGGCAGAGAATGACTTCTTACACAGCCTCCTAAGCAAAATCACTGCATCCAAAGGAGACAGTGGGGGACAAGGTAAAGCACATCTTCGTGATTTTCTTCTAAATAATAAGGTATTTTTGTGAAACTTCATTTCAGATTGTTTACATTTTAGACCAAGGCTTTTAAGTTAGAGCTGTGGCAGCACCGTGGAGGTGGGACAGCTCTGATGCTGCAAATGAAGAATAATGAGCTTGTTGCAGAACCTCAGAGGCTCTTTAAATTAATGACAACACTTTTGGCTTATAGAACTTTTCCTTTCATCTACAAGAAGCGGGGCAAATGAATTCTTCTCCCTGCTTTGGTGGGTAGAAGAGGCCACCATTTGAAGACAGATGATTTTTTCCCTAGCAGAAATGTCATCTCTTTTCCTCCCTTTTTCTTTTTTCCCTGTTGCTCTTACCAGGTGTCTGGGTAACTGTGAAAATGCTCGTTGGAGACGTGATTCAGACCAGAAAGGACTACCCCCACCTGGTGGACAGGACCACGGTAGTGGCCAGAAAGCTGGGCTTCCCTGAGATCATCATGCCAGGTTAGGAGGGGCTTTCTCTGGGCTAGGAAGGGATCTTCTCTCATTCCCCGTTTTAATGAGCAGCAGCTTAACAGCCTCACTTCTGGAATAGGTAACTCAAAGGCTCTTGAGAATTCACTGTAATATTGGTCCAATGTTAGAGGCTTACATAAAACAGCGAAATCCTTGCAAAGTATTTGCTGATCCTTGAACAGGGAAATTGAAATCAAGACAGTGAGGGATAATCCTGGCTCCTTGTACATTGTTTTCTGTAAGGGGATTGCGGTGGATGTCACTGGAATTTTGAATTAACCTTGTTTTTATTGTAACTGATCGCTGTCCTTTAATAATAATAATAATAATAAACATATGAGTTTACAATCTCCTGAATTCTTTTGAATTTATGACATTTTCCAATTGAAATCACTCTCTGCAGTGCCTCTTCTTTAAAGAAAGAACCAACAACTTAAACCTTTCCCTGCCAACCCAAGTGAAAATTCGATACTTTTAAAAGTCGTATGAATTGGTTCAGTCAGGGGAGAAAATGAAACTGCGGAGCTCCCTCTAGGAGGAGAGCTGGGAATTTGGGGACAATTGCTGGTGGCTCATCGCCACCTCACCAGCAGATGTCGGGGCAGGACGGCAATTGCTTCGAGTCCCTCCCAGAGCTCCCATTTCGGGCATCACATCGGAGTTTCTCCTTCGCGAAGAAGGAGAACTGAAAAATTAAGTTCACATGGAAAATAAGACATTTTTATCTGTGTCACTGCAAAAAAAAACCAAACCCCAAAATAATCGTGAGAATTTCAGTCTGCCCTCTGCTTTCACACCATTTTCATTGGTTTTTTTGCTATTTCCATTTGTTTTCTAGGAGATATAAGGAATGACATCTATATTACACTGCTGTATGGAGATTTTGATAAATACAATAAAACCACTCAGAGGAATGTGGAAGTGATAATGTGTGTCTGTGATGAAGAAGGAAAAGTGTTGCCAGTAAGTTTGGGGGTTTTTTGTGTGTGTGATGGGCACAGAAACATGAGTTGCATTTTTGAAGTAAGACTTAACTTGTACATTTTTATAAAATGCCATCATTCCAAGTGTTGCCATTCCCTGACTTGTGACAGACAAGTTTTATGGCGTGTAAAGTCTATCTATTAAAGCCCTGTAAATGTCTTGCATAAAACTGTAAGGAGGAATAACATTGAATGACCTATTTTAGCTGTGCCAAGGAACAAGTGCTGATTCTGACAATTACTGCATTCTTACTCTGGGGTTTTTCTTGTGGAAATTCCCAGAAGAATGCAGTGTGCACATTAAAATGTTAGAAATACCATTTCTGCTACACAACCAACCCTTGATTCCTGCCAGCAATTCTGTGTCACTGGCAAATAATGAAATTAGTGACAACACTCACAAATGCAACATAAATGTTTACAGTGTCTTCTTGCCTGTCTATTCCCATTTTGAAGAGCTTTTCTTCTCCTTAGGGTTTATCAGCAGTTTGGTATTCAGGGGGATTTTCTGACCTTTCCTTTTCTGAGCTTTATAGTGCTGTGATCATGAGGCTGAAATCATAATGACACCTCTTGAGATAAAATAAAGATGGAGTAACTCACTGGGGTTCATAACTTGCAGAAGTGTTTGTATGAATTACAGCTGCTTCAATTTGACTTGAAAGCTTGAGTGCAGAAAATCCTAAACCCACAGAATGCTTAAGGTGCACACAACAAATTGTAACCCTGATTAAAACAGGTACACTTCCTGTACCTGTTGGCAACACTTAACCATGACTTGCATGTACAGAAGTTAACTCCATTCTGTACTCTAATCACAGTTAATATGCTTAAAATACATATATATCAAAGGATTCCTTAGAGAAATAAACCTATTACAGTGCATTAAACCTTGCATTGCAATATTATGCATGCTCAGATCCTTCCTGCAAACACTGGGGGAGAGTGGATTTGCCACACTGTCTGAATGAGCTGAAGCACCACACCTGCTTGCTGTGGGCTGTTGTGCCTTAGGCATGTCAAGCAGCAGGGTGGGGAGGTCACTGAAATGCTGCTGAAAGCCTCTAAAAAACCCCTCGGCCAAGAAACTTTCAAACCAGTGAATTGATATTAATTCGATGTTTCTTGTTATCCAGATCTGTGTTCACTACACAGGAAACTGGCTCTGTTTAAGTAGCAAACTAGTTTCAGTCACAGAACCAGCCCCGGATTTACTGTAAAAAGGCCTTTTTTAATTCCAAGTGAATGTCACGGGAGACACTCAAACAAGTGGGTGCAGAAACCTTGACAGATCCCTGCCGAGACAGCTGAGGAACAGCTTTGTGCGCTGTGACCAGACCGTGCAAATCATCTGCAGGTCTCAGCATCACACCCTGCTGGCCACAGGGCACCCTGGTGTTTGAAGCAGACTTCTGAGCTTGTCTGCTTCCTCCGTGCACCTCAGGTGCCTGGGAAGGTGGCAGTGCTCTTGCTGCTTCAGTGATCAGCATCACAAGGCAGGTGCAGGGCAAGTGTCTTCACAGACTCGCTAAAAAACCCTGAATTCCTTGGTGACCACAAGTTTTGAACTTGGCCACCTCTTTAATTTTGAGCTGTCCTAGTCTGATAGTGTGTAGAGAATGGGAAATTGTGAGTGTTGATGAAAATGCAGGAGGGCACACTGTCTGTGCCTCTATAGTGTAGAGTTTGGAACAGCCCTGGGGCAGCCAGGCACTTCTGAGGGTCTGCTCCAAGAGAGTGTTTTAAAGTAAATGGAGAAACAAAATGGAATAATGAAGCTAGATTTAATTTTTTTTTTCCTTTGTGTTTCTTCTACTAATTGAGATGATGTGTTGGTTACTGAAATTCACGAGCTGGAGAAAGAAAATCTATTGCATGTTCCTCACACAGCTCTTCTTAGAGTCTGCTGTGAAATGCATTTCCACTGGCCCTGCCCATAGGTTAGGGAAAATGTGTATTTTCACTGTGTTCAGGGCCTTGGCAAATGCAGGATCCTCACATTTTGCTTCCTCTCTGTTGGTGCTCTCATTGCTATTTCCTTTTAAATGGTGCTATATCTAAATTCAAACCTGCTGTGAGGGTGGGAAGTGGAGCCTGGGCTGGGATGGGCTGGGGTGGGATGTGCTGGGATGGAATGGGGTGGGCTGGGATTCCAGCTGAGCCTGGGCTGGGCTGGGATTTGCTGGGATGGAATGGGGTGGGATGGGATGGGCACGGTCCAGCTGAGCCTGGGCTGGGCTGGGCTGGGCTGGATGTGGTTGGGTTGACCTCGGCTGGGCTGGGATGGGATGGGCACAGTCCCTGTGGGGAAGCCACATCCCAGGGCAGGGATGGGATTCCAGGGTCGGGAATCCTGAGGGAGCATCTTTTGGGTGGTTCTGTGGTGTTGCTGAAGTCCCAAAAGTTTACCCAAGCTAGCGAGGCACTAAGTGTTGTTTCCCCTCCTCCCAGAACGCCGTGTGTCTGGGCGCAGGGGACAAGCCTGTGAGTGAGTACAGATCAGTGGTCTACTATCAGGTCAAGCAGCCACGCTGGATGGAGACCTTGAAGGTATGGCTTGGATGCTTCTCACCCTTTTAACTTGTTAGTATCTCCCACAGAAAGGTTGCACAGCATCAGCTTTTCCCAAAGAGCACCTTGGTCCTGCTAGAGCTGAAGGATGGAGCCCTGGTCATACATCATGTATTTAGAGATACAGTCACCCAGGCTTGAAATTTGGCCAAGAGAAGGATGTTAAGGTTTAGTTCAGCAGAACGAGTGAGCTCATCTCAGATAACCTGATGTGCTAACAGGGCTCATCAAAAATGAAATAATGCAATTGTTTTACCATGGTGAAACAATGGCAATGAGGAGCTTCAATTAAAACCAAACAAACAGGGCCAAACCAAAACCCAAAAGAAAACACTCACCAAGCCCCTCTTATGGTTTTAGAGAGAAAAAACTGTCTTGGTTTTCTTTAGAGGCACACTAATAATTATCTAATCAGGCTTTAATGTCTATGGTTGGGAAGTGCCGAGAAGCTGCCAGAAATAGTTCTTATAAAGCATGTGTGAGTCTTGGTAACAAACATTATGTTTTTAAGGTGAAATAGCCATGTATGAATAGTCCACAATTATTATCTAAAGGAGGGTTGCTGTGCTTGTGCAGCAGAGGGAGGGAGTGGAAGGGTGATTTCCAACAGAAGCTTGTTTGTTTGTTTGGAAACATTGCTCTGTTCTGTTTATTGCTTACCTTACTAGTTCCTTCTGAAAATTATTCTGCAATTCAGGCTTGTGTACAGAATATTTAACAGTAGGTCCTGTTGAAAAGTGCAGTTAATATGGAGGAGTGTGATGTAGAAAGATTTGTAAAGGGAGGTTGTGAAAGGAGTGCAAGTCTTTCAAGTTTAGAGCTGTAAACCTGATAATATGAAAATTTGTGTTTTTTCTTTGGCAATTGGCCTTTTTTGTTGTGTGCTTGCCTTAAAGTGTGCTGCTTTAAGAATAAAGCGTTCAAGAGTTCCTGAGATTCTAACCAAGGCTTTGATTCCAAATTGAATCACAGAAATATAGTCTATTTATTTTGCCAGAATTTCCATACCTCTTTCACCCATTTATTGAATTGTTTGTCAGTCTGGATATGAAATGTGGCAGCTGCACAGAGCAGTTGGATAATTCTGTGGTTAACAGGGTAAGACTTGCAGGGTGCTTGTTTTTTAGAGTACAAGCCCCTGTGTGCATCAGTTCTGGTCTGTGCTTCGTTTCTTTGGGGTCAGACTTACAGCAAAGTCTAACAGGCCTTTCCTTACCAGCCACCTCTTCTGCTACCCAAGAGTTTTAAGTGGCCTGTGAAAGGAAAAGGTGCTTATTTATTCTAAAATAGGAGCACTTTGCACGTGAAACCACCTCTCACTCTCCTCATTGTTGTCTGGTTTTACTGAAGGTGGCAGTGCCCATCGAGGACATGCAGAGGATTCACCTGCGCTTCATGTTCAGGCACAGGTCGACTCAAGAGTGTGAGTAGGGCATTTTGGCTTTAGTGACCTTTGACTCATTGATGGGTAGCCAACTGAAAATGTTTTGCTTTGCAGCTAAAGACAGAGGAGAAAAGAATTTTGCAATGGCCTATGTAAGGCTAATGAAGGGGGATGGAACCACTCTGCAGGATGGCATCCATGACTTGTTAGTGCTCAAGGTATTGGCTCAGTTTTCTTCCTTGCTTTTGCTCACAAGACAACCCTTTTCACACTGTTCTCTCTGACTGCTTTGTATATTTACTTAGTGTTAGATTGATTTTATTATCCTATCAAAGATATGTTTGTAATCTGAAAAAAAAAGTTGCAATTTGTCCCACGTTCAGTAAATGTTGCTCTGAATTTCAGTGAGAGGTTGTTTAAGCACAATGAGAGGTGGAACTTTTCACTGATCTTTGTGCTTTTGGCCATCTGTGATACAGAGAAAGTTATGCTGAGTCTCAGGACCTGCCTGGGGGGTGCCACGACTCTTGTTGAAGGGAGGGAAGTGTTTGATTTGTCTAAAAGCTTTGCCACATGAATAATCTGGGAAAGCCATCTTAGGGAGTTAATTGGTTGTTTGAAACTTCTCTGTGTAGTTATCTGGGTACAAAAGTGAAAGTTTCAGGAATGTGGGTGGGAAGAATAGTTTTGGCAGGCCCTGATGGGACAAGAGTACCATCTTTGGCTTTGTGAACTGAAGCAGGGAACGATGCTTCAAGACCTTTGCTTGGTCTCTGCCCCCTTGGAGAATGGTGTCCAGCAGGAACTAAGATTTAGGAATCAATTCCAATCCAAAATAAACTTTACTTTAGGTATTTCTCAGTGCTCCTCTCAGTAAACTGGCTCATTGTAACATTGATGGTGAGGTGCATCCAACTAAATCAAGTTGTTTAGGTAATCCAAAAAGGGCTGATGTCAGTGTATAGTTATTTATCTTCTCTTCACTGAAACCAACACTGATAAATGCTGAGACTACAAGGAAAAAAACTATCACATACAACTCTGTGGTTAATGTTGGTTATGAAATTCTACCTAATTTGTTTCTGTATCAGCCCAGTGATTTTCTTCTGAAGTGACAGCACGGATGAGAAATGCTAAACAGGGCTGACCTAGTTTGTGGTTGTGAAAAATAGACAGATTTTCTGACATATGTTTGCCTCTTCTAGTATTAAAAGCAGTAATTGTAAGCTGTAAGTGTTTAAAGCGGTCATACATCTGGCCTCTCAAAACAAGTCATTGGAAAACTGCCAAGTTTAAAAAGTGTCCTTTATTTTTACTGCCTTCGGGCACTGATTCTTTTTGAGAGACTTTTGGATCAAAATTTTGAGCGGTTTCCCCACTGTCTGTCTAGATTGTCTCAAAAAGAGGAAGTCAAGAGTTTCTTTTGGTTCCAGAAACGCTGAGCAGTAATTATTTGGCAAGCCTGATACAGTGAGAAACGTTGGTGATTTTCTCTGTTGTGCTGCACAAGGATTTTACCTCTTGCCTGTTGAAGTCTCTTAGAGTCACTTTTAAACTTTCCCTCTTGTTTTGTAGGAAGTAGGAACTCTACATCCACAGCCGCTGAATCAGAGACAAATAATAATATCTTTCTAGATTTTTGTTTCTGTGACTCCTTGTTTGTTCACAATTGTAGAAGGAAGGTCTGCAATGGAGTCATATCTGTCACGGTGTTGTAGCTGTAAGAGACAGCTCAGACTAATCTGGGAAATCTTCTAGGGGAGTTTAGTTCAAGGAGAACTGTTTTCTGGAAACAGGGAGGAGTATGACTTTTATTGCATTTGCCTAAAACTACTTTTCTGTCTGAGAATTCATAAGTTGAGACACGGAAGATCTGCGAGGGTTGTGGCATGAAACTCTGTGAAATAGAGGAGGGAAACTGTTGGCCTGTGGTTTTGTGCTGCTCCTTCTACTGAAAAGCATAAATTCTGTGCTATTTGGTCACTGCAGAGTATTGTCTGATATAAAATTTCATCTTGCTATGCCTTCATCTTTTATGTTAAAGGTCCAGTCTCCAAGGTGATGCTCAACAGTCTGTTGTGTTCTGTAGGTATTGATATTTTAAGGAGAGACTGGCTCTTGTTTTTACCCCTCTTAGTCCTTTCTGCACTTTAAAACACAGACCTGTATGATTTCAGTGGGTATTTCCCCTGCATGCTCATGGCAGCCTTTCTTTTTGACACTGACGGGGGCTTGGGTGTTTTTATCCTTTAGAGCATTCACTGAAGTCCATAGAAACAGAGATTTTTGTTTCCTTCTCTAGGAAGTACAGAATCAAATCTTAAATCCAGTGGTGTGCAGTTTGTAATGGATGCAACATTGTTTTTCAGGGGGACAGTAAAAGAATGGAGGATGCTGGGGCTTATTTGGCCTTGCCTTCTACCCGTCAGCACGTGGAAAACAAGGGAGCCACCTTGGGCAGGGGCTCCAGCGTTGGTGGGGGGCTCTCAGTGAGCTCCCGAGATGCATTTTACATCTCAACCCTGGTTTGCTCCACCAAGCTGACTCAGAATGGTATGTATCTGCTAAGCAGGAGCTCTAGAAAGGAGGCACTTGCACCAGCTGGTAAATCATGGTAAGGTTTAATGCCTGCCCCTTTGTTTTCCATTAGTGGGCTTGCTGGGCCTCTTGAAGTGGCGTATGAAGCCCGAGCTGCTTCAGGAGAACCTGGAAAAGCTGAAGATCGTGGATGGAGAGGAAGTTGTGAAGGTACATCTTTCAACACCCTTCATACCATGGCAGAGCACGTGGTACAGTTTCAGAGAGAAAAACCAACTGGAGGGGCAGTCACACAAGGCAGTGGAACTGGGGGAAGCCTGAGGGTTCTACTCTGCTTTTTGCTTGTCCTGCAGTTCAGTGCCTTTGGTAGGGAGAGTTTGGAAGGGACATGAGCAAACCCTTCATCAGGGAGAGCAAACACTGGGGCAGGATTCTCCTCATTGCTATCCAGCTTGTCCCCTCTTTCCTGCTCTCAGATATCTCTGGTATGGCTATTGGCTGTGGGCATTTGCAGGGTTACTACCAAAGCTTGTCTGCTTTCACTGGTAATTCATTCCTTAGCATCCTCCTCTGCTTTCTAGTGTTTTGTTTTGCTGGAATTTTGTGCATGAGAGAATTCAATAGCAGGAATGTTGGTTGGAGTCATTTCTGCTTTGGTCAGGTGCTTACACGTATGCCACTTGTGAGTTTTGAGCATGTGCATTATTTAAAAGCTTGATAGGAGAGGAAGGCAGTAATGGTAAAAATATTTCCTATATTTTTGTCTAACTGAAACATCACAAACAATTCCTACTCCTCTCTTTGTAGTTCTTAATATTAAGTTACATGGTGATATTAAAGAAAAAAAGGTGCCATGTACACAATGAAGCACTTTATCAATTTAATGAGTATAATATGAAAAAAATCTTGCTGGAATGTTGGAAAATAGAAGACACTATTACATTTGTCTTTAAATATAAACATTAGATGTCTCTGGAGAAGAGGAAGGAGAACTTAAAGAAAAGAAATAAAAAAGGGTGGATTTTTTTTAACCAAAGATTTGTGTCCCAAGTCTCTGGGATACTTTCCTTTGATTTAAAGCAGCCTTTGAATCAGCCCACAGATATATGAAGAGTGTTTTTAATCATCATGTACATGTGAAAATAGCAACTACTAATCTGTGTCACTAAGGAACTAGGGATGCAGTTTTAGAGAGTTATGTCATTTATAGAATATTTTTAGCTTTTCCATAAGCTTTGAGCTAAGCATGTATTATTGATTGCTCATGTGTCTGAGGACGTAGGTTCTTAAAATTAAAGAAAGCAGAGCCTAAATCCTTGCAAATGTTTACTGAATTAAAGTCATGTTTCAGTAAAGGTATTAAAATTCCAATTTGAGAGGAACCAAGCCTACCCTGTGAAAAGTAGGAGGCTTTCAAGCTGAATTGGTGACCAGTTTGTCCTTCCCTGTTGTTGTGCAGTTCCTGCAGGATACTCTG
The DNA here is from genome assembly GCA_035222235.1 of Margarornis squamiger. Taxonomy (NCBI): domain Eukaryota; kingdom Metazoa; phylum Chordata; class Aves; order Passeriformes; family Furnariidae; genus Margarornis; species Margarornis squamiger. Next base: position 3,777,350 of record JAWWTY010000027.1, on the reverse strand, counting down.
GACGCCCTGTTTAACATCATGATGGAGCATTCCCACAGCAATGAGTATGACATCCTCGTCTTTGATGCACTGGTAAGAACCGGCACCCACGATTGGAGCTGGCAAAGAACCTGACGAGTCTGAACGAGCAATCAGGTTGTTCATTTTAGGGAATTAGTCTTAAAATCTCCACAGAGCAGATGGGATGTTACTAATGGACTGAAAACTAAATGTCTTTAAAAACTCTCAAATAGTGAATTATCAGAACTAGTTCAGAAGGCTGATGTTTCAGTGTGAAATGTGACTTTGGCTCTCGATGTCCGTGTCTGTTTAGATCTACATCATTGGGCTCATTGCAGACCGTAAGTTCCAACACTTCAACACTGTTTTGGAAGCCTATATCCAGCAGCATTTTAGTGCTACCCTGGCATACAAGTGAGTTTGTTTCCTCTCCTTCCTCCTTTGTTCCTAAACCTCCACCGCCACATTAAAGAAAGTAAAGCCAGCTTGTGATTTTCGGCTCTAATTAATGGTGACTGTTGTTGCTGGTTGCTTATCTGGAAACAAAGCTACTTCCGAGACACATAAGTGGAGTTAGTGAACAAACAGCAAGTGATTTGGGGTTAAATGATCCTCTGGCATTTGTTGGGTAAAAGGTTCCTTGGCATTCAGTTTCTGGGGTGTGGGTTTTGCTGGGTCTGAGCACTTCGCCTGGATCCTGTCGAGTTAATCAAAATCTGCTTTGCTGTAAAACCTCTCCCTTTCTACCCCTGGCCTTAAGCTGGAAAGCCTGAAGTGAGGACTTGAGGATGTCCTTAACCCCTTTACACAGGTTTCCATGTAGTTTTTTACATCAAACAAACTCAAGGGGAAAAAAGCTCATTGGGAACTGTCAAGTCTTCATATGCATTTCAGGCTGATGTTGCACCAGGAGGGTTTCAGTGCAGCGAAGTGGAATTTTGGTATTTGTTACATGTTCTGCTGTGAAATGGAGTTTAAACTTTTGTTCCATGCTCATGCCAGTGGGCAGGTGCACACTTGGGGTGGGTGTTTTTATTTTTATTTTGGTTTTGGAGCTTTCAGGTAATGCCCAGATAGGAAGACGTGGATTCATAGAAGAGAGTTATACAGTAAATTTAATCCTGGATTCCTACTTTATTTAGAAAAGGTTTTTGCAGGTGATTGTAGGATAAAATGGGTGAGTTATGAAGGAAGGTGACACCTTCAGTGAGTGCTGATCCTGGGGATGTGCTCTAGCAGGATGGATGTGGGTTTTTAATCTACCTGAAATCTTGTTCTGGCAGCATAATGGGGTGTCAGCTTGAAGCAGGACTTGAATTTGGGATATGAATAGTATGCAGAAGAGCTCAGCTGAAGGGTTGGAGTAGTTGAGGATGTCTTTCAGTGTCCTGTGCTGAATTCCTATCAATCCTAACTCAGCATGAATTGTCACACAAATCATGCACCAGAACATGAGTTTGCTGCAGCTGAAAGGCAGCAGAGCTCAATCAGCCCTTCCTCACATCCCAGGGAAGTTCAAGTTCCTTTATGGGGCTCAGAAAGCTCAAGTGCAAACTCCACGCTCTTCTTTAATCCTCTCCCACTCCATCTGTAATAAGCCCGTGGGATTTAATGTATAAATAGATGTTCCTGTGAAGGAAAAGAAGGAGGGTACAGAACCTGTCAGGACAGCCTTGTTTGCATCAAATATTTCCAAGACTTACCTGGCTGGCAGTTTCTGATGATTTAATCAAGGTGGTAGAGGCAAAATAATAATGGTCATGATTGTTCCCCACATCATGAGTTTTCTTGGCATTATTGATTCTGTGCACAGCATGGAAGATTTACTCTGTTTCAGGAACCATTTATGAAACAAAGAAGTAGCTGAATGTGGCCTGATTCCCTGTTAAGAAGGAAATCCTCTGTCTCAGGCACATCATACTGTGTTATGGTATGGTCTGTTGGCCAAACTGCTACTGTTATGTGTTTATTCAGTCCCTACTTAGTCATCTCTGTCCTGGGAATAGTAGGTTTCCATTTCTGTAGTAAAAAAAAACCCCAACCACCCAAATGTTAGTTCTTCTACCTACATTAAGGTCAAGATTGCAACCTAAATATTGGTTTAATCATTTCAGATCATTCTGTAACTATAAATTAAGAGACTTGGTTTTAGATGAACTTTGGCACTTCTGTAGAATATTGTTTGTTAAGCAAAAAGTTGCTTTTGGATACAAAATAAGGGAGTGTTTAATTAGAATAAATAAGCAAATACTGCTGTGTCCTGGAATATTGTAATATTTGCAGTTAATTCAGAGCATGTAATGGTGTTTAATCACTGCTTAGTGTACCTAGGCAGAAGAAATATTTTGTGTTCCCTTGTGCATGTATATCACAAACCTCTGTAAAAGTGCTCCCAGGATTGTGTCAAGTCACGCTGCTCTTTGGGGATCTCACATTTCTTTCTTGCCTGTGCAGGTAACAGTCTGCTCCTAAATTGTTTATTCTGACAGAACTGGTGCAATATAAATGCAAAAATGCATGCAGTGCATTTTGGGGGGTGTGTGCCTGACTGAGCACGAACATTTATTTAGAGTGGCCAAACAAATTAAAGAGATTAATTAAAAAAAAAAAAAGGGAAATATTATTTAAAAAATGTTCTCTAACTTCAGGAAACTAATGACAGTTCTGAAGAAGTACCTGGATACTTCCAGCCGAGGGGAGCAGTGTGAACCTATCCTGAGAACCCTGAAAGCACTGGAATATGTTTTCAAGTTCATCGTTAGATCGAGGACATTATTTTCACAGTAAGTACCCAGAGGTGTCTAATATCAGAGACAGGAGACCTGAGAAACACAAAAAAGGTGATTCTAGTGCAAAACTGGTTTTATTTTCACAAATAAAACATAAAAACTGGCAACTGGCTGAAAATACAGGCATTGCTGAGGTGCTTTTTGGAGAGGGAATGTTCACCCCCGTGCTTTCTGATGCTCAGTGCAAGTCCCAGAGATGTGTTTAGTAGTAGCAGCAGGTCTCAAAGGGTGATCACTCGTGGTGTCAGGTGGCCTGGCCTGAGACCAAGGGATGGCCAAGCGTTGCAACAGATGGCTGGAGGGAGGCTTGTCCTTGAGAACATCATGTTCAGCAGCTCGGGCTGGGCACAGAGCACTGTCACTCTCAGCAGTCCTGGCCCAACTGAACCTGGAGCTTCAGATCTCCACTTAGGGAATTTGCAGGGCAGACTCAGTGCCCCAGGTGTGTGCAGCTCAGACAAACAGAGGAGGTTTGGTGTTAACAAGTGCTCAGGTTCAGGGAAAAGGAGGGTGGGAGAGGGAAGGAGGTGAAAACTGACAGGACAGAGGGAACTGTCTCCCCATAAGAAACTCCCACCATGTACCACAGAGCTTTTTCCTCCCTCCTGCTTCACCTTTTTCCATTCATCCTTGGCTTGTTTTCCCCTAATGCTCGTTCTGGTGTCCCTTTGGCACGTGGCTGAAGTGGCAGTGGCAGAAGACAATCAGGGGCACACTCAGGTCTATAGGTAGGGAGGTGGTTGGATGGTCTGTTCGGGGCTGGCATGCAACAGGATAAAAGTTCTCTTCTTTTGCTCAGTAGGAGCTCTAATACAATTT
>JAWWTY010000027.1:3683019-3773642 GCA_035222235.1 Margarornis squamiger | reverse complement strand
CTTTAGGAATCTGCTATTTATAGGTGGACCCAGGTGAACAATGTGTAAAGCTGTATAAGGAAGGAGATGGTGCTCATGAGAACAGAGCAGAGGAGTTCTGAAGCTTTATTTTATATTTTTAGAATAGGTGTCATGGCAAAAGGGGCCATTTAGAGTTATGGGGAATGCAGAATTGCGTAGGGGGTTATGGAAAATCTCTTGTCTGGCTGAAGGTCGCAAGGCAGGGGTTTGTTTCAGGGAGAGCAGCTCTGGTGTCAGCTCACAGCAAAAGTGTGCATTGCATAATGTGTCATAAATCAGGTTATTGCACCATGTTGCACACTCAGGTGATGAGCTACAAATATCTGCTCCTGCTTAACTAGGGCTCTGAAACTCTCAATTCACTGGGCAATTATTATGATAGGCACTAAGAGCTCTTGTACCCCCTGTCCCTGCAGATCCACCTACAGCTGCCAGGATCCGACTTTGCCCAGTCCATTTCCTCTTGTCAAACTGCTCATGGAAAAGAAAGAAATACCAAAAAAAAAAAAAAAAAAGGTTTAATGTATTTTCTTCCCGTGAGGAAACTTAGGATTTACAATTAAAGCACTTCACTTCCAGGGGTTGACATTAACCTTCTTGGAGACAAATATTTTGACTGACTAGAGCTGAGACACATCTTGAGATCATTCTCTTTTTAATTTGATGGGCTGCTTAGGAAACTAAGATGTCTCTTTGAAAGGTAAGAGGCATTACAAAGTGCAAGTTGTGTGGGAGAGAGATGAATTAATGACGTCTGACATTAGACATAAGACAGGACAGTTTTTATCTGTTCTCAGGCAGATACATTGAAGGTAACCAAGTTCTGCTGTGATTTTCCTTCTCTGAATGCTGCTGAAACTGTAGAGATTGGGCTTGGTGGTAAAATTCCTGTGCACTGATGAAGTGGGTTCCAAGCAAATAATTAATTATCTTTTAAAATTTGCTTTCAGAGCGGGTGATTTTAATTGAAATTTAACAACAAACACCCTGTCTAAACAGAAACTAGATGATTACTCAGGAAATAGAATTATCATTACACTTGCAGTGAATTTTAAAAGCATGTTTGCATTTAAAAAGCGTGTTTAATAGATTTTTGTGGTGTTTCTGCCTCCCTCCTTGTCCTACAGGTTTGGGCAAGGACACTTTAAATTCCCACTCCCCTAAAAAACGTGCCTTTAGTTCCCTCTGACTTGTTTCACGTTGAGAAGCAAAGCTCGTGGCTCTGCAATAAGTGCCTTTTTCAAGAGGATTTTCCCTTCTGAGAGAGCACAGAGGGGCCCAGATTCAGTTCCCAGCGTTGCACTCCCATGGCAGGATTCTCTTGCTGCCCTGCCTTGTTTCTTACCTTGGTTTGCTTTATCTTTTGACAGCTGTTTCCCACGACTCTCCTTCCACGAGTGCCCAGTGTTTATGCAGGCAGTGTTTAGTGCTAATGGGCAAGGGTGGGCAGCACGGGAGAGAGAAGCTCAGAGATTCAAACTAGAGGGCAGGGACTGGGGAAATAATGGAGTGAGCTCAATGGAAACCCACTTTGAAACTTATGGCTATCAAATAGAGCCTTTTTCCAGAAAGCAGACTGGTTAATGGGGCCAGTAAAAACAGCTCTTTGAAAAAGTGGCAATAGCAGCAGAAGGCAGAAATGGTGATAATTTGTGAAAAGTCTCCTCGAGTAGCTCAGTTGCAGTGGGGAAAAAAAAGAATTTATTTTATTTTTTTTTATATTTTTTTCTTTTTTTTGCATATCAGTCACTTTGAAAGGGAAATGACTCTTATGAGCTCAAATCTGGGAGCTGCCTTGCTTTAAAGGCTTGTAAAACATTTCCAAGTGGTTCTGGTGTGTTCAAATTGGACAATTTCTACACAATACAGGGAATAGCAGTTCTAACCCACTGGGGAAATATCTGTGTACACCAAATTGGATCAACTTCTGAAATCACATTTAATGTCACATCTGTTGCCTTTCAGATGATGAAACTTTCTGGTTCTGCAAGGATAACCTAATACATCTCTCAACAGGTTATATGAAGGCAAAGAACAAACAGAATTTGAGGAATCCATGAGGAGACTCTTTGAATCCATCAACAACCTGATGAAAAGCCAACACAAAACTGCCATTCTCTTGCAGGTTGGTGTGTGCTTGGAAAACCAGCTGTATTTGGGTTTTTATATGGTTTTTATTGGTGGGGATATATTTTTGTTCTTTTTAAATCAAGGAAATTTAGGAAATTTATCCAGTGTGTCTCTTTTGTAATTCCCCTCTGTTAGAAGACTAAGTTGTCTCATAAAATTTGAAGCCTAGTGTGGAAAGGTCAGGAGAAAATACATGTATAGAAATTTTATTAATGTAAGGGGCGAAAGACCAAAACACAGATGCTGGATTCTTTCAACAATCTAATGATGTGAAGCCTCCAGTGGGATCTGACTGTTTAATTGTTGAGTATCTGTATTAAAATAGGCAACTATCAAGGCTTTCTATAGAATAAAAAGCAGAAGGTTTATTGGGCAGCTGCAATATTGATGCTTCATGCATTCTTTATTATGAACTCAGTTGTTTTTATTGGCCTTGAATTTGCCTCTGGTTTTGTTTTGATTCCTTTTGACATGGCTTAGGCTGGAAGTGGAAACCAGTGGGGAGGTCTGTGTTGGACAAAAGCTCAGGTGGCTGATCCTGAGATTTTCATTATCTGACACTTTGAGTGCAGTGTTGAAGTGCAGCTGCAAAGGAGCTGGAAAAGTAAATACTGCTGCAAATGTCTGATGCCATGATCATCCTCTAAATGCCTTGGAAAATCAGCCAAATACACTCTGTCCTTGTCTGGTACTTCTGCAAAGGCCTTCCTGGGAATGGTTTGTCCATTGAATACTGCATCAGAAGCAGGAGGAACTTGGGAAGAAGAAAAGTCCTCCCTGAAGGAATACCAAAAGAGTTCATATGATGATGTTTGCTCTGTGGTGCTTGTGCTATCAGTAGGTTAACTACGAGTTGGATTTTGGAGCATCTCTTAGAAGGACTAAAGGAAAGCAGCTCCTGTTCCTTTGAAGGGGCATGTGAGCATGTTCTGAAGGTGGGCTGGCTATTGAACAGCTGGGCTTTGCTCAACCCCACATTGCAAAGGAACATGCTGCTTTTCTAAGGAGTGCTGCCAGTTGTGGAAAAGGGGCCCTATTTCTTCATAACCAGGGAGCACTACTGACTTTTTAGGTGTCTAAATCTGTACCAGGTGCTGCAAGTTTTCTTTTCAGCAGGAACATTTTATGGCAGATGTGAAACAGGGGTTTATATCCTGCCTTTGCTGTTGTTCCCACTCCTGATGACTCACAGAGCTGTGTCTCTGAAAGGAGCCTGCAAAGAGATTGCTTTACATACAGTAAATAAAACCTGCTGCTTTAATGTTACAAAATTCTAACAGGAGAGGCATGGAATGAGCGTGTCCCGCTGTAGTTTAGTGCTGGCTGCTGGAAATAAGTTTACTGGGGGAACAAAACTAAAATGAATGTTCCCCCACCCCATCGTGAACTCCACAGGAGTGTCAGCCACTGCTTTCACCACGGGCAGGGTCTATTTCTGTGCCTGCTTGGAGCAAAATTCCACCACAGTTCTCCAGCCTCCTGCCCTGGCAGGTGGGTCCAGGCCAGAAATGTGGAGATAATTCCTGGTGAGATGGAAGAGAAAGGAGTAGAGGGAAATTCCTAAGTCTGGCTCTGTGCCTAAATGCAACCCTGATTTCCCTGGGGGAATTTGAGATGACAGTGATGGATGTTGTAGCAGCACAGATGTCACGGGTGGTTACTCAGTGATACCACAGACCCACGGGACTCCAGGGCTGTTCCTCTTGGAATGGCCAGAGAGCAAAGTCCAAAGAGTCTGCTGGGAAAACAGGCTGATTAGTCCTGTCTCAAACCAGCCTGCTGAAATCTGTCACAGCTGAAATGCTCATTGATATGAATTCAAGTGGAGTGCAGATTGGTAGGATCAATGGAATGTGTGCAAGTAGATTATGGTCTGAAGATACCAGAGAAGAAAGTTTCAGGAGCCCTGAAGAAAGTTAAAGGAATGGGGTTTCTCACGATGTTGAAACTTAAAACGAACCTTGGGATGTAAATTTTTAACTCTTATTGCATCCTTGGTTGTCCAAATACCTATAAGGTTTAATTTTAGCAGATTTAAAGAATTGTTTTGAAACCTGAAAAGTCTTGGTATCTGCTAATTTTTTTTAAAATTTTTCTTTTTTTGGTTAAACTTGGAACACAGTATTTCAGTCAGCAGTAATTACCCAGTCACTTTTACTGATAGAATCACACTCAGGCATGTGTTGAATATTAATTCCCTCAGGAAGAGATTGTTTATAGAATTACACGTTATATGGAGCAGCCTACTCAGTGCCAGAAGCACTTTATTGTTTCAATTTCACTTTATCTCCTGAGAGTGATATCTTACTTCCTAATCTGTTAAAGGCTGTCCAAGTTTACAAGAAGTTAAAAATCTAGTTTTTCTGTAGCTTCTTCTAAAACTGACTGAAGTGGAAGGAGACTTTGCCTCCCTGTAGTGCCTGAGCTGGGAGAAGGGTAAATCTTTGGTCCTGTTGGCAGTGTTGGCCATACAAGCTTTGAACAGCTGAAGACTGAATTGTTAGTTTATAGTTAGTAAAGTGGAGATGAGCATATTAATCCAAATTACATTGGCAGTGTTATAAATTCACCAGTACAAGTATCAGTATGTGAGGGCTAAGAATTTCTCTTCTTTACAGATTTCTCTTGTAATTATGTAAAATAATAGTTTCCAAACTTACATTGACTTTCTGCTGGTAGCACTTCCTAAATACCAGACTTAAACCTTTCTTGAATTTATTTTGGCAGGGATGATCTTCCAGCTCTGCTGCATTTCTGTTGCTTCTCTGTAGCCACTGCTGATGGATTTCTGTAGTTTTTAGAGATCTATTTTCATAAAGCCTGTACTTCTGAGGGATACACTCCTCGAAATCTGGAGACAAATTTCCAGAACCTGCAAATAGTTTGGTGAAGGGGAAATCTGGGGCTGAGGGGGAGCAGGGAGATGTCAGTACCTTATTTCCTTTCCCTTAGCACTCCAGGGTGGGGGAAAACCATCATTTTCAGGAGCTATATTTTGTGTCCCTGTAAATCACCTCCTGTTTCTGGGGAATACAACTGGATGCAGGATTTTTGAATTTCAGATGCTGTGTTTCCATAAGGCCACACTGCTGACCCCTGACTCGCAGCCTGTGCCCTTTCATTGACCAGCCTGTGCTCTCAACTTTAATTCACAAATCAAGCCCTGGCTGCTTTTCCAGCTGTTCTGCTCCCCAAGTGACACAGCACAGCTGACCTGCAGATGGTCCTGCCTGTTGCAAATGTCAGCTGTGCCCAGAGTTCAGAAAGCAGAACTCCCAGGGCTGTGTGTGCTTTCAGAAGCCCTATATGACATGTTCTCAAGGTCGCTGCAACTTAGGGGGAAGAAATTGCCTGGGGCATTGAAAAGAATGAGAATAATGGAATATGAAGGTGCTGCCTTTCTCCTCTCATTCTTTCCCACACCGTTTTGACCCATCCATACTGTTGCAGTAGAGTCTAAGAACTTTATTCTGTGTATCTCTGTACAGTTTTCTTGAGAGAGAATAAGTCTGTAAAGGTACTGACAGTGATGTTCTGTTTGTTGTGTACAACTGGAGGTGGCACAATAACTTGTTAAAGTTGCCTTGATAGCAAGGAAAATTAGATTAAGAAACAAAGCACCAATGATTTCTTTGAATGTACTTTTTCATCTCATGGGTATTCGAATTTCATGAATATGGATAATGTAATGCTGCAAAAGAGGGCAGCTAAAAATAAGCTTGGGCAGGAGTAAAGGTTAAAATAAATTTAACAGTGCATTGTATATGTAAGAAATAATTTTTCTGCAGTGCTGTGGGTTTATCTGTATCCTGCTCAAAAAACTAATCTCTTAAGGTCTGAAGAATGCAGAACATCTTGTACTGCTGACTAGGGGGGTTTTATGACTTCATTAAGGGCAGTGCTCAGTTGTGTCCACAGTGCATCATTTGAAGCCATTATTGCAAATGAAACTTGGGAGTCTGGAATGGTGGAGGGAAATGCTCACTGTTGCCCTTCAGTTGGTGCTGTGGATCTGCAGAGCAGTGGGAGCTGTGTCCTTGCCACCTCCCTCCTCACCCAAGGGTAGAGCAGGCAATATGAGGAAGGCAGAGCACCCCAGACCGAGTGCCAGTGGAGCACTCCAAGTGTTCTGTGCCACTCGTGGGCCTGGCCTTTATCAAACATCTTTCCCAGCAACTGTGACTTGCTGTAAAATGAAATTCTGTTCCTCTGGTGTCTTCATAAAGTACTTGTAGCTGGAAGAGTGAACAACAGCCCATTGCTGAAATCAAAGTGGAGCCAGGAGGAGTTTCTAGCACAACACAGGTATTTGGGTGTTTTAAATAGCTCCAGAGTTTCACAGTCCTGTCACAAAAACCCCAAACCAACCAACCAAAAAAACCTCCATCCCTTTTCCTCCCCCAGCCTTCTTCAAGGAACTAATAGTGGCTAAGATCAGTAGGAGATAGCCCATTTGTTGAAGTGGCAACAGCTTTGAAACACTCCTTTGCCCTTCCCAGGTTTGTGTACGAGTGTGGGATGAGATTACAGAGGAATGAGTTTATCTGAAGGGATCTTAAGCCAGCACTGAGCCACTTTGAAATGCTCTATACACTCTTGCTGCAGACTGAATTCTTTCTTTTGGAATCAAGCCCTCGAGAATAATTTATTAACTTATTTTTTTTAATTGGCTACTACAGCGAAAGGTCATATAAATAAAATGATAGCTTTGAGAGGTCTAAATGAGAGCCAAAGAAAGCTGTGCTCTGATTGCCTTTGCTTTAACCTCCCTACCCTCAATAGAGAGACTGAGTTTTTAAATAGGAGCTTGCTGTGTGGAGGGGCAGAGAAGGACTGAGCCAAGACAGGCTTGTCTCAGAACTATAACTTGCTTTTCAGTAGGGTGTTAGTAGGAATTTACACCCTCAAACTGCCCAGTGAAGTGAAGTGCTGCCAGTCAGTCTTTGTGGCTCTCAGCCCTCAGTGTTGGTGATGGTTTCAAGCCTGCAGATTGCCTGCTGGGATGTTCTTGTCCATGGAAGAACAGTGACGTGCCTCTTTCTCACCCTTGTCACGGTGAGGTTTGATTCTCCCACTGCACTGTCACAATATACCTCAGCATTTGGTAGGAAAAGTTAAACCATCCCAAGGCCTGGCTGGCTGCTTGGTTGAGGACAGGACAGCCCTTTTCACCTCTTCTAGGAAGTGTGGCTTTGGTGTGGTAGGTGACTGTTCCTGAGTCCTGCCTGGCACCTTTCTGGGCTGGAATTGGTACAAAGCACGAGCAAAGAGCTGCTTTGGTCAGTGCTTGCTTCACAGATTTGCATGAAAAGGACACTTGTAGTGGTCTGCAGGAGAATATTGCCTACAAAGACCATCTTAACCCTTCCACTGGTCTGCAAAGAGATTATGAACCACTTGGTCCTGCTGTATTGAAGTTCCTCTGCATATCCTCAGCATAAGAGCCCTTGGGTGACTCTGTGGTGAAAATGATGTCCATATGGCATGTAAAATTTCAGTCTGAGAAGTCCAAATGTATCAGTTTATTTTGTGTGTACATGTTTGGGGTGTGCTCTGTACTAAACACGCAGCAGTAACGTGGTCTGTGTATCCACCAGGTCGCTGCCCTGAAGTACATCCCGTCAGTGCTTCATGATGTTGAAATGGTCTTTGATGCCAAGTTACTGAGGTGAGCTCCTTCTGAACATCTCCTGCTTGTCAGCAGGGAATCCTTCTTGGACAGTTTGTGTCACCAAAGCTACACTGATCAAGACAGTGATGGAACCCCAGGCTCATGTTTTGAACAGGGAGTTGTCATCCAATTTAAATAATGTCAGAATTCATTATGGTGCCTCAATACTTACACAGTAACTTAGGGAATAAAATAAGCAAGTGGGACAATCTACTTTATCTTTCTCTTCCTCTCCCCCCCTCCCCCCTCAAGAGATTGTATTCCAGAAAACCAAATCTGACTTTAGCAGTTTGAAAAAGGATCTTTATTTGTTGGACCAAGATAAATTACTTCCACCACACACGAAAATGAAAAGTAATAAAGTAAATGGAAAGTAATAAGCATTTGTAATCATGGCCAAAATCTACTTCCTCCTGATCTTGTTTTCTTTGTAATGTGATACTGGTCTCTTGTCAATATTTGTGATGTATGAGTAAACATGAGTCTTAAAAAGTGATAAATGTTTAAAAATACGTGGCCTTTTGCTCTTTCTCTCTGCCTTTGTTTATTCATGATGAACTTGAATTCATCTGTATGGTATTTATGACCCTTTTCCTTCACATGCAGCCAACTACTATATGAGTTTTACACCTGCATTCCCCCAGCGAAGCTGCAGAAGCAGAAGGTGCAGTCCATGAAGGAAATAGTCCGCAGCAACCTTTTTAAAAAGCAAGGTAAATACAAAATGCCTTCAAGGCTTAAAATAAATAGGTGGGAGAAAGATGGCTGGTTAATGTCTTGTGCAATTCACGTTTGAAACAGAGTAAAACGAATCCTGAGGGAGTGTGAGTGCTAGAAGTGTGTGCTTTGGAGAGGATCCACCCCTTCCCATGGCTGGATGTTGTCCCCAGGGGAGGATCCATCCCTTCCCAAGGCTGGATGTTGTGCCCAGGGGAGGATCCATCCTTCCCATGGATGGATGTTGTGCCCGGGGAACTGGGTGGGGGGCTCACAGGTGTGGTTTTCCTGGACTACAGTGGTTTGGTGGGTGAGCTGCACATCCTTTAGACCCCTTTGAAGGTCCATAATGAAACAGGAACCTTGGGAACACAGCTGTTATGTAAGACCTCTGCCTGGGAGGAGGACAAAAAACATCTCATTGTCTCTCATATATTCAGCTGCAATGCAGCATTTCCAGCTCTAGGAATTATGATGTTTCTTAACCTTTAGCAGAACGCAGCGTCTTTCTCCGCTCTCAGGAGTGGTAATGATACTGAGGCATCTTTATCAGCCCTGTGCTTAGTTTTCCTTCCCATTCCCCCAGAAAGGGAGTTTTTGCTGAAGCAATCCTGTCAGAGGAGCCAAGTTTTGTGTGGCTGGCTCCATCTCCAGTGTTCTGTGTCCTCTCTCGTGGACCGGATGACTCGCTTCCCTCTCCTTGCTGTGCAGATAACCTTGAGAACCTGAAAGGGGCACACACTTCTCGCATTGATGGTGATGCCTGTTCTGTCACAGCTTCAGCTTCTGACAAGTTATAGATAATCCTGCAGGACCTTGACAGCACAACAGTGGGTAGGAAATAGTACTGAGTGTGAGTAGATTGAGAGGGGATTGCTTTGCTCCTCTCATTCTGTGCTGCCAGGAGGGTGATGAACTTCTAACCAGCCAAGACAGATAAAAATTGCACTTTAAGAGCTGTGTTGCATTCTGTTGAGACTGAAATCTATATTGTAACCTTTAACTATAAGCTGTGTCTGGTGTGTTTTGAGACCGTTATAGGTTCCTTGGGTAAAAAAATCAAGGAAATGTAATTGGTTTTATTGTTTAAATTAAATTACTTGGTATTTTAACTCATGTTAATAGCTTCCTGGTCGCCAGTTATGATTATTTTTAACTATATGTAAGATTCATGATTGCTTGAATTGGTGAAACTTAAGTAGCTACAGCTTAGATATCTCCAGACATTGATCCAAGCTATTAAAAGCAGCTCCAACTAATTAATTTGCAGGCAGTTCTAATTCTGTATTCACAGTTGTCTCTGGTAGTTGACTGTATTTCTGTTTTACAAGCAGGGGCTGATATATCACTTCATTACCAGTTGCTTTTACTGCTGCTGCTTCTAAGATCAGAAGTGCCAGTCATAGTTTTATCTGTGGTGCTTGTGGTAACTTTTAGACCAGAAGGAGAAATATTCTCTCACACAACTGAAAGACTCTCGGGTTAAAATAATGCACTCTCTGGAATTCCTCATCTTACCAGGATTCTGTCAGTCACCCTGACCATGGTTAATACTGAGGAATTAAGTGTAAGCTATAAACTTTTTTTTTTGTTCAATAATTTTTCCTGAAAGAAATTTGTAGCAATAGAGTGCAGTTTGCTGGTTCACAAACCAGGAGAGTGGATCCTGTGCTTGTATAATAAGCCCTAATAAAGATCCAGAAGGAAACTAGTTGAGCATGCAAGAACTTGTGTGATTTACAGTTCTATTCACTTGTGTCTTCCTCCTTTTTTCCATATGTGTGGTCCAGGTGAGACAAGAGTGGGATTTTGGGTTCCCAGGAAGCTTCCATTGTAGCCTGCTTAGAGTGGTGCTTGTTTCATGTGTTTTACAGGCCTTTGCTCTAGCTGGGGTCTGTTAATGCAAAATACTCTGTAAAGCTTTTACTGCCTGCAGATAAATAATAATAATAGATTGCTGGTTGTCTGTAAATGCAGCTTGTCTGGTGGCTTCCAATATATAGCTGGGATATTGTGGGCAATGTCTGCCTCACAATGCTGTGTGAATTATTAAAAGGGTGCACGTATTTTGTTTCTGCATTTTTTAGGGAATAATGAATAAGAAATTTTGCTAAGAGGATTTTTAATTCTGGGGACCTTTTATAAAACCAATAAATGGTGGGTTTTGCATACTGCTGACCAGATAATTAATACATTTTAATTTTCCCCAGACAGGTAGTTAGCGGGTTCATTAATCTTGAATTTGTAGATTAAAAACCCTGTATTGTCCAAAACCTCTCTGCTGTTTTTTTGCTCACATCAGACACTTGACAGCCAAACCAGGCAGCCTAGAGCAGGAAGGCAGCAGATCCCACCCCAGCCATGTGCCAGCCCAGCTGCTTCCCTCGGGATCCTGCATGTCTGAGCAGGAAAATATACCCATTGGATACCATGGAGAAATGAACTGCTTCCTCATATGCTTGTGGTGATGGCATAGGCAAGATCTACCCTAACATGTTTTTAAATGTAATACTTGGTATAAAATTATATAATGGTACTTGTTCTTTTAGAAGAGCCCGGGGAAATGGATTGTCTTGGGGTTTTTTGGTTGGTTCTTTTTATATATTAGTTTAAAACCAGAGAAGTCCTCTGAAGGAGCAGTTGTCCAAACCAGAGAAATCAAGTTGAAGTCATTTTAAAACAGAGCTAAAACATGCCCAGTTTGTTTTGCCTTATCTTGACATGTTCTTTTAGCAATATCATGACTTCTGTCACGGTGCTGCTAACCAGGGAGTGTTCTGGCTAACTAGAAAATATTCATGTCAAGAGTCTACACTTCAGTATTTTGATGAAGTGACAGAATAGAAAAGTTTCTCTTTGGTATCATAAGGTTTAGAATTGCTGTTATTTAGAGTTTAAAATGCCTGAACCTAACCATTTCCCTTTTTTATTATTTTTATTTTTTTTTTTATTAATGGGTCAGGCATGCCTTTTCACCATCCTCAGTGCAACCCAGTCAGGTCAAACAGACTCCTCCAAATATATTTTCTCTTTCCTGAGACCATGCCATGAAGTTGTCACTCCTCTAATGCAGTGTGGCCATCTAAAAATATCACTGTTGCCTTGCTGGTGTTCCCCAAGTGTCTGTCAGGCCAGTTAATGGAGTTTCTCTTTTTGGTAATGATTTTTATACCTTTCCTTTCACCCCACCTGCCCCTACATTGCTAATGGCAGAAAATCATCTTTGTAATGATTGCAGGGTGTTTTTTATCTTACTAATATATTTTGATTGTCTGCATCTATGTTTTGTTTTCAACCTTCACGTTGTAATTACCTGAGAGGGAAAGTCCACAATACGTTTAAGTGCAGGCACTGAAGAATGTGGAAAGATCAATACACAATTAAGTATCTCTAATATTACAGTGGAGTGAAAATGTTCCTGTCCTGTGCTATTGTAATACTGTGCACAGGAAATAGCAGGCAAATCTTTATTTATTTACACTGCTGTGCTTTAAAACAGAAAATTCCAAAGCTGCTTTTTTCGCTCTGCATTGAATACAGTTGATTTTAAAATTAATTGGGTAGAGGATCAACTGTGTGCAGGGTGTAGATGGTGCCTGATTCATTGCTCCACTCAGTGAGCTGGAAGGAGTGAAAGCACATGTAGTCCATCACAGAGCAGGATCCAGAGTGATAATTAAGGTAAGATTGCCAACAGTGTCATTAACTAAAGTTCACATTTATCTGGAACAGGTAGGACTTCTTTTGTCATGAATATGGAATGTGTTTAACTACACTGCTAATTACAGTCAGGTCTAGTAATTTGTGTGTGTTTCAGATTATCCATTTTTCCTCCAGATTTCTGTATTTAGTCTCTTTCAGCCTAGTTCCTTACAGTCCCAGCTCAGTTAATTCACGTCCATTCCCAGTGGTATTGTCTTTGTAATTCCATTGGATTCCATATACTGGCATTTCTATTCTTTGGCCCACTGATACTCACAGACTTGTGAAAACATGGAAAGGTGTTTTCAAAAAATAATTAAAAAATCCAGTGAATTTTGCCTCTATTAAATAAGTTACACGTGAACCTGAGGTTGGAAACCTTGAGGGTGAACTGAGTTTATGAATATGCCTTCCCAGGTTTTCACTGTGGACTCCTGGAGCAGAGTGATTTTACCAGACAGGATCCAGGGTCCTGCTGCTGTGATCGACCTCCAGAGGCCCCAGAGCACTTTGAGAAGCCCTGAAATTGCTTGGGCAGGTTTTATGTCGAGGCACTGATTTCCTGCTCCCACCCTGTAACTCCAACACAGCTCACAGAGGTTTGGGGGGCTCAGGTGTTTGAGTGCTCAGTGCAGGAAGAGGAAGGTTTTTGCTGTTTGGGCACTTGTAGTGTCTGGGAATGTTCTAACAGGATGGACGAGCACATCAACAGGCTTTTATGCTGTTTTGTCCTCAGACTGTTCTGTCTTTTTCAGTCAGAGGACAAGAAATCTTAATTTTTGATGCTTTCCTTTTAGATCACTCGATATTCTGTTGTTTTGAAATCTCAGAGGGGAAAGAAATGCTTTTCTTGTCCTGTATAAGCACCTCTAATGGGATTTCAGAGTCTCATTTATTACAGAAGGAACTGTCTCCTGTCATACATCTTTCCCTCTGTATAGTGGGATGTAATGGATTATTCTCTCCCTCTTGTGAAAAAGTTTTCTTAGAATGGCTTAATTTCTCTGTGAAATACTTTCAGGGCACCACTGTTTGTTGTTGGGACTGTTTGTTTTCACAAAACCTATTGCTAGAATTCCTCACCACCCCTGTTTTTGAGAGACCAACAAATTAGGATGTAGCTGTTTTTATTGCAGTGTCACTGAGCTCACAGCATTGAAGGGAGATGTTCATTCCAAGCTGGCCATGGAGCATTCCCTGACATTATGCTGGGATCTGTAAACGAGTTAGCCTTGGGAGAATTGGCTTTTTGTGGTGTGAAATGACTATAAACCACTTCAACTTATGATAAAACGTGTATTATTGATACTGCTGCTTTTGACTGTGCATTCCCTCACGCTCCCCTCCCGAGGAGGGGTTTGAGCTGTGTCACTGAGACATCTCCAAAGAGCATCAGCTCGAAGTAGGTCACACAGATGGTCCCTGGCAGGGCTGGGAGTGGAGTTTGGCTGGAGAGGCAGGTCCTGTCTCCCCGTGCCTGCGGACACAGCTATGGCATGTTCAGCATATGTCCCCCCCGTGCTGGGCTGGGAGCAGGAGCAGCACATATGTCAGCAAAGGGGGGTTCATTTGTCACATGCCCCAGGAAATACTGACACTGGAGGAATCCTTTCTCCTCCCTCTTTGTATTTTTACTATTGTCTAAACAGGAGAGGTGTTTGCACACACCATAATTAGAGCAATTTCCTACTGCTCGTGGGGATGTTACTGAGTTTGACCTGGGAAATAGTTTAGTTCCTTTCACGGCTTGAAAGTTGTGTTGGTGACCTTGTATATTGGGTTCACCTTCAGGACTGCTAAGAAAAATGTTTAAAAAAATAAAAAAAAAAATTCTAAGGAGCCCTGTTTTCATATCGAGCATCTTTCAATTTAATTATTATGACCAGAATTGAGTTATAGATATTGATGTTAACCTTTATAATCTTGAGGGTTTGTTCCTACGAGTATTTAAGCCAAGGATTTTTTAATTTGAAGGGGTTTTTTTTCTGTGATTTTTTTTTTCTTCCTGCTCTGTTTTCAACACAATTTCTCAACATTTTGGAATGTTTGAACCTGGGAGATTGTTCATGCACGTGACTTCCCTGTTTCGAGCTCCTGGGAAAAAATTGAAATTACTCACTGTTCAGAAATTCCTTTAAAATAGTTCCCTACAGAAACACAGTTTTTCCTGTGGCTACAGTCTCAGTGTTTTTTATTTAGCTTTTTTATTTGTTGACTTTAAACCATCCCTTCAAATCCTGTATTCATTTTTGCCACTTCTATTCCTGCAATACTTTGATATGGCCGAGGATGGCATAAGCATATCTGTAGGTATTTATCTGCATACATTTGTGATGAGCATATGTAGATTAAAGCCATTACTTCTGTGTTATGGAGGAGGAGGTGATGTGCTTATATTGCTGCTGGCAACTTTTTGTTAGACTTGACCCATCATGGCATTGTTTCGTTAGATTTTTAAGAAATCTTATTGTATGGAGGGAAATCTAAATCAAATTCAGTGAACTAATTTAGCAACAAACTCCTAAATGTGTGTGTTGAACTTCTGACACACTGAACAGTGTGCTGACCTCACAGGGCCCACTGGGTTCCTCCAGCCTGTATGTTAACAGCAGATTCCAGGAGGAAAAGAGGATTTGCATCTGACAGTGCTGTCAGTGACCTGTGCTACCCTCCCTTCCCGTGGCTCTCCCGTAAACTGGGAAATTGGAATTCAGATTTAGCAATAAGCAAAAAAATATGCAATTTTAAATCCATTCCTTTTGGGCTCCCAGCAAAGAGTTAAATGGCAAATAGCAAAGAGGGAGGACTTTGAACAGAAGTCACTGCAGCTGTGACCAGATGTGCTCTGTAAAGGAGCACGTGCTTTGATTGAGCCCTGACTGCCATCAGAAGTCTCTCCTCAGTGCAAGAATGTTGTTATTGGCTTTATTTGGAAGGCTTTGTTCTAAATCTGTATTCAGATGACACCTATGTCCTTATTCCATTGGCATGCCAGTTTTGAAGTGGGCATGAAGCCATCCTAACAGATGGATATGACTACAGGCAAGCCAGGGAATCAAGAGTAGTGTTTCCTAAGGGAGACAGCAGTGCTGTTAAATCTTTATTACCATTTTGGCTGCACATACGAAGGGCTCAGGAACGAAGCCCGTCTGTGATTTTTCCTGAAGGAGACCCAGATGTCTTTTTTCATGACATTATTACATTAATGGCTTAGGAGTGTGAATTTTACTTACCTGGTATATAAGAAATCATTAGATGTCTCCTGAAGTAGAATAAGGTGAATAGAGGGGTTAAAAAACCTCAACCAAACCCCAACTAAAACCCATATGACTGCTTAATCTCACAGAATGGCTCTACCTGTCCTTATTGAGGGGGCACTGCCAGGGAACTTCTCCCAAAAGTGTGTTGGAATTTGGGGTTGACAAATAAGTACAATACGATGTCTTCTGACAGAGTTTGGTGAGGAAAATGCAAGATGCTCAAACTGTATGCTGATGTTTTGTGTGTTTGAATAAAGTTTGGGGCAGCTAGCAAAATAAAAAAAGCCAGTCAGAACTGTTGGGTTTTTTCATGCTTTTGAACATTAAGGAAAAATAAATGTTAGCAATGTTCTCGCTCATTTATCAAGCAGTAAGGAAAGCAGCTGGTACTTAAATATGTGTCTGCTCCCCTCCATGTCTCTCCCTCATCTGGTTTGGGATTTCTTGGGCCATGGGAGGAGATGTGGGTATGTGAATTGCTTAATCATAGACTTATGGAACCATTTAGGCTGGGAAAGACCCTTGAGGTTGAGTCCAGCTGTAAATCCACCCCTGCCAAGTCTGCCACTAAGCCATGTCCCCAGGTCCCACCTCCACACCTCTCTTCAATCCCTCCAGGGCTTGAGACTGCCCTGGGCAGTTGTGCCAGAGCTTGACAACCCCCGAGAGAGTTTCTGCTCATCTTCTCATGTATTATTTGAGAGAAGAGAGCACCACTCACCTCCCTGCAGCCTGTCAGGGACTCGGACAGAGCCAGAAGGTCCTCCCTGAGCCTCCTTTTCTCCAGGCTGAGCCCCCTCAGTGTCTTTTTCCTAGAGAGGGGCTCAGAAGTGTGCCCAGGACTGGGGGTGCCCCAGCAGTGCCCAGTGCAGGGGGTGGGCACTGCCCTGGCCCTGCTGGCACACTGTTCCTGGCCCAGGGCAGGTGCCTTCCTGCCCACCTGGGCACACCCAGCCTTGTGGGCACCCCCTGTCACCAGCACCCCAGGGCCTTTCGTGTTGCCTGGGGACATGCTGAGGCTGATGAGTCTGGATCATCAAATACTACAACTTAAAATTGGAATATTTTTCTCTGCTACTTTTTTCCCACGATTTTTCTTAATATTTTTTTTTTCCTTTTCCTAGGCTGAAGAATTTCTGATGCTCAAATAAGCACCTTCCTCGTTCTGCTTGCTTAACTTCTGCAATGATACCTTTGTCTTACACTCTGGAGTTTATATACTGGTTCAGTGAACTTTTCTTTGTCCCAAGATACTCAAGATAGTAGAAAGCTTTTGTTTGTTTTATAATTTTTAAATTGACATAGTTTTAGCCAAGTTTTCAAAGATACAAAGACAGGTTTATGTTTATCTGCCCCCCTGCAGGCTCAGGCTGAGACCAGGGTTTCCTTGCTACAAATACTGACCTTTGTTATTTGCTTTGATTGTGTGTGTGCTTGAGAATAACTTGGAGGGGCATCCTCAAGTGGGGTGGCTTGAACTAGTAGGGATCCTATAAAACCTCATTAATTTTCCTATTCTTTGATTAATGAAGAGTGTAATAGAAGTACATTCTATAGTTAAGTCATTCTCCTGTGTTAACTGACAAGCTGAGTTTATCTAGAGCTGGTCACAAAACAGTCATGTAGCCTTAAATTTAACCAAACCACTTAGCACAAAAAAATAGAATTTGATTACTAAAGTATATTGATTTTTTTTCCTATTAATATAAATGTCAGATTTCAAAAAAAAAAAAAAGAAAAGAAAAGAAAGGGAAGCTAAGGCTTGTTAAGGAACCCTTGAATTTCCATGTAGCTTGACACTTCAACATTGTTCCCATCTGAAAATGCACTGTAGATAATTGACCAGCTGCATATGTTAAGTCCTAATAGATTCTGTACGTATCCAGCATGGATCAAATTTTAATTTATACTGCAAAGTACCCCTGTGAGCACTGAAGCTTGCAGAGTAATTAGCTCTCAGAACTGGAGGAAATCAATTGTACCTTCTGCCTCAGTACAACAGGAAAATCTGCTCTGTGCAGCAAGCCAGGCTTTCTCTGTGTTTGAGGAGTATGGACTGGCTTCATTCAGAAGGCACATTATAGCAAAGACTTAATTCTCTCACCCAAATACGTGTGTGTGTGTGGTTTTGAAATGAGTTATAGACAACTGCAGGTGTTTGTGCTGTGGGAGGAACCTTCAAATGGCCTCTGAACCCGGCATGGAGCAGTTTTTATTCAGGCAAGTTTGCTCCCACTCCTCTTTAAGGTGCCCAACACAACTCGTGCCTCGTGATCTCCTCTGTGCTTCCTGATTGCTGCTCACCTGGGTATCACTGGCATGTGAATGCAGTGATTAATATTCCCATAATACCTGCCCTGAAGTCCTGGCTTTTTATTTAATGTGAGTACAAATTTAAAAGGGGCTGTAGCTGAAATGCAGGCTACCTCTTCATCAATGACTCTGCTCAGCCTGCTCTTACTTTGCTTCAGAAATAAAGCTCATTAGGTATAGGGGTTTATCATCCAGTTGCTTCCTGTAACTTTAAAAGCTACCCAAAGGGAATTTTTATATTTGCTGGCTGTCAGACAGTTCAAAGGGACATCTTAATAGCTTGAAAATTGAGCTGGATATTATTTTGGAGGAGTGTGAGCAGTAAGTATGTTTATCCTGGCAGATGTGAAACTGGTAAGTGCATATAACATCCCATCCTCTTTGTGAGAGGTGGAAAGTGCCTGAGATGTCACCAAACTTGATGGGACTTTGAACTCTGCTGTTAAAAACAGGCCTGTTACCATAGCACACCCTACTGATGTTTATTGAAGTGGAAATGCTTTCAAGGCACTATTTTTAAGAATGGTAGTTAAGGGAAAAGAGTTGCCAGCTGAATTTCCCTGCCGTTGATTTAGAATCTGTATTCCTACATATCATTGCAGGTTAGTTAAAGGTTGGGTGTGTTGGATTCTCTGTGCTGGATTTAGTTTTAGCTGTTACTGTGTCTGTGGCAGATTACTGGGGGAAGAGCTATGCAGCCTCAGAAAAAGTGTATTTTGCCCACAGCAGGTTTAGAGCAGAGATTTTGTGACACAAAATGTTGCCATGTGTAGACATATATATATATACATATATAAATACAGACAGGTTTCTTTGATTAGAGTATTGGATCCACAGTCTTGCAGCAAAGATGGGACTTCAGGTTGTGATAAATCATTCCTCTGCCATACCTTGCACATAGTCAGAAAATCTGGAAAGGACCACAGGGATGGGCAAGAGCAGGTATCAGAAAAGAGAAATTGTGTTGCCTGTATATTTTCCTACAGGTTTAATGTATGTGAGACAGTTTTTATGCCCCTCTGGAGATGCTGTGCAAATCTGTGGGTTAAAATGACAAGAGTAAGTCTTCAGAGTAATGAGTTTGATAACATTTCTTTTGCTACAGGAAACCTTGATGTTGGAATCTATGGATAAAAAAGTGCCAAGCCCTAAAATGTCACAATTTACATGTGCAGAGAGATATGTAGAGATATCTCTACATATGTAGAGATGTATCTTTGTTCCTCACTTTCTGAGAGTCTCCATTCATTTTCCAAACATTCAAGATCTCCTATAAATTTCTTGCTGTCTTGTGGCACTTATTTAACATGTTCTGCCTCTGGTCAGGCCAGGTTCCCCCAGTTGGGCTTTGAGAACCTCCTGCAGCCTGTGGGTGCTGCAGCTTGGCAGTCCTTGTGAGAAGAAGCTTTTCCTGATACTCAGGCTCAGCTGCTTGCTTGGCTTGTAAATCCATTTTTTTCTTTCATCCAACCCCCTTAAAAATGTGTTAAATGTGTGCCATCCTTCAGCAACACACTAATACACTTATGTTCTCTCTCATAAAACCACAGTGAAAGGCAACTGGGTTAGCAGTAAATGCTATATGTGAAATGTACCTTAATATACCTTAAGTATTCCTGGAGTGGTTACAATCTTGATGAATGGATTCTGAACTGATCATGCTGGGAAATGTTGCCCTCCTGAATAACCCTTGGCTGTGGAAGGCAGTTTCCAGAGACTGCTGTGAAAACAGAGTTAAAGTTTGTTTTCCAGCTTTTTCAAAGGTAGGGAGGTAATAATCTAACGTACCACTTGGACTTATTTTTTTGACTGAATATGTAAACCCTTTGTTTTAAAAAGTGCTGTCACATTTCAGCAAGTTTTGAAGGTCTGGCATGTAACTTTTACCATTGTTAATGGTGTTTCTCTGGTCCAGTTTTTGTTCCATACCACTGCAAGTATTGCATTTACAGTTAGTTGTTACAAGTGGTTCGTGTGAGCAAATCAAGAACAATTAAGTAGAGAATTGGTCACATAAAGGATCTGTAATCTGTGTGAAATTCACTTTCATGCTGCTCTTCCAGCAAGTCTTGTGTTGATACGTGTTCCTCAAGTGCTCTTCTACCAGTGAGTGTGTCATTTAGTCACTGAAGAAGATTTCTCTTGTAGCTTGGCACAATGCACAGAAATCATTACCAAAGCAGAGAGAATTTTTGAGGCAAGGAACGATGCTGCTCCTTCGATGTGATTAAAAGCTCCTGGCTTCGTGTGCCTTGGAGCTGTTACTTGAAATCAGAATAATCTGCAAGGATAGTTTCTGCTGCTTCAGCTGCAAAATTCAAGCTTTTATAACGTGCTTTCCATTCTTTTCCTCCCTTTCTCACTCTCCCTGTACTAGCACCCTTATTTTGGGGGCATTCTGAGCCCCTGGCTTGTTTTCTGTCACACTGGGTACAGTTTCACCATGTCTCACACTGCTCTTGGTTACCAACTATCACTTTATGTCCAGGTACAGGTGCTCTAAATCATTCTAAAAGGAAAAAATAAAAAGCCACATTTTCACTTTCATTTGCAGTAACTAAGAGGCTTTCTAGTTTTTTTCTGTTGTTTTTCCAGAAATTGTGATGTGTGATATTGATATAAAAGAGTATCCAATTGGTGATATAATAATTTTTCCTGAGGCAGACAAGAATTTTTAGCACTGGAAACCAGTTGAGTGGAAATGTGTAAAAGCTTCAGCTCACTGGAATGCTTCTGGAGTTCTAAACAAATATTATTCAGAGGTGGAACCTTTGAAGTCATATTTAGCTCTGTTTTCTTCCCAGGTTATTTTTCCATAAATGTAATAAATCTTGAAAGCATCTCCTCAGCATTAGTCACGCTGTTGTGCTGTGCTCTGTAATTACAAAGCACTGTGCATGCCAGCTGATCCTTAAATCACCCAGTGGCACATATCAATTAAATTCAAACAGAAATCTGCTGCATTTTTATTCCTAGACAGACGTTGCCTCATTAAAGTTATTTCAAATGTGTGTGTCTTGTCCTCCTGCATTTCCTACCAGCACCTCTGCCTTAAACAGTGGGTGCATGCTTGAGATTGGAATACAACTTAATATGCCCAGCTCTTGCTCTCCCAGGTTTGATGGGCCTTTCATTAGTCTGCATTCTTGCACGTGCTTTTAGAAGGTATGTTTCCAAATGATGCACACAAACACTTTGTGTCTTATTTTCAGATAGGATAAGTATTTTTCTTACATTAAAATTCTGTCACTGCTTAAACACAGCTTATTTCCAAGGTGCTTTGTGCAGAAGTGAGTCATTTACCCCCAAGTGTTTGAGAGAAGTTAAGCAGCCTTCTGACTTTAACTGAAACAAATCCTTTTTATCTGGAAGTTGTGGGTTTGATACCTGAGAAAGACTGTTGGCTTATGAAAATGTCACACACCTTTAGGAGTATGGCTGAGGCACAGCTGGAAAATCAACAATTCCCTGTTGGGAGGGACTGGGCTGTTGAAGCATGTTGGGTTTCACTCCTTGGAGGAGCATTTATTGGCCAGTGGGGTTTCACTGATATTTGTTCTGAAGATCATTTGCTCTCTTGCAGAATGCAGGGACGTTCTGCTCCCCGTGATTACCAAAGAGCTGAAGGAGTTGCTGGAACAGAAGGATGAGCAGCAGCTCCAGGTCCAAGAGAAGAAGTACTGTGTTGAATTACTCAATAGTGTCCTGGAGGTGCTGAGCTGTCAAGAGCCTGTGAGTACTGATGATGATGATGATGGAGATAGCCCAAGTCTGTTGTAAGCCTGAGCTGATTAGGTGGTAAATTATTGATTATGATTAATCTCCTTTAAATTTTTAATACAAGTCGGTGGCAAATTGAACTTTTCTCCTATTTTTCCTAAACTTCAATTAAAGGGCAGTTGAGGATTAAAGCTGAAGTACTGAAATCTGAGCAACCAGACCAAGCTGAAGATGGCCCTGCTCATCACAGGGATTGGAGGGATTGGATTGGGTGACCTTTCCATGTCCCTTCCAACCCAAACTATTTGATGATTCTATGATTATTCTCATGATTCCGAATAAATTTCAAACTTCATCTTGTTTCTTTTATAAATACCCTTGTAGCTTCTGAAACAAATGCTTTTCACTGCAAAAATGTTGTAGGTACAGCTTCCACTTTCAATAATGTTGCTATAAAACAGATTATTTACTGTATTTCACTTGGAGTCTGTAATTTCTTTCCCAGGCTCTGGAAATTTTTGGAGCACTACAGAAATTGTGACCTGAGTGGTTGTGGTTTGTTTTTTTTCTATTTTTCCCATTTGAGATATTAAATTGATTTTTTTTAGTTCCTTGCTTTTTAATGGTCTGTTGGTTATTCACTGAAGGTTCTCAATAATTTGAAGTCTTTATTCTGAAAAACCCTCATAATTAATTACATGAGCAAAGTGGTAATTTTTTTTCTGTGAATAAGTGCTGTTTTTTTCTTGAACTGTGCTTTCCTGAGATGTGTGTTCAGACTTTGGCTAAAGGCAAGTTGTCATTTTAGTGGGTGTTTGGTTTTGTTCATTAGGTTTGTTTTCAGACAAACAGTTTGCTGTTGCTGTCCATAGTAAAGGAGCTCGTATTGGTATGAGTGAAAACGACAGGCAGAACACTAGAAGAGTTGCTGAGAATTGAAAACACGTGCCTTTGGAAAAACCCAAATGCATTGACAGTTGCTCAAATAGTTCCAGAGTTTCTTTTAAAGAAGGTAAACTGGGAGATTCCAGTGAATGTCCAGTGACTGTGAGATGTCTGGGTGGCAGTTTGCAGTAAATACTAGTGGATTTCTGATAAAAGGAGAAAAGCCCCTTGGAGGAGGTTTAAATCCAGCAGTGGAATCAGGATATGCCAAGCCCTCTGCAGGCATCATATTGCTGAGTATGAGAAACCTTGGAGAATGGCTGGAAGAACAAAAGAACAAGATGTTTCTGTTGCAAAAGGTGCATGCCCTGTCATGCCTCCTGGCAGTACAACTGCTGATCAGAGGCAACATGGGGTTTAGAATCTAGTAAGGTGTATGGCATGAAATGGGAGTGTTTTTATAACTGTGACTGTCACTACCAGCTTTTTCTTTCCCTGACAGAGAATCCATGGGTCACGGTCTCATTTCTGAGCTGAGCACTGATCCTGTTTCAGTACTGAGAGTCTGCCTTTGAGCTGACCTATCTGAAGGAGGCAAAAAGAGCACGGGAAGGGAACACCTTCAATGCAGCAACACCTGAGGCAGCACTTGCATTTGTGTGGGAGAGCAGGGCAGGGTTTCTCTGCAGTGGAACACAGTTTGCTTTCCAGCTGAAGGGAGACAGCCTGTTTCAAGGCTACAAATATTTTGTAGGCAAAAGGAAAAGGGTCATTTTAAGGTCAGGTCATCGTTTGGAGAGAGTCCTTCAGAACTCCTTTATTCAGTGTGATCTGGATGGAGAGAGTTGTTTTGGCAATTAACCAAATTATTTCATGTGGCACTGCACTCCAGCCTTGAGATGAATGCCCTTTTCTATTCAACAACTCAGTTCCTGCAGCTCTGAGCCTCTGTCGAAGAAAATGGATGGTTTGACCTGCTGGAGGAGAAAGCTTCAGGCTTTGGTAGCAGAATCACTTAACAATATCCATAACAGCAACATCTTGTCCGTATTTCTTCTGCCTTTTCCATCTCAGTAGAGAAATCTGGGTTTAGTTTAGTGTCTAAAACTTCTTGTAAACTTAACTTTGACCCTTTTGCCTTTGATTTATTCGGTGAAAATCCCCAGAAATAGAACATACACAAAGGGCAGGGGAGAAGCAGCAGTAGTTGTGCTGTTCTTCAAGTGATCAAACTTTAGACTGCGAGGGCATCTTTGAAGCTGTTACAGAATTTTTGAAGGATGCCTTTTCTTTATTAAAAAAAAGAGATATGTTCACGTTGCCAGCTCTGCTCTACTGTTTTGCCTCCCATTGTTTGGTGAGGGGGAGCATGTGAATCATCAGATTCTTGTGTTCAAACACCCTGTTCCTCAGCTGCTGCCTGGGCTCTGCAGGTACGAGGATGTTGTTAAAAGCTCTGTTTGATGTTAAGGGCTTTATTTTTATGAATAGATAGTCATTGCTGGGCATCTCGGGGAGATGCTTATGCTTCATTTTGCATTTCCTCTACAGCAAATAGCTTTTGTATCCAGATGGCATTTGTTTTGGCTGAGTTATGTCTCAAATTGGCTTCGTAGCTCGAGACTGTGCTTCGAGCACCTGCGAAATGCAGGAGGTCACTGATGAAGGTCACGGTGGAATCAATGGCTTTTTGCTTCTGTTTAAATTAAACCCACTTCCCTTTTCCCTCTTTACAACTTTGGTATGTGCAGTCTGACAGTCCTTCATCAGGTGGGTTTATCTCTAATTTGACACACAATATGTATTAAAATAGAGGAACAAGTTCTTATTTTTAGATGTGTTAGGATAAACACTCTCACTTGGAATCTAAAATGAAATCTTGATTGAGACTGTAGTGTGGAAATGAAGGTAAATTATACAGACCCTCATCTTTCAATTAATAAAAAAAAAGGAAACTAATAAATAAATTACTTCTCTGTGCAAAGTGCTCCTACAGAGTTTATAAGTTTTGGCTGCTTACATACATATATATATATTTAACTATAATGGTAAATAATACTGTAAGAACACCACCAAATGTGTCCTCTGTCCAGCCAATATCAGGTGTGGTCTTGTTATAAATATGGGACTATACCAGAGAAACTGTCGGAAAGAAAACACCAATCACAACCAAATTATTCTGTGACTACTTTGTTCATTTATAGAATCTGATACCTTCTGAAATGCTGTGCCAGGTGAGAGCACTAAAGCTTTTATAGTTTTTATAGTGTTATAGTCAGAGGACACAACAGGACTGAATGTAATAGTAAATACACTGCCAGATACGAGGAAGGTCCCTGTTGGGAAGTGCAGTGCCCTGACCCAGGTTAGTCAGAGCAGGAGGAAAAAAGGAGAAAGGCTGGCTGTCTCAGAGGAAAACAAGAGTCACAAGCAGCTTCTCCTGGGGTGTTACTGCACCTCAGCCCCCTCAGCCATGGAGAACTCCCCATGGCTGCTGCTCTCTCCACACTGTACCTGCCATTCAATAGGTCCTTGGTGCTTCTTCTGTTAGGAATTTGTTCAGACTTTTTCTTTCTTTGCTGCCTGCTGGTTTCCCAGGCTGCCCAGGGACCAGAGCAAGCCCAGTCACACTGGTGAATACGAGATTATTCCCATTTGCTCCGTGCTTTAAAATAAATAACCAAATGTCCTTGAGGCAACCCGAGCAGTCCTTGGGCAGGGGGGCCAAAGAAGTGCCCCTGTTCCCTTGAGCCCTCCCAGAGCTGGGGGTTAAATCAAAATTGTCCTTTAAAACTCTCTATTTGGTACTGCAAGCTGAGAACATCCCTGAGGGCATTGCCAGAGTGGAGAAGCAGGAGAGAATTTGCCTCCATTCACTGTTTCCAGGGGGTTGCTGTTGAGTTACAGACTGTTCAGCTCCTGGGAGGACTCGAGTACCTCGAGGGAGGGATGGGAAGTGACAGATTGAAACAAAACCCACTTGGATGGGGCTGGAATTGGGCTGTGCCCTTGGAATGGGCATTCCACTGGAACTGCTGGAACTAAGGAGCAGTGGGAGAAAGAGGAATTAGTGTTGCTCTTGCCATAGGGCTGTTAGATTGCACAGCTTGAACTGTCAACGTGGAAATAAGTGGTTTAGTCTTCCTTTTGCAAGAGTCATGGTTTTAATACAAAACTCTGATATTTTTTTTTTTCATTTACAGGCTTCAACTTATCACCACATCCAAGAAATAATGGTGCAGTTGCTACGCACAGTGAACAGGACTGTTATTACCATGGGACGAGATCCCCTAATTGTGAGTAATATTTTCATCTATTTTCCATGCTATGAAACTCATTTCTGAGCCATCCCGAAAAAAAAGTGAAGAGAGTATTTGGGAAGTTCTTGTTTCTGAACTTTTTTTTTTTTAAATTTCTAACAAAAGGTCTCCAGCTTTACTCTTTTTCCATTCAGCTGTGCCACTGTAGTGGTTTTTGAAGTAGAGTTGTGAGATCTGTACACTCTTTAAAAGGACAAATGACGAATCGATGCTGGCAAAAAGAAGAGTGTTTTACAAACCTTCATGAAGGGCACACTGGAGTACATTGAGGACAGTGTTTCCACTAATCTGAAGTGGTCTTGTCTGAGTAAAACTAAAAAAAATGAAAAGCAAAACAACCCAAAAAGCTTTTCTGAATAACTTATATAAATAATCAGTAGATGGGAAAATCCCTGAGGATGTGCTGGCACAGAGCACACACCCGAGATTTTTCTGTGGAGATCCCTTGGTTTGAGAGTTACATTCAAGGACAGATTCTGCAATTTGTTTAGATTTAAACACACATCTCATGAGTGCTCCTCTGGATTTAGCCTTTGTGGGAACACGAGGGCTGTGTGCATCAGGAATTGTGGGGTTTGCCCTCCAGACTGTGCTGATGGGAAGATGCACATTGTCTTTAGAGATTTGCATTATTCTGCAAAGTCATGAGTATCATTTCCTTGATTGCTTTGGCCCCAAGAGTTTCATTGTATGTCTCTAAATTGTGCTGTGTTTCCCTGTTCCTTTCTGTTGGAAAAACCAAAACACCAGTTTTAATTCATTGCCAGGCAGAGCATGAGCCTCCTAATGATTATTCTCCTGATAAGTGAGCTCTTCAGAGGGAATATTTGCCAGTGGTTGCTCCAAACTCCCTGCTGGCACTTCTGCGAGTCTCAGAATCGTGTCAGCTGGGTATGAGCTGTTGTTTGTGTAGAACCCTGGGGCATTTACCCATGGCCAGGACAGGGAATGGTTTGGAATGATGGTCAGTGAGCCTTTCAGTTCTCTCCAGTGTTTGCAAATGTTTCCTCCTACAAAGAAAGTGCCATGGGGGATTCAATCAATGTCTTAAGGAGTGTTTCTGGATCCCATAAACAGCACATGAAGCAGCAAAATGAAGCTGGAGTGATCCTGAATAAAAGATCCTTCTCATTAGGAAACCATTAGGAAACAAGCTGGTTACACTAAATGGAAATGGCTTGGAAAAGCTGTTTCTTTTTTCTTTTGCCCTCTCATCTACTGTAATTTCTTCAGCTGTTTGAATGTACAAAGATCAGATTTTGAAATGCAGTTGTCTGAATGCCAATTATGCTCAGGACTACCTATGTATCTGTGTTTATTGGGCATTTCAGAGGTTTGGCACAGCAAAATTCCAGTAAGTTACTGAGTTTTTTACAGCTGAGGGAACACCTCTCAACAGAGGAGTCTTTTACCATGTGAAGAAACTGTTAGTGATGAAGAGAAGAGTCTTTTGCATTCAGAAAGAATTGGCAAAACAAGCTTTTTTTCATGCTCTGTGTGCTACCTTTAGCTCACCAGGTTAGTTTTCAGGTTTGCTTTAAAACTTCTTGAGAGGGTCAAGCTTGCTGAAAGCCTGAATGGCTCATCTTTTCCAAAGGAAGCAGGACTTGTGTCCTGCAGGAGGTTTAGGTGCTGAAACTGTGTGGGTGCAGGTGGGACATGTGGAATAGAGGAAGCAGCTGATGTTCCACAGGCAGGAGTGGCGTTTCTGATGGGAATAAATCTCCTCCTTCCAGAAGAATGGAACATTACTCTTTAGATTCTTCAATCTGTTCTTAAATTTGGGAGTATCTCAGGTGTTTTCAGTATCTTCTGTAGTGTGACTTTCTCAAGTTTGAGAAGGGTGTGGAAAGCAGTGCTCAAAAACAATGGTTACAAGATACAAGACCTGTAATGCCTTGCAAGTTTAAATGCCTTGCACCTCACAGATCACTGCATTTTGTTTTTGCTTTCTGACAGGGGTAAACAGGTTAATTTTCATATTCAGGTGTCCTTTTCAGAATCTTGGAGCTTGTTGGCAGAGAAGGCATTAAAAGGATTTTGGGTTACACTTGTCTTGACCTTTTCTTGCTGGCAGTGCCAGCTGGAGGGCAAGGGAAGGTGCTCCTTGTGCCCAGCTGCTGACTGCCTGGGCTGTGTTCATGTAATTACTGGGCAGAGCCAGGCACAGAAGGAAATAATCCCTTCAGGAGGAGGTTTTGGTGGTGGAAAAGTCATTTGGCTCTTTGCAGCTACTGCAGAGCAGACTTGCTTAAATGCCACTCTTACCTTCATTGTGGTGTTTTAGCACTTGGAGGCTTTAACAGCTGCTTGGTTGTTTTCCCACTTGAAAAACCACAAACCCTTGACTGTTTCTGGCTGTAAAAGTGCTTCTGAAGTCGTGGAAAAGGACAAGTTTAGTGTCTGAAATTGGCTAGTCAAGCTTTATGTGGGATACCTCATGAAATGTAGACTTCTGGTTACAGGTCACTGTGATGCAGTCTAGTCCTGCTGCAGGAATTCCAGAGGGAAAACACAAAAGCATGTAGAGCACAGGAGTTCTGGTTCTCAGCCTTGCCTTGGTTAGGCAAACAGAAATATCCTAAATCCACCATCCACAGCTGAAGGGTTTCCTTGAGTCCTTCCCCAAACTTCACAGAAAGACCCTGCCAAAAAGAAAATGAGGTGCTCTGTTAAACAGAGCTACTCCAGAGCTTTCTCCATGGGGAAATGATGACCATTGGAACTCTTTGAAGAGCTGCTGTGGCTGCAGAATCCCATATATTCCAAAATACTCACGGTGTAGCTAAAAGCTACAGCTTTTTTCCCTCAGTATTCAAATTAACATCCCTGGAAAAGCTGCAGAATGATTCCATAAAATGCCTATCAGTCTCCCATTCATTCTTCTTTTTCCAAAGAACAGCTCTTTGCTTCCTTTATAATCTAAATTTTATTTATTATTAATTGACTCCTGAAACCTAACAAAAATATCTCCCTTTATTGCAACAGATAACATCCCATTGGAAGGGCCTAGAAATGTACAAAACATACATCAGAGAATAAATGTCACCAGGAAGATGGTTTGTCCCTAAGCTGGCAGGGTTGCTAAATCTTGTGGCTTTTTCAAAAGAGCTACAGGGCACAAAACTATTAGAAGCCCTACAGGAACTGCCATTATAGGGTAGAGATATCAGTATTTTATTCATACATTTTTAATTTTTAAAGAGAGTTGACTCCATAAAACAAGGATTTCAAATGGAGCACTTTTGGAATAGGCCGCATTCTGTGCATTGTTTTATAAATAGCATATTTTAGTTGTCATCTAAACATGTCCTTCAGAGAAGCCCACAGTAGTTTTGGTGTCAAGTAGCTGTGGTTTGTTTGGGTTCAGTTCTTATTGACTTATGGGGGGGTTGAGTGAGGTTTTTGAATTTTGCTTAATAATGTGTTTGTATTTCTAACACTTCTTTCCTACTCTAAGAGCTGGTTTTAGGGATTACACTGCAATTTTGTAAATCAGAGAAATTTTTTGTAGCCAGCACTATTATCACCCACCAATCTACCCATTTCCATTGCTTTTCCAAACCTGACATCATAAACTGCATAACATGTATCTGACATTCTTTTATTTCCTATGGGATCTGATCATCAATTCCTAAACATTTTAAAACTACTAAGCAATGAAAGAAAAACCAATGCTTGCACTTCACATCTTCACATAACCAAGAAGCTCCACTCATGTGTTACAGAGCCCTTAGACCTGAGTTGTTTTCTGTTGCTAGGAGATCCAAATTTCTGTGTTAAAGCTGCAGGGAACAGTCACCAAGCACTCCCTGCTGCTGACAGATCCTGGCTGATGCATCCCTGACACACCCCACTGTCACCTCTCCGTGTGACAAACAGCTTTTTGTTCCCGTGTGCTCTGCAAAGTTTCACGTGCACACCCTTTTGTGTGTGACAGACTGGGGCTGATAACTCCTGCCATTCAAAATAGGAGACTTTTTTCCTTTGGTGAGGGCAATTTCCTTCTGCCATATTTTCACTGAAATTATTGCATGATTCCATGAAATGCCTATCAGCTTTTGATTCATTTCTCTTTTTCCAAAGAACAGCTGCTCACTTCTTTCGTCATCGAAATGTTGTTTATTATTCATTGGCTCCTGAAACTTAATAAAAACCTCTCCTGGTTTGTTCACCTCTCCTGGTTTGTTCATGGTAGTCAGAGCTGGAGGAGAGCAAGGAGGGAGCTCAGTCTGTGTTTTGGATAAGCCCCATGTTCAGGTCTAATATCTATTTCAGAATTTGGCTGACTCTCACTGCCACTGCTGACTAAAAAAGTCTCCCTCGTTGTACCAAACCTTGGAGTAGAGAACTCCAGGACAACTTTCCTGGAGGAGAGGGCTGGAATTTCCTCTCCAGGAGAACAGATGAGTTGGAGGGGCTGAGTTTGAAGGCACCAAGACAATGTGTGTTGTGCCATGGCAGGGTCAGCTGGTACCTGCAGTGCTTCCCCCCTGCCCTGTGTGCACGTGGCACTCAGGGCATGGAAAACCCAGACTGTGCCGAGGGACAACCGGCTTGAGAATCCGGAAAACAGGCACTAATTTGGAACAGGAGATGAAGGAATAAAAGTTCTGAATTCCCTCAAGCTGAGGCATTAAAATATAAACCTTGTGAGCCCTTAAAGGAGCATATTTTGTGTTTGCAGGAGTGCTGATGTTTGCTCCTGTGGACAGAGCCTTGCTTGCTGCTGCCTCTGGTTGGACTTTCTTTAAAGTGACTATTTCTGGTCCTGCACAGTTTTCCTGAGTCCAGGAATTGGTGCTCTGTGCTGACCCAAAGTCCTCTGGTTTGTTTAAATTCAGCCAGCTGGATCCTTTGAAAATAAACCAAAGGTATCATGCACTTGGTGTGCAAACCCAAAATCACAGAGCTTAGAATGAGCTTTGTTGTGTTTATTAATGAAAAGGAAAGACAAAAGGATTGTTTTCATATAATAAATTATCAAAAATTAGTTCAGTACAGAAAAAGACTTGCTGGGTTTACTCCTGTTGCACCTGTTGGTACTGCTTGTTATTATACCTTTACCACAGAGAATATTAGCCTTAAAATGTTGGGTTAATAATAATAAATCCTTCATTATATCAATGACCGAGACTAATGCAAACAAAAAGGATGCTGTTTGACATCCCAGCATAAGCAGTGCAGGTGCTGCAGTGTAATACAGCGATGTTCTGCTGCATTAATTCCATTCTTACCTTTGTACCCAGAATCTATAATTGTGGTGCTTTTCTGTTTCACTAAAGCCATCTTTTTGTGCTAGTAAAAGTTAATTTCCTCCTGAAAAGCCTCTAAAATAATGATAATTCTGTGCCTGTCATTTATGTGCTGACTGAACTTGACAGGCAAATGTGTTTTAAAAGTGCCAGTCCCCTAGAATTTGGATAAATTAAGCCATGATGTATTGCATACTTCCTTCTAAAAGACTAGTCCTATAAAAATAAATGAATTAATTCCTCCAGACAAAAAAAACTCTTCTGTGCAAAATCGGTTTTAATGTATCTTCAAATGTCTCATTAACCCTAAGGATTCAAGGGCCACAGAAGTGTACAAAAAGTGTACAGACATTTGGAAATGACCATTGCCCAATGGAGACAGGATGCCTTAGAAAAACAGGCTGCAGGGGTTGCTCTGTGGAACACCCTGACCCAGAGTCAGCGGGAAAGGTCTGCAGTACATTCCACTCAGCTTGCTTTGGGAAACCTTTGCCCCGCCGTGTGAAAGGTGACCATGTTTTCAGGAGTAAAGTAATGGACTCAGCAGCCCGAAGTTGGGTTCAGTTGGCATTCCCTGTGCTGGCTGTAACTCCAGTGCTTTGGGAGGAGGGAACTTGCTGCCTTGACACTGGATAAAATCTTCAGCATATGGAATTGCTTGTGTGTTATACAAGATGAGTTTGCTAGATATTGTTTTCATGTTCGATTTTGTATCATGTATCTGCTTCTATTTTAAGGCCAAAAAAACTTTTCCTGGGGTATTTTGGTATGGCAATGCAGTTTTAAATGGACACACTGGGCAAGTGATGAAGTAAGACAGGAGCCCAAATAGTTATTCTCCTTTATCCAGCAATTGTACGATGACCTCTGAGGGATCGTGTCAGTTTTCCGCTTCCAGGAAGAGGAAAGACATCAAATCACTGGAGGGAGGTGGTGAAGATGCCTGGGGGCTGCAGCAGGGACATGAGAGGAGAGGCAGGGAGAGGTGGGTTTGTTCAGTCTTTAAAAAGTGAAGGCTTGGGAGCGAGGTCTTCTTCTCCATCTGGTTCTTCTTGAAGGTGTATTTGGATGTTCTGGACACGGGTTCAAGTGCAGGACATTGAGATTAGATGTTAGGAAAAAACCCAGAACAGCCTGTCCCAAGGAATTTGGGATTCTTGTCTTTGATGATACTGAAATTCACTGAATTAGGCCCTGCTTGAGTAGGGGGGTGAGAGCAGAGTCACCATGATCTTCCCTTGGTTTATGATTCCCTGATCCTCCTCAGAGAAATCTCTTCTCTGGCTGAAACTTCTAAACGGGGGCTTTTTATAATGAACAAAGGAAAGGACGGAGTAAAACTTCCCCTGAAATTCTTGTTGTTGTTCAGCGTTGGATGAATGACAGTAACAAAAATATGTCAGTGGGGATGTGAAATAATTAGAATTATCTCCTTTGAGGAGAGATCTGTTTGAACAACGTCGATTTCCCTGAATTTGTTCTTGATGATGTGGTTTGTTCAAAGATCAATGAAGTTCTTCCCTTTCAGGCCGTGTTGCTTATAAACAGGAGTTGAAGGCTGTGTGACATGCTTAGCTTCATCTACCATTGTTTTTTTAAAGTAGAGATTTAAACCTTGCTATTTTGGGAAACTGGAAAAAAGGGTCTTTACAAAGCATATGAAAGTGTCCTTGGGAAAAAAAAGGAGAGCGCTTCCTTTTGAAAGAAACCTCTTGTCTTTTGAAAATAGCATCTTCCTGTGCCTTTCCTCAGTGAGATGATTTAACCAAATTGAATTGTCTCCATCTTTCACATACTCTAATTAAACACTCTTCACCTTTTGTAATGATTGTGTAATAGCACATTTCAGTGCTCCCAAGCTCTTCCTCTTCCAGTGTCTTTTGAAATGTAAAAGGAGCCATAAGGAAGTCAAATCCACCAGAAGCATTTTCTTTTCATCTTTTTTGTTTTTCTCCTTAGCTCCTTTTTCTCAGGAGCTGGAGGCTCAGGTGGTGCCTTCTGAGGCGAAGCTGGAGCTGGATCTTGCTCTGCATGGTCCAGGGTTTTCAAAATCTGGTGGAATCTTCCCTCTTGTTGTCTGAAGTCATATTCTACACTATGGAAAAACGAAGAGATTGAAGCTCGTAAGTGAGAAATTGCCTCTTGGAACAACACCTGGAAAGGATGTTTATCTCATCAGAATAGCTCAGCATTACTCAGTTACAGAGCCTGATGCAAACACAAGGCTCCATAAGGGGCTGCTTTGAAAACAAATTCATTAGTTGGTTTTTTTTAAGGGAATTTTTTTAGTTTAGATGGCTTAAGAACAACGGGACAAATGGCCCAAAACAACGGGCCAAAAATCAAGGGAGGAAAGATGAAAATGTTCCAAAATGCCCTTTCAAGGCATTTCATTCCAAGGTCAGATTTTGATAGCAGAATCTAACAGTCACATGCTGGGAATTAATGGAAAGCTCTCACATGCTTAACTGTGTTAAATGTGAAAGTCCCCCACTAGGAGACAGGCCAGGAGCAGAAATATATCAAAGGGAGCCAATAAGTGAGGCTTTGAGATAAGTGGTGTTAGTGAAGAGGAAAGTGGAACTCATTTTCTCCACTGAACCCCCTAATTATTATTGATGTCAAATGAGAGCCGAGATG
This sequence comes from Margarornis squamiger, assembly GCA_035222235.1. NCBI lineage: Eukaryota > Metazoa > Chordata > Aves > Passeriformes > Furnariidae > Margarornis > Margarornis squamiger. The sequence goes on along the minus strand of JAWWTY010000027.1, from coordinate 3,740,008 downwards.
TTAATTAGATAACAGCAGATGGGTGCTCAGAAATAAATGTGAGGTGGAAAGGGTCAGTGTGGACAGTGGTTAAGCAGGATGGTGTGCATTTTCTTGATTTCAGTCATCTTTTCCAGGCAGCATCAGCTCTGTGGAGGTTTTGGGAGGCAGGGGAAGAGGAGACAGGTGGCATTTTCCATAATCCAAGCACAACCCAAGGGGTTTTGGGATGTCACTTCAAGGCCCTGCGTCTGATTTTGGCACTGATTAGTAAATATGCGTACCTTTAAACACTGGTAATTCTGTTTTTATGTGCATAGACATGCATAAACATTGTTAAATAATCTGTTAAAGTTAACTAGAAGCTTGTTTCCCTTCTAATTCCTGTGGTTTGGGGGTTTTAATGAAATAATACAATCTAGCTGGTGGAAAGAAAGCGGTAGGATTATTCTGATTCAGGGAAGCTGGAGAAGGATCTCTGAAGAAGAAGCAACACATAATAAATATAAAAGAGGTAGAAGAAAGTGATATGAAATCGGTGTCTCTGGCATTTTATCAGATGATTACTGAAACTACAATTTAATATTTTCCAGCAGTCACAGACCACAGGGGCTGGAGGATGGCATGCTGGGTTTACAGCACACACAGGGGGAGCATCTGCTCCTGGTCCCTTTTTCTGCCCTTCTGCAGAGTTTTTAATGCAGTGTTGCAGAGATCATCTCCAGAGGCAAGAGGTCAATTCAGGCTTCATTTCATACTGTCCATGATCTGCCCAGATAAGTGTTGTTGTTTGCTGCTTACATTTGTTTATTAGAAACAAACATTTGTGTTACATGATTTAGATTGAAAATCCCAAGTCTGGAATCCCTGCTGGGTAGTTAATAAAGCCAAATTTACAGTCACTGTTAGGCTGAAAAGCTCTTTATGACTTTAGTGATCAGTGTAATCCACCCAGGGATTTATATGAGATTAGTGCATTGTTTGACTCAGGGACTGCTGAAAACGTGTGTGATAAAGACAGTTCAGTGACAATTCACTTTTGTTTCCTTGCTGTCTCCTGTTTGTCTCTTAAAACTAGAACTCTTTTAGGGCAATTCTGTTCTGTGGATGTTTTGCAACACTCCAGGCACCACAAGCATTACAAACTGCCTAGGAAACCAAACAGGCACATCCACATTTTCTCATTTCCTCAGTCCTTTCCTTTGGATAATTGTGCTGCTTGCTCAGGATCTCTCCTGTATTGAAATTATGTAAACTTCAAAACACAGGGTAACCATCACAGTTTATTCTTCAGCCTGTGGTAAGGGGTGGTTTGTACTTAATTTCTAGAGAGTGACCTGTTCCTGTCCAGTTAAACACACAGAGCTTGTTTGCTCAGAGATAATGGGCAAGCAAAGGAAGTCTGCTTGGTCCTGCATCTTCCTTATTATGGAGATAGAGTTGGTGCTCTTGGAGAAGTCATGCAACTTCCCACAGTCCCCAGTGGGCTGTGAAGAAAAGCTTTGGGTCAGAGAAGTTGGGGTGTCTATTTTGGGACATGCTAATGACTTTGGGATTTAATTACCAGAGGTTTAGGACATCAGTACCTGACTGAGTTGTGTGTTGAACAACAGGATCCAGCGCTGTGTCCAGCTGAGTAAATTTGGTTTGTGTAGAAGATGTGGTGTGAAAACACCTCAGTGTGGGTATTTTCTGTTTGTTATATCCCTTAAAGAAACTGGCAAAGTCTTTGAAATAAAGGAAAAGGTTTCAACCTAAAAGAGAAATTCTCTTACCATCTATCTTTCTAACCAAGTAGCCCAAGATGTGGGGGTTCTGCCTCATAACTGAGGCTGCAGAGATGAGATGATGTTTCTGAACTGGAGGAAGCCTCATAAAATCCCGTACTGAGTGGACAAACCACATGCACAGTTCCAACCAAGACTTTGTACCTGCTGGCTTTGGGGGGATGCCTGGGGACCTGAAGGCTGAAGCCTGTACAGCTTCCACAATGCAGTCCTGCAAAGCTTTTTGGCCAAATGGCACTCTCTTAACTCAATAACCAAATAAATATTTACTGAAGTGGGGGGTGTGGGAGTTCTATTTCTGTTTTGCATGGACTGTAGCTGTGGCTCTCTGGCATTGGGAGAACTGAGGGTTTATCTTTTCTGAGATCTCAACTCATTACAGAAATCCCAGCTTTAAAAATGCAGCACACAGAGGGATTTTGTCAGCAGAAACAGCATCAAAGCTTTTCAAACGCAAGGAAGGGTAATGTGAAACCTTAGTGAGGGGTTTCTGTTTGAATTCTCAGGAGCCCCGTGCCCCTTTCAGCCACCACCCCTAATAATTGTAACACCTCATCCACACCACGTGTTAAAAACTGGGTTAGTCCTGGTTGAGACCTTTTCTAGCTGGGAGATAAACATGATCCTGTACCAGTGGAGGGATGCCTGGTGGGGCAGGGCTGTGGGAAGGAGGGAGGTACCTGTAGATGATGCAGGCAGTGTTCTGGCACGTGCTGCAGTTGTTCAGGTCTTGGCCAGTGTGGTAGAAATTGCGCCTGTAAGAGACAATAATTCACGTCACGTGTGTTTGTAGAGACGGTAAATACAGTCCATAGAGGAGGAACTAAAGCTCAGCACTCCTATTACCCTCTCTAAAAATTCTGGTGTCAAATCCTAAGTTAGAGTGTTGTTTCAGAAAACCCACACCCGGTGATTCTTGTCTCGCAGCACTCCCACCTCCTGCTCTTGGGGTTCTGGTTGTTGGTTCTTGCACGAGCACTTGTTATGAAAACACTTAGACATGGGACTGCTCCTTAGAAGAGTTCAAAAACCTGATCTCTGCCCTTAAGCTTTCCAGCCTTTCCTCTTTTTGTGCTTCCTTACTTGAGTATAGCCAAGTCAGGTTTTTACTGCTGGTAGCACATAAATGTGGAGTGTTGAGAACACAGGAAAAGTGATTTTTATACTTAACACCAACTAGGGCTGAATTATTTTTATGATGGAGAGCTCTGTTCGAAACAGTTTCAGGTTGGTGGCTCATTATGTCTGAAGAACGTGTAGCACTTATATTTAACAAGTTTTATTTGACTCAGGGGACATCGCTCAGTACCAAAATAATTTCCTGACTGTTTTGGAATTAGAGTGGAAGTTCTTCACGTGCATCCTCTTGTCATCTCGCATAAAGCACTTGGAATGTTCAGTGTCACTGCTAGATGATTCTGTCAGGGTGGGCTGAAACCTCTCATTGAATCCCAGTGTCAAGACATTTGACAAAAGTTTTCATTTCAATCCTGTGGTAACTGAGCAGAAATGGCTTATAAATATTGCTGGATAATCTGACTGTGCTTCACTGCAAACTAGTCCTTGCTGTGGTCAGATTTGCAAACACAGCTGGAACTTGTGCAGTCTCCCCCAGGACTACACGTAGGGCAAGGAGGAGTGGGGTGGTATCAACGTGTTCTGCATTTGATTTTGTGTGTTGTGTTGTTGGGAAGTTGTTGGTAGAAAGTCCCGTGGAACCACCCCCTGAGAGAGGATAGCTGGAGCTGAATTGTGTGGGGAAACCTGTTCTATGGAATAACCAGCCATGCAGGCACAGTGAAGGCTAACACAGTATTTTCATGCTAACAGCCAGACAGAAGTTATTGGTTAAGGTTTCCAGACAAGAAATGGAAATCTGTATGGAGCAAAATCACATATTGACTGGATTTATATTACTTTAAATTTTTTAATGAGTGTAAATTCATATTTGGAGTACGAGTTGGAAAGTTATCCATCTGAAACACAAGAAGTTAACTTCAATTACCGGCTCAAATACTTTGTAAAGAAAAGAATTCTTCAGAATAGATTCCTTTTTTTCTCAGACATTGAAATAAAATTCTGACCTTAGTTAGTTCTATCCTGACAGTTCTGCACAGCCACCACAATCTGTTCTGCCCACGTGGGAACACGTGCAAAGACCTGATGGGAGCAAGGCAGGGTCGTGGTCTGTGCTATTTCTGGGCAACCTGACCCCAAAACCCTCAGTGCAGCCTTCCTGTGATGTTTGCACAGCTTGTGGAAATGTGGAATATTATCTCATTTAGTCATTAATTTCAATCAGTAAATATTATTGCTGCACATGATCTGATTTTAAAATTAAGGGGGCTGTTTTAGCCACAAACCAGTTGTGCATAAGTGATTGTTCTAGAAGTGCTGCCTGTGCTAAGGATGAAAGTAAATTTATGCTACCACAGACTTCATGTTGTTCTATCTTTAAAAAAATCAAGGAAAATGGAACCTTTATTCTCTTAATACTTTGAAAGATTTATCTGCGAGTTTTTCAAAGAAAAGTTATTCAATGGACATACTGCATTAGAACCAAACAGAACTATCAAGTGTATCCTGGATGCCTTTACTGTAAGTAGGAGATGCTATTAAGGGCTTGGAAAGCTTGATTAGGATATTCTGAAACCTTTTCTGAGCATAGAAATATTTAAAGTTTTATTTTAACCTTGTGCTATGAAGGCACCCATTCTTTAGACCTCAGTTGGACTGACAGTATTACTCTTATTTATAATGCACAGATCAGTGTATATAAATATATATATATAAATGCTGCTTGCAGCCTTGGCCATCAGTGACAGCAGACTGACCTAAGTCCAGGCCACCCAGTCCTGCTGAGCTGCAGAAAGAGTTCTCAAATGTGACATTCTGAGGTGAGTCCTTCCTAACAGTCTTTACACACCCTCTGTCTTAAGTTCTCACAACTTTTAAGCACCTCCCTTCCCTTCCCAGGACATTTCCCTGATACTTTGAGGCTCCCTGGTCCCAAGGCAGTCCCTTTCAGCTGCTCGTGGGGCCACGAAACACAAGGAGCAGGGTGTGCCCCAGGTGTCAGCAGGTGCCATGCTGGAGCCACTGCTCCTCCCCTGGGTTTGGAGGCGGAAAGGATTTAGGGAACAGGAGACTTTTGCTGCTCTCAAACTGTGTCAGCTCCAGGGCTGCCTGGGCACTACGTGTGTGTCTGACCCTGCCATGGGTTCCTCTTGCACTGCAGGAGGGCATCAGACCCCTGGGTTTTGATGTTCTGCTGCACTCAGGTTTTAGAGAGGTGGAGACTGATAATTGTCAGGTGTCAGTGGCTGTGTATGGGACACCATCAATCCCAGTGAAAAAGGGACTTGTTAAATTCTGTCTCACTGGAATTGCTAAAGCCAAACTAGGAAGAGATTTGCTTCTCTGTTGAGGCCCAATTACCACAGAAAGGGGGTAAGAGGCTGTTTTTGCAAAATCATTTTTAAATATCAGAAGAGATATGTTTTTCAGAAGCAAAGGTTAAAAAAATGCTAACATCTCCTTGTGATGATTACTGATATTAAAAAAGCGCCATACCCTTCACTCAGGGCTCTGGATTTTTCCAGGTCTTGGATTACATTCAAAAGGACTTTAATCTTCTCCTGGTTCGACTGCAAGGATTCCTCTACAGACTGCAGCCTGCCTTGTAGGGCACAGAGTTCGCCGTGTGCCAAGTGAATTTGATTTATTTCACTAATCTCTTTGTTGGGTTGCGGTTTGATTTCATTCCTTGGCGGGTAAGACTTGATGTGAAATCCTTCTAAACAGCTGTTACACTGGGAAACATCTGCCTGCGTGGAATTCCTCTCCGTTTCAGCACGACAGGAGAGAAGAGGTTTCGGGGCGTTGCTGCTGGTCGATGATGCTGTTGTGGGATCCGTCACGCAGCCGGGATCCGCTTTGTGCTCTCCTGCCTGGTGACAGTCCCCGGGGGGACGAGGGGATGAGCTGTGGTTTGATGGAGGTGGCAGTGGGGCAGTGTCCTTACTGCTGGGATCCCTGCTGGCCACGGGCAGCTCGGCATCCCCTGGGTGCCCTTCAGGGGCGGCAGGGCAGGGCTGGCCCTCGCTGCAGTTGGCAGCAGCGCCCAGGCAAGGCTCTGCTTGTTCAGAGGAGGATGCCAGGGTGCTGTTCTCAGTGCTCTCAGAGCTGGTGGGGGCAGCGGAGCAGTGCAGGGCGCTGCTTGGATTTGTGGTTGTGTCTGGTGCATCCATGGAAACGTTCCTGCCCCGTGGGAAGCTCACGTGGATGTATTCAGGCACCTGTGTGGATGCAGTTGTCTTCTCTGACACTGAGAAATCATCTGAGTAGATGGGCCCGTTGCTTTGTGCTTTGGGTGGCCTTTGACTTGCCCGCCCGCCCCCCTCGCTGTTGCCAGCGCCATCCTCCCCGTGGCTGCTTATCCTCAGGTAACAGAGGTCTGCAGCCAGCACGTCCTGCTCACAGAGGTTGCCATTGACCTGCAGGGCATGGGCAGGCTCCGTGGGCATCTCTGTGAGCGATTTACTTGCTGCCAGCTTCTTCTTTTTAAAAACCGGGAAGTGTTTCCTGAGGCTGGGAGACGTTTGGATGGCGATATTGCGAAGCCCGCTGGGAGCCCTTGGAAAAGCCGGGGAAGGAGTTAGCAAAAAGTGGTGATCCCTAAATATTTCTGGTTTCGCAGGGGGGAATGTCGTGTCTGGGGTGGGATCAGCATCCAGCTCTGCCTTGGTGCCCACGCCGTCGTCCTTGAAGCGCACCTGCTGCGATTTGGTCCTGCGGTGCTGGGGGGGCCGCAGGAGATCCGCCGAATCCAGACTGTTCCTCTTCAGGAGCACTGGGCGCATTGTCATGTTCTGCTGGGCCATTGAATCACAATTTAAAGTCTGTAAATAGCGTGTTTCTTTGCGACCCATTTCATTTGTCATCTGACCTGTGTGTTAAGATCCTCCCTGAGACGCGAATCAACATCTTACTCCTGAAGCTGCTCATTCTGCTTGTCATTGCTTACACCTTGCACTGACATGCTCTCTTGTAGGGATCTTCTTTCAGCTTTAATTGGTGACTAGACCAAACACTAAGGTACAGGAATTAAATATAAAATTTAAGGGAAGATTTCTTGTAGCCAGGGGATGCAGAAATCCTGGAGTCTGTAGCTAACATGATCTTTGCATTACAAAGCTCTTACACTTATGGGTAACTAATTGAAAGGCGAGGTTGAGTCTATGGCTTTCCCGGTGGCTCGTAGTGGACAGCAGCTCTCCATCAGTGATCCAGCTGGTGTTTTGGGATGGACCAGTCAGATATGTTTTATTTGCATGTTGTCTAAACAACAAGCACAATAACGTCGGGGGGCACTTTCATTTCTGATGCATAGATTTACTGCTGGAATATATCCCTTTATACCCAACTGAATTGCTTTCTTTAGAGATAGTTTTTCTTCTTCAGCCATTTTTTCAGTGTTCCAGTTGAAAATGGTCTTCCCAAGCAGTTAAGCCAAACACAACCACTGCTGAGCAGGGGAAAATCCAGCATCCAGTGGGATCCAGCGAGGGAAGTTAGTGATGTGTAGCTGTTCCTGCAGTTCTTGCAAATCCAAGGCCAGTCATATCCAAAGGCTGGTTCAGCTCTAGAAGTTCAGTTCTGTGAACACTTTGGCATCAGAGGAGAGGTCCAGACCGAATAACCAGCAAATGCAGAACAACAGAAACTGTTTCCTGAAAATAAAAAAACAGTTGTAGCTGAACAAACCTGCAAACAGCATCATTTTCTTCTGCTGTCTCCCAACAACTTTTCACAATGAGGTACTTGTATAGAAACTGCAAAATGGTTTATAAGTTTGAGGTACCTAAAATTTTTTCATATGCAATACAATGCATGGAAAATAGTTATATATATATTTCTATCCAGTGCAGATGAAATATCAAAGGCCTGAATCTGGTCCCAGATACAGATCTTAAATAGTCAGATTTGAAAATGGCCATTAAATCCTGTTGTGGATGAAAAATCGTGAACTGACCAATACAAATGTGAGTTCGTAATATGGAGGCAAGTTGAGGTTTGAACAAAACTCAGATTTGAGTTGTTTTTTCTTTCTTTCTTTTTAGATTTGCTCAATTTAGTGTTCAGATTTGAGTAAAATTTTTGGCCAAGGTAAAGTGAATTTCTTTTAAAGTGTGAGTAATGCAGGTCTAACCTTTTCCTGGGCAGATGAAATCTCTTTTCTGTGCCCTCTGAGTTATTTGGGAATCAAGACTGCGCTGGCTGCACACACACATATGAGTACACTCAGTTCCATTGCTGAAACTCAGTCAGGACAATAACACAGTCACAATGACCATGTGTGAGACACTTCCCCACAAAGGTGAATTCTCCTGCCCCAAATATTCCAGAATGGTCCCAGCCCAGGTTTGGGATATGCAATGAGTAGGGCTGCAGCAGCAGCACGTTTTAGCTGCTCAGTTTCAGAACTCACACGTGAGATGCACCCAAATTTAAAGTATCTTTCCTGTGTTTATAAGAAGTTAAATTAATTCTGGATCTGGCTGCTAGAATAGAAGAGGGATAAGAGGAGAAATTTATGCAAAATATGGGAAATTTTCTAGGAGATTTGTCATAATCCAACATAGTTTGGTTTTAGGATTGCAATGATTTTCAGGATTGAGGCTAAATTCCCAGCACAGTGTTAATTGACCATTAATTCTGTTCCCTATTAATTCACTGGTTGTTTCATTAGCCTTAGTACTTCCATTAGCTCAGAACCTTTTATTTAAGGTTTTAAGTATTACACAGCCTTTCCCATATTTAATTTACAAAAATTGATGAGATGGGTGCAGTGGGACGGATCTTGTTACAGAATATAGCAAACTGTTCTGTAGCATCATGTAACATTTAGGCACTGTAATATCATCTAAGCAGAGTAATAATGTGCTATTATTCTGTTATAAAGTTTTAGAAGAAAATGACTGCTGGATTATTTCACTGCAGAGAGAAATGCCTCATTAAAGATTGAGGAAATAAATCTGTGCATTAACAGCAAATTTTGCTTTGATGATTTGCAAGCATTAAGCACTGAGCTCACTGTGCTGTTTGTGTGCTGGAAACAAGTCCCACAATAAACAAGTCCAACAGTTCCTGCAAACAACATTGCCCTGCCAAGTTCTGAATTCTCCTATCACCCCCTAATTACTGGAGACTTCTTACAGTTTTGTTTGAGAATTTATCCAAATATTGCAGTAGCATTCTGCACTTCCCATCACAGCTGCTGTGCTCCAGGCAGATGGACTACTTTGAAAGTTATACTTGCCCAATTAAATTCAGAAAGAAGCTTTAGAAAGCTAATCCTTTGCATTTTAAATACAAGCAAAAAGCCCTTAAGGGGTTTATGAGAGCTCTCTCCTTTGGCTGTAGAGGCTTGTGAGTGAGATTCCTGCATTCTTAGTTTGCAAATTGCTATTTTAACTCTGTTGGTTTTTAGCTTCCTTGGCATCCAATAGTCTGGAGTTCCTACAAATCATAATGAAGGTTTTGATGCTGTTATTTGTATTAAATCAAGCTGAAACAGAAAATATGTGGGTAGGAATACCCAGATACTGGGACTGAAAAAATAAACTGGTGAGATTCAATGAATTATAGGTGTCTGTGCTTGAGTTAACAAATCAGTGTAACATTGCCAATTACTCAGTTTAAATAACATTTTCCCTTGCCCAGGAAGAAATTCCTCACTCTTTTCTGGCACAGCAATTTACAGGTCTTGTTTAGCTTGTTATTTCACATGGACTGAAGTATGAAAAGTTCTAAAGATCTATTTTATAGAAACAATTTCAACATGTTAATTTAACTTCTGTCACTCATAGCAAAAAGCATAAATCAGTTTTAAATTTATGCCTTGTAATAATAGTACCAGTTTGGGTAGTAGAGATTTCCTGGGGTTCCATGTATGCCATGAGTCCGTGGGCTCACATCCAACTTCTCCCTCCCCAGCCCTTCCTGGGCAGCTGCCCATCAGTCCTGAGGCTTGAGGGCATCTCCTGCTCCTCCTTCCAGTGTTTTCAGTGTGCCAATCTCACTGGGAGATATTGCTGCATTTCTTTCTTTTAGGCTTGGCTTATAATGTTCAAGGAAATCTTGGCTTTTGAAGTCTCTCTGTGCTTTGTGCACACACCTCTTGATGGTGGGAGTTGCTCTTCAGTGGAAACTTCTCCTTGCTCTGGTGTCATTGGAACAAGTGGGTTGCCTAGAAAAGACCAGGGTGCAAAGCCTGTCCCCTCAAACAACAGTGGAATTGGTTTTCCAGCCTGAGGATTGTGGGTTTGAGTTCTTTGACTGCCAGCCAGAAGAAATTCGACACCAACAGAGATAGATGTATTTTTTTCATCATTATTCTCCCATCTTTGCTGCCTCTGCCTCCCTGATTTCTTCAAGAGAGTCACCCACGTGGTTTTGGTTCATATTTCAGTGTAATGCCCGAAGCTGTGGGTAGGGGAGTGCAGCTGGCAGGGATAAATGGGGCTTATGGGGAGCTGTAGGAAGTGGAAAAGCACACAACAAAGGCCAGTGGGGATTCTGGAGGAGTGCACATGTGTGAGTGTGGCAGTTCTGGGCTTTTCCTGCAGATCTGGAAAAAGGTAAATATCTCACATGGTTTTCAGACTCATTCAACTGCTGTTGCACATCTTAATTTTCCACTTGGCTGGTTAGCTCCAAAAGTAAGTGTTTTTCCTCAGAGTGAAAGTGTGACATTTCTAGGATTTGGGGGGGGGTTTATGGATGCTCTGAGGACAATACTTCTTGGAAAAAAATATTTGCTTGGGCATTTTTCTTCAATGAATGTCACTCAGTAAAAGCATTTTGAGAGGCCTTTCAACAGGAAGATGATCAGTGCAATTTGCCTTGTGCTTTTGGGCATCCACCCTTTGAATTTCCCAATTCACTCTATGGCAGAGGGCTGGAACAAGGTGATCTTTAAGGTCCTGTCCAAGCCAAAGTGTTCTAATTCCACGAGAGCTGTAAGGACTGTAGGAATACACATTCAGACTCAGCACTTTCCTGTCACGGGTGATCTGTGTTTCAGCCTGTCCAAGATGGAGTTTCTATGATGGGCAGCTGGATGGGCATTTTCAGTTCAGATTTTCAGTTTCATCAGCCTGATGTGTTCAGCTACGGTCTGTGTTGGATAATAAGCTGTTTCCTAGGTGGGAGAACCCTGATCCTCAGTTTCTAAGGAATTTGTGTGACTGTCACTTCCCCTTCATGTTGCAAATCCTTCCAGTATTCCTAAAATATTGCTGGGACCGAAGGCTGTGTTGGGGCTGTTGTGAACGGTGTGCCTGTCGATGGCTGCAGAGCTCTCACCACAGGCAGGCTCACCCCTGCTTTTCAAACAATAAAATTAGAGCCTGAAATGCAACTTTTTTAGTGAACAACTCTGAACTAAGGCTTAAAGTGGATTGGTTTGGATTTGCTTTACTTCCAGTTTGTTTCCTGTCTCCATCGGAAGCTTCAGCAACAGTTGATTATGTAGCCATATCTCTTCTTTTCATGAATCTTATGTTGGTTTTATTCCTCAAAGCAGTGAGAGATGTTGAGGATAAGTTTAGATATGTGTCTGAAACCCCTGGAGACTGCAGTGAATTGTAGATCACCTGCTAGCAACAAGAGCTAGAGATGGATTTGAAACCACTGGAACTGGATGATGCTGAAAATTCTCTCCTTTTCCCTTTCCTGCCCTTCCTTCTGGCAGAGGGAAAGGGATGGAAATGTGCTGAAAGCTACCAGTGAACTGCAAGGAGCCTTGGGAAGGGAATACTTTCAGATGAAAATGGATGACACATGGAGGGCTTATACAGTAAAATCAATCCCCCAGAAGTGCAAATTTGCAGTTATTGTGATACACAGGAAAGAGCTGGCAGAGAACAGGAGAGATGAAACTGCTGAGAGAGATTGTTAAATGGCCTCTGTGTGCAGGGGCCAGTTGTTGATCTCAAGGAGTCTTATTGCTTTGGGTCCCTCAGAATAAAACACATTGGATGAAGGTAAATGTGTTTATTGTGAGAGATGGAATAATTATCGTAGCACGGCTTTGTATGTGGAGTTTCCTCCAGTGCACAGCTTGTCTTGTGGAACATCCTTCTCTTGCTCTAATTAGGCAGCACACAGAATTTCTGTTCCTGATGCTGTGCAGGGCCACAGAGGAGTCCTCTGTGTGTTCCTCTCCCTGCTCAGATCTTCCCACAACGCTGCTTTGGGTAGTGCTGAACGAGCTTTACTGGAGCGTGCCTGAGAAACAGGGACTGAAGGAAAAGGCAGGAACTTCTTTTACAAACCCTGCTTTGTGAGCCACCTCCAGGTGGGATCAAGGGGCCTGGGGAAGAGGATCTAACACAGCTAAGGAATACAGGGCAGGATGTAACATTTCAGTGATGGAAGAGATTAGAGGGTTTTGTGTCTGGTTAATTTTACAGCAAGATTTGAAAATTGCTTCAGGTCGGTGGGACTGGGTAGAGAAGCTGCTGCAATATTTACTGCAGCAGAAAAATGGACTTAGCTAAGCAAGTTTTAGGAATGACAAGTGAGTGTGGTTTGCCTACAGCTTGACTGAGACACTGCAATGCCATTCTGCGTGAAGAGCTGAAGATGCATTGAAAGATAAAACTACGATGGTCTCATTTCTCAATATAGCTCTCACAACTGTGGTACTTGAAATTCCTTTATTCTACTCCAATAAAAATAAAAGTCCTTTTCCTTTGAAAAGATGATACATTCCATTGGCTGCTTCAGAAAAAAAAGGCTTCATGGATTAGAAAACATTTTTATCTCAGTGTTTCTTCTGGAGCAGACATTGGAAATTGTTCAAGCAGGGTTTAGTGTCAGGAGGTAAGACAGAACTCTTTATTCACTTAAGAGGAAAGTATTTCAGTCACATATTTATATATAGTGCACAAGCTGGATTTTTTTTCAGTGTTAGTTTGCAAAGACAAGTGTACTTAAAACTGAGAAATTTCTCTTGAAGAACTGCTTGAATGCCTACAGGGAGATGGAAGTTATCCAATGTGACAGGTTGGCGAGCTGGAAAGGGGCCAAAAAGCTGGTTCATATCACAAAATTTCAGTGCTCTTTCTTAGCAGTTGAAAAAATACTGCTAAGTACTTGATGTTTCTGTCAAAGTATGCACACATCTCACACCTTGGCTTACCCTGGGTTTATACTCAGGCTTTGGAAGGTGCTGGCAGATCTCAGTGTAAATATTCTCTAGGTAGGCTGTGCATGGGCAGGTTCACCCACCGTGTGGGTGTGACAGAGCGGCTGCTCTGCAGGGCTCAGCAGTTGGGTTCCACAAGGAGTAGTTCAGAGAAGTGACCTCTAGACCTTCCTTTTTGGTTGTCACTTGTAACAGCTCTGCCTGTTGGAACAGCCAAACTTCTTATTCCTCCTGAGCAGCCAAGTTCAAACCACACTGGCTGGTTCCTGGGTGCCCATCCCTTTCTGCTGCTGAGACACTGCTATGGGGAAACCCACTGAAAACCCCAACACAGTCCTGGCTACAGACTGCGACTTCTACCCTTGGGTTGTTTCCATCATCCCAGTATTTATACACTTCTAGAAAGCAGCTTTTCACTGTACTTGCTGCAGCTTTCCTCTGCTTTCTGCTTTCTCCTTTTTCCCCATGAATTTGTCACTTCAGAGCCAGAGGGACACTGCAAAGCTGAGCCTGGCTGTGTTCAGTGGGGTGCTGTGCTGCAGCTGGGGGTACTGCCTCGCCAGCACTGGGTTTGCAGCTGAGATTCTTCAGCATCTCTGTAACTTTTCCCTTTTTTTTTTGCCACTTCAGTCCGTGGGAGTGCTCAGTAAATGCAAGGAGTCAACTGTTACTCTGCCTTGTATCACAAGCCTGGATATATTGGGAGGCAGTGAGAGGAATCCACGCCAGGCTCTTGCTGCAATACATTCTCCCATGGCTTCTGTTTCCCATGGAAATATTGAAGCATTGTGGAAGGACTGTGCCAGATCTCATCATGGGAACAGGGCTGGAATTTAAAATCTACATCCTGAGGCTTTTTTTCACCTGTGTTCCTTCAGGCCAGGGAACATCAGAAATGCAAATAACAGCGTATTTCATCCCCCTGAGATGCACTCTGTGTGCTCAGCTGAACACACCTTGCTGTGCCCCTGCCCAGGTGCCACTTCTGTAACACATTTTCAGTGTGGGGGAATTGAGTTGGGGCAGCTTAGACTGGGTTACCTGAAATTGGCTGCCAGTGAGTGCTGGAGAAACTGGAATTGTGTTTATTGGCTCTGGCAGGGGGGACACAGGGGGTGACATTTCCCACCAGCTCCCAAATCGTGGTGCGAAAAGCTGCAGGTGGAGGGAGGGTGGGGGCTGAGATACAAGGAGCTGGGGACTCCTCTGAGGAAATCTGCTCTCAGCTGTGGCCAGGGCTGCTTTTTGGGATCACAGGAGGCTTTTCTCAGGCGTTGGGGGTTTGCAGAGCACTCTGCTGAGTCAGCCCAATGCGTTGGCTTGTCTGAATGGTTGCAAAGTGAAGCACTGGTACAACTGGCAGCAAGGCTGGAGTTTGGGTTTCTGGTTCAGTTTATCCCCAACCTGTCAGGAGCCGGAATTACCCATCCTGGAGGGGGACTAGTGAGGAGCAGGGCAAGAGGGAAACCTCTGTTTATTATGAGTTCCTACTCTCAGTAGTTTTATATCAAAATACACCAGCCTGATGATGTTGGAAAGTTCAGTGGTGTATTTTTGAGAGGTTACAATTAAACCGATGAGAATCATGTAACAAACAAGTATTTTGGTATGTTTGTTTCCTTCCTTTGACTTTGCAGTTGATAATTTTAGTTCCATTTCATATTGCCCCTAGTGAAGGATTTAAAGAAACACAAAGTTCAGATCTATAAGGCTTTGGTAAAAACACATCACTTGGTGTCGTGACTGTCTGTTTAAGAAGCCAGCAGCTTCATGTTGTAAATAAATCATGGGAAGGGACAACCCAGGTGTATTTGGCTGTGCCTGTGTCTGCAACACTTCTCCTTAAACCCACGGGAACAGCTGCAGGTTTAGTCTCTTTTATGAGCATTATCAAGGTAATTTTTGCAGTCATGTTTTCAGTCTGGCTCACCAACTTCTCCATAATTCTCTCTGACTTTATTCTATCATTTCATCCAGCACTTCTGCCCTGTGTATTTTAATGCCCTGCAGTTTAATGCTGTCTGTGAGGTGCACGGATTATTATTATGCAGAGCAGGTGCCTTTCAAAATGAACCGTGGTCAGGCAATAGTGATGCTACCACCTTTTCTGAAGGGAAAGTTGCTTTTGAAAAGCTTTGCTCTTTGTGAGGAGAGGATTTGGAAGAAGCCCACTTCAGTTAATTATTTATAGCCTGAAAAATAAAGACACCTTACAACTGCTCTCCAAACTTCACTGCCCTCCCCATGCTGGGAGCCCCAGGCACTGAATGAAAACTGCTCTGCAGCTCCTGCTTTGACAGAGATACCCTTTCCAAGTTACAACATTATTATGTGTAGCATTAGTTCATATTATTAATATATTTATGGCTAGATACTGTTTTTCCCTCATAGCAATAGCAAGAAAAATCAGTCAAATCTTGCCCTACTGGGGTAAGACAAACAACTGGCTTGTTTGTGCTTCACACTTTAGTCAAATACCATTCTTTTACCTTTTTTTTTACCTTTCTTTTTGGTTTCTGCTGGCTTGGGACAGGTTATGAAAGTTAAAATTGTCTCAGTACTAACAGGTATTGGGGAATGGAGGAACATGGACAGCTCAAAAAGACAAGCTTTGGATAATCTCTTTTTTTCATGAAATAAGTTGGAAACAGTCTGAGCTACAGAGGGACTGGGCTCTTGTCTGGAACTCAAATGCTCTTGGTGTCTGAAGGGCTTGGGGTGACTTGTTAAAAAAACAATCCAAAACAAGAATTATGAATTTACAGTTCTTCTATCAATTGCTTTGGTGTATTCAGCTCTTGATCTTGATAGTATTTGTTATTTCCTAATATCAAAGAAATATTAATGGAAATAATTTCTTAAAGACATAAATTCTTAGTGTAAAGAAGTGGAGATGGAGATGTCACAACTCTCCCAAGTTAAAGGCAGGGGGCAAACCAAAAGCCTGCCTGCTCCTTTGCCTTTTCTTGCATCAGGCATTCCTCAATGTCTGTGTCTTATACCTGATTTGATATCTCATATAAATCCAAATTTTATTTTTAGCTTTCAAAGTTGTATTTGGATAGAGAAGTTAATAATGGATAGATGTGTCTAATAAATTTGCAGTGTCCTGAGCTGTGTGGCACTTGCTTGTCCCTCAGTGTTGGGGTTTTTGCTGTTCAGTCTTGACTCAGCCTGGCAGTTTGGAGAAGTCCAAAAGTTCTATGTGGAACTGCAGTGAGCCTAAAAAACTGCATGGAAATAAGGATCTTCAGGATATTTTTGCATTCTGAAAGTGTTTTTCCACAAGGAGACAGGAAGATGGAATATCTGCAGCATCCTCTACAAATTAATAGAAACTTTAGTCCCTCATATGTCATGGAATATGTGAAAGCCTTAGAAAGTAATAAATTCATCACATAAGCAGATACATCTTGCCTTAAAAATCACTTTCTCTGTGCTTTCTGATCCTCTTCTAAGCACAAGAATACAGAATGGCCCAAGTAATTAAGTATTTTATGTGATTTTGTCATCTCTAGTGAGTTGGAGAGGAAAAGAGCAATCTCTGAAGTTGTTACATAACATGAATCTGGCCTGCCCTGCTCCAGTATCTGAGGAACAAAGATGACCTTTCTTCTTTTCTGGATCCCTGGGATGTTCTCCTGGGGCCTGCTAGTGAAATCTCAGCGCTTTTGCAGAAGCTCCTTCCCTCCCTCATTATGCCATACGAGCAGTGTGTTGCCTTAGTGGCTCTGCAATGAGGTTATTTTCAGAGGATTGGGCTGGTTTTTTATTTTAAAGAAGAATTTCGTTGTGAAAGGTCTCCTTGGGAATAGCTTCAGGTTTCGTTTGGGTAAGCAGCAGTGGGCTTCAAGGAAAATACTGAAACGGGTTCCTGGGTTCTTCAGGAGGCAGAGAAAAGGTGAAGCACAAAGGTGTGGTTTGTGTCTCCTTTCAGACATGACTGGGAATGCGTTTGCCCAGTGTTTTCCAGGTGAATTTAAGCAAGGAGCCAAATGAGCACCTTGCAACAAACCAAGCATCTGCTGGAGAAGCTGGGGCAGGGCTAACATCCAGCGTGGCAGCAACAGAGAAAGGAGGGGGGTTTCAGCTTTGCTTTGGCTTTTTGTCTTGTAAAATTAAAAAAGAAAAAAAAAAGAAGAAGACTAGGCACTTTGAAATATTGGTGGAAGCCACAGGAATGTTGTTGCTGGGTGTAATCTGTCCACATGGCTTTGTTAGTGCCTTCAGTTCCCAGAAAGGCTCAGGAGGCAGGGATGTGAGGCAGTCTAACTGGCAGCCTGAGGGCACCTGTATCCTTGGATAGCAGGCACTGTCCTAGTTCAGTGGGAACATCCTTGCCTTCTTTAAAAAAATAAATGTCATACATTGCTAGAGATGTCTGTGTTCCTAATAGTACTTGGGAACAGCTTCCAGAAAACCAGAGCCCTTCCTGTTGCAGTCATGCAGATTTCTGCCAGCAGAAGAACAAGGCTCACGTTGGGTGTCCCCTGATGCTCCCCAGCCTTGCCCAGGTTCCTCCTTCAGCTTGGCTTGACATGCTGCTGTGCCCAAGGCTGTGGGGACCTGGAGCCAGCAGGGGGAAATGCCTTTGAACAAGGGTCACATTTGGGCTTCTCCAGCTGCTGACAGTGCCTTGCAGGGTGGTTTGCACTGGCCACTGTCTGGATTTATTCTCTTCAGTTGCTTTGCCACCGAGGCCAGTGGCATCCTGGCCTGGATCAGCAATAGTGTGGCCAGCAGGACCAGGGAAGTGATTCTGCCCCTGCTCTGGGCACTGCTGAGGCCACACCTTGAGTGCTGTGTCCAGTGCTGGGCCCCTCAGCTTAAGAAGGATATTGAGGTGCTGGAACATGTCCAGAGAATGGCAACGAGGCTGGTGAAGGGTCTGGAGCACAAGTCCTATGAGGAGAGCCTCAAGGAGCTGGGGTTGTTCAGCCTGGAGAAGAGGAGGCTCATCACTCTCTGCAACTCCCTGACAGGAGGGTGTACCAGGTAGGGGTTGGTCTCTTCTCCCAGGCAATGAGCAATAGGACAAGAGGACACGGGGTTAAGCTGTGCCAGGGGGGTTTAGGTTGGATATAGGAAGAAATTCTTTACAGAGACAGTGATCAGACATTGGAATGACCTGCCCAGAGAGGTGGTGGATTCACTGTCCCTGGAGGTGTTTAAGATGACACTGGATGTGGCATCAGTGCCATGCTCAGGTCACCACAGTGGTGCTGGATCAAGGGTTGGACTTGATGATCTCAGAGGTCTCTTCCAACCTGGCTGATTCTATGAAAGGACCTCCCAGTGCTGTGAAATCCTCAACAGCGTGTTCTTGAATTCAACAGAGTGCAAGTTGTTTTACTCTGTCCTCCAAAATGCTGGTGAACACATTCCTGGTTTCCTGGTTTCATGCTTGAATGCCCCGTTCTTCCAGAGCATCTGCTCCTTGAGCTGCACAACCTGCCAGGGCCGACCTAATGTCCTGGAACTCTGTGACTGCAGCACTGTCATTTAGACTTTTATGATCAGCTGGAAGGGATAAGGGAGCTCCACTATTGTTGCTGTAGCTCCAGTTTCCTCCTTCTCTGTTCCCTTCTTCATTTGGCATCAACATATGGGCAGTATTATTTCTTCTCTTGTTTGATTGTAAACTTTTTTGATTTGTTAAAATGAATTATTTGTAACTATTTGCTAAAAATATTTAAAAGTTTTAATGTTTGTTGCATATAATTTTTAGGGTCAAGATGTTATCCCAAGGAGAGATTAAATAAGACACTTTTAACATATGTGACTGCAGTGCCATTTTAAAAAAAATAGAAATGGCCTTGATATAATAGTAAATGCTTTTGCAACACCTTTTTTAAACAGAAGAAATTCTATGGGAAAAACATCTTTCCTTTAGGAAAATTATTTAAGAAAAAGTACTCTACCCTACTGGATTCCTGGCACTATGCCCTGCAGTCCTGGTTTAAGATAGAAAATATTAACAGCATCCTTTAAAATAAAAACTGAGCAGAACAAGTGATTTTTTTTTTCCTTCTTAATAAACTTTCCCTGGAAACAGATCATGACTCAGATGGGAAATTTGATTCCAGTCCCTCTGCTTTTCCAGACTCTTGTCTTCATGTTGTAATGTTGCAGCCACAGTTTGGAGAGTCTTTGACCAGGCACCGCATGACAGATGCCAAGCTGTGATGTAACACTCAGCTCAATGGGTTTCTGCTGGCTTATATGGGAAAAGGATTTGGTTATAAAATGTACCCTAATGAATGATGCTGTCAGGATATCATTAAAAGATGTCTCTTAAAACATCTGGTAAATTCTTTTCCCTGTGTGATGGTACAGCATCGACCAAATGCTTGTTGTGTCCTCCAGTTCTATAGAATTAGAAAAACAAAACCCCCCTTTCTTCATAAACAGATCCTTTTATATCATTTCAGGGGAGGGGATGATAAGGATGATTCTACCAACCATGATCTAATAAGCTTTTATGAAGAGTTTCAGTAGCACAGCTCTGAAACTGCTATTAAATCCAATACTATTAATATGGAAAATATAGTTGGGGTGTAGATGGTAATAGCTCTAATCATAACCTTTTCTCTTTCTGTGTTGTGAGATATATACTGATGCTCCCACACATTCTGTGTTGCAGTGACTAATCCTAAAAACAGGAGACTTTTAAGTTCAGGAGATGCACACACTAAATACCAGAGGCATAACACATTATGTTTTCTGTCTGTGCTGTTTCTCTGGCCCTCTGACTCACAAACCTGCTGAAATCCAGATGTGACCCCGATTTTGTTTGTTTTCTGCTCCAAATGCGGATCTACACTCATTATTTTCTTGCTCTGCTCAGGAGAAGGTGTTAGCACCCTGGTTCCTTAGCAAGACAATCTATTTGCATTAAATCCTGGCTCAGTGATTAGGAAAAATAAACCTCTGCAAACAGCCCTGAATATTTTGGCAGTAGAACAACACAGAGAAGTGTCTTTTTGGCATAGAGTTGTCACCCCCTGAAGGAGTTCCTATGGGCAGGTGACATGGCACTACAAAATACTTTGATGATGGTGTTTGCCAGATTGCTGGGAACTGTTTGAAGCACAGTTTGTGTTTGGGAAGACCTGTTGTAAGCAATTATTCTGGGGAGGATTTATGGTTGGGGGATCTTTTGTGGGGGAGGTGGGTTGAATCTCAGTATAAGAATATAATTTGCTCTCAGAGGGATTTAATGCTGGGGTAGGAGAGGTGTCACCCTTGAGCAATGGAAACAACCAGGACCAGGAGTTCAGGGTGGTGCTTTTGCAGTTTTTAAGGATTTGGAGGCTCCTGGATTGGAGTGACCGTGGGACAGTCACACTCCTGATGGGATTCTGGAATTCCATGTGCATTTCTCTCCCCTGGCAAAAGTGCAGTCCCAGCCCCAGAGAGCAGCCCTAGAGGGCCCATTTAGCAGCTCCCCAAGCTGATACAGTTCTAGAACTCTCAAGCCAGTTCCCCACACACTGCAGCCAAAAGCAACAATTTGTTTTAAAATAAATTCCAAGTATTCGTTAAGTGTTGCATTGATATTAAGAAAAATGATGTCCTGTTCAAATTCTAGCAGTTTGCTTTAATAACTTGAGCTGGGAATGTTACCTATTTTGCCTTTTGTGTTTCCACAGGAGTGTTTTGTATATATGTATGGTGACATATGTCCCCTTAACTGTGCAATTAGCTGATTGTTCATCTCCTGTACTAATGACCTTACCTTTCACAGGCTTTTGAATGGTTTCTTTATGTCTCATTTTTAAAAAATGGAAGACAAACCAAGAGCTAAAATAATTCCTGATTTAGTTATTCGAAGAAATTTGAACTCCCATCTTCCTCCTAGTTTTCTTGGAAGGGCATAATAAATGCAGCTCTCACTGGGCTGGTGCAAAGGGTTATTAAAGGAGCATTCCTGACTCTGCCATTAAACAAATTACCCAAGATTCAATATGAAATGCTCTGTTTTAGAAAGATTTTATTTTCTTTTTTGCCATGAAGTTTTTTTTTCAGCCAGTTCCTCCACTAACCAGGCTCCAAGATATTTTTTCATGCTTAAAAGCAGAGCCCACTCTTACATAA
Source organism: Margarornis squamiger (assembly GCA_035222235.1). Lineage (NCBI taxonomy): Eukaryota > Metazoa > Chordata > Aves > Passeriformes > Furnariidae > Margarornis > Margarornis squamiger. The sequence goes on along the minus strand of JAWWTY010000027.1, from coordinate 3,718,930 downwards.
GAACCAAAAAGCCAATATAAACCCCTATTGGATATAATTTATATATCAAAAAATAATTCAGATACGAAATAAAACTGGTCCAACAGTTGCTACTTGTTCTTAAACAATTTTAAACACAGTGGGCAGATTTGTTAGTGTAATGGATGTGAGTTGTTGGGAAATTATTTTTATTGGGCTTTATTCTCTTTGTAAGAAGAAAGTTTCTGGAATGATATGACTTTCAACAGTTTTAAGCAGAACTACTGTGATAAAGCTTTGTTTTAACCACTCACAAATACATTGTATTAGTCTCCTCTCTGATCATGTAGCTGAAATTTAATTGAATTTTTCTGTTTGCAGTGAGTGCAGCTGAAAAAAGAGCAAAATCAAATAGAGTGTCTCAGTTCTGGGAATACAGGAGGTGACTGCCTCTAGCTTTAAGGAAGTGAATCATCATCCAAGACATTCATCTTCACAATATGTGTCAATTTTAAATACATGCCTTGGAAACAGAAGATGTTCCTGCACTTTCATGTTTTTAACTCGCCCTCCTCCAGCCCTGTGCTCTGTCCCTGATGTGTCTGCTCTCACTCTGGGTTATTTCCCCCTGCAGCAGGGACCTCCTTCTTCCCAGCACTGCACCCCTTCCTGCAGGTTCCCTTGAAATGCAGGAGACTTGCCAGTCTTTGCCACAGAAAACAAACCAGGGAGAGCATTTTTAATCTGATTCCTTGCTTGTATTTCATGGGCAGTTCCGTTGTTTCTATGGCATTCTGACTGTATCAGCTCCAGTGTGGGAATGAGTGCACTGGGACACTTGGCAGGACAAGCCATGCTCTGCCTCCTGGAGTGCCCAGCTGGCTCAGGGGCACCAGGGCAAGGGAACAGCACCCTGAACAAGGGATGGGTGAAACAAGAGCCTGGCAGCACCAGAATTCCCAAGATTCCCAGTGGATATCCCATGTACCAGGGCTGCTGGCCCGTGGGACCAGTCTGGTAATTGTGGGGGAGCAATTAGTGGATTGCAGAGGAGGGGAGGAGGGGAGAAGCTGCACAGATCTCTGAAGGGAAGGAGGGGAGATTGCAGCTGGTGAAACAGCTCATTTTTTGGTAACTGTGCTCTGGACAAGCTGGTTCAGCTGCCAAGCAATGATTGCTCATGGCAAGTGATTGCCCTCTGGCCTCATCTTGAATAATGCTATCCATCATTTCTTTGTACATGCACCTTGAAGATGAACACAAAGTTCATATTATGGGAAAAGTAGTAAATTACCCAGGTGTGTTGGAACACAGACTTGAGCACAAGTTAAATCAATGACAGTAGAGTGTCCATCCCAGGCAGAGACAGCTGGAGAAGTTCTGGAGTGGATTTATGGCACAACCCCAATGAAACAACAAAAACCAGCAGCAGCAAAAGCAGTGCAGAGAATGAAAAATCTGGTTTTTTGAATATTGCTGGGAAATGAGCATGAAGTTAAAAATACACCAAAAAATAGATGGCAAAGGATATATCCTAAGGAAATCAAGTTGCTTTTATGCCATACCCTAAACCATTATTTTCCTGCTTTTATCTAGACCTGAAAATGTCTTAAATGAAATAATATTGAAATTGTCTTGCTTGCCTACCTTGTCACATGCCTTAAAATTGTACAGAGCAGCTGTTACCATCTCATTGTGTGACAAAATTGTTCTGTATTATTCTGTCTGCTAATCTGCTGGTTTTATGGTTGTACATCCTTTTAGCTAAATCATCTGAATGTAAAGAAAAAGGTAGGACAAGCTGAAGCAGCCCAGCATGTTTTCAGTCAGCAAGGCAAAGCTGTCAGTGAGATGTGGAAGGAGCTCCTGCTCAGTCAGCTCTAAAACACGAGGAGACAGAACCAATGAGCTATGTGAATGTATAAAGAGAAACTTAAAAACTCAGACCTACTAAGAGTAGCTGAATGTTAGTGTAAATTAATCATTAGCAAGGTATGCTCGTTGGCAAGCTGCAGGTCTGGGTGGATTAGCAGCTCTTCCCACTTCCCACGTGAGGAGCACACGAGGTTGTTGCATAGCAGCCTGTCCTAATGTTTATGGATTTGTGCCTTTCCAGCAAGCAACGGTACATTTTGGGACAGCTCATGCATTGGCAGGGACATCTATTTCTGGAGAGCCAACAGAGCTACTACATTAGCAATTCACTTCAAATTCTGCTTCTTTTTGTCCTTTCAGACTCTATTGTTTAGCGTTTGCATGAGATGAGCAAGATGTTTGTTTAAACCTCTCCATGTGCCAGATTCCTTGGGCTTCTCTGAGGAGCTGTGGCTTCAGCCTGCTGTGGTTCCTCACGGCATCACCCAGCACCTGCCACGCTTGCTTTAGGGTTGTGTTGCTGCTCAGCTCATGGCACCAAACAGCTGTGATGAGTGAAGGATTCTGTGAGAACTGGGTTTTTGGAGACCTCCTCACTAAAGTGCTTGTGGTTCAGCACCAATGCTGATGACTTTTAACATGAGATTGAAAGAGTTGATTGGATAGTTTCTCTTTTATTACATTCAAGGTGACGTATTTATCACTTTTCCTCCAGAGATTTTTCCACTTCTTCCTGAACATAAAAACCCCAAACCAAAACAACAGAACAACCAAACCAAACAAAACCAAAACCAAAAAAAACCCACACCAAAACAGGGAACTGTACAGCTCATAGAAAGTCTTGGTCACCCTTTTTTATGTGCATCATTTTTACAGTTTCTGTCACTAACATACAATGAATCTTGAAACTTCTGCCTTAACCTGAAAGGGAGTTCAGAATTAAATGCAATCTATGAGGATTTCTGCAAACACCATGGAAAGATTGGATTGCCTGCATAACTTTCTTTGCCCAATACAGACAACTGTGCTTTAATTAATACAGACCATAATTAATACAGACCATCACAGATTGCGAGTTGCTGTGCAGAGAGTCCCCTTACCTCATAGCACTTGTGAGAGTAAACTGAGTATTTAAAACATCCAATATTCTGCTGAAGAGGGATTATAAAAAGAACTACATCGTCTTGGCCCTCAAGTCTTTGGCTTACTGGGAATCATTGCTGTTTCTCCTTTGCCTGCTCTTTCATGCTGCACGTGTGGTTATGTGTTTACACTGTGCCTCTGGCAAGTGCTCTGTTAATGAGGGCGAATGGCACTTCAGTGCCTGCATAGAATAAATACCCCCTGAGAGCACCAGCACGGGGATTGCCCACCCTGCAGCCACTGAAACACTTGCAATAGGTTACAATCCAACTGGAGCTTCTTCCCGTGTCATTTCTGTTGTTTTCCCAGTGCATTGGTCTCATCCTTGTGCTGCTCTGTCTGAAGTTACTACGGCAACCCGTGAGCAGTGACAGCTCTGGCTGCCAGCTGTGCAACTTTGGCATCTCACTCTGCCCATCCAGATGTGCCCAGCTGGTTCTTCCCTGCATGTGCTGTCCCCCAGCCGATCTGCACTTCTCCAGCAGTGGGAGAAGTCCCACCTTCCTCCTGCCTGACCTTAGGGAGCCCTGTTTGTCCTGCAGGATCCAGCTGGGATGCCTTTTGATGTGCTTTGGATACGCTCAACCCAAACAGCGTTGCTTTTCCCTTAACCACTGGCTTTGCAGTGTTTATACTAAAGCCAGCATTTAAATATGGTATTGGTTATCTTTTTTAAAGTGGACAGAGAGTTTGAGCATTTCCTGACACGTTTTCCTCTCTCATTTACAACTGGTTACCTATCTACCCATGCTCCTGCTCCTGACAGAAGTGTAATGTTCATGCCATTGATTTCCTTATTTCTTTACAGATTTTTTGAAAGGCTATCAGAAAATTGGGTAATTTAAAAAAAACAAAAACAATTCAGTGCAGTGTCTGTTTTGGGTTCTTTTGCGTTTAAATGGAAATTAACATTTTCAAGTTGAAAAACATGTTTTATCAGATCTCTTCATGGTGGTGCTGACTTGTTTCTATTCGTATTGTCTCAGCAGTCAAGCGCTTACTTTGATACATTTATTTTTTATACATTTGACCTAGTTCTAATCAACATTTTCCCTTGCAATTCACAGGATAAACCCTAACAAGCCGAAGTAGAGCAGAAATGCCTTGTTAGGATTCCAGCTGAGCTTCACCTTCTCTGTCACCGCTTCTTTTATACTATTCAATCCCCTACGCTGAGTGTTTGACTTCATGGCACAAGCTTTGAAATGCTAAGCATCAGTTCCTGGTGTGGCTCTGAATCCCCCGTGTCTGTGCAGTGGGAGCCAGGTGTGAGAGCTGCTTCTTGAGCAGAACTTGCTGTAGGGACCAGCAGATCGTGCTCTTTGCACATCCCAGTGAGAGGCACTTACAGCACCGAGGAGAATTTCTGTGCCTACACAGGGAGATATTTGCAGATCTGATCACAGCTGGGTAAAACCCTCTATTATCCTGAAGTTCTGCCAGTGAGACAGGCAATGCTGGGAGGGAGGGAGCACTTCAGAGATGCCAGGCTGCCTCTGAGAAGCAAATCTTCCTCGCTGCCGTTTGGGGATTAGGAGGGAGGGGCAAGCTTTTAACCTATAAAGATGCTAGCAGATGATTTCTGCTAGCTGAGATTGCTGGCAAGAAAATGATTCAAGATCAAACAGTATTTGTGTATTTTCCTGCTTTACAGTTACGTGGAAATGATGAAGTTTCTGTAGCAAATCATCTTTGCTGTCACTTTTTTAATGTGTCATTCGGTCCCTCTGGTGTGAATTTGACAGGTTGGCTGTGATCACAGCAATGGGTGATCTCTGCTTGGGGCTCTTTTGGAGGCATCTGATGATCTGTTAATTTTTAATTCCCCATACACAGGCACTAAGAACAGACATTCCTGCTGTACCATAATCACAGATACAGACACCTTTGTCGAAGTTGGTTTTAACAAAGGAAATAACCTTCTTAAAGTCTTTATGCCTTTAAGCAACATAATACATCTATTCAATGCTCGTGAAGAAATGCTCCTCATTTCAAGCAGTGATTATTTAACCTGAGTCTGGAGAGGCATTCGGTGGTGAGGGTTTAACTACTAAAAATACAAGCTGCTTTTCACAGCAATTCTCTAACTTCTGTCGGTGATGTTTTTAAAAAATCGAGACACGAGAAGAAAACCCCCACACAATTTCAGTGCTGAATCCCTTGCAATTCATTATCCCTCCCAGCTATGCATTTAACACCACGGAGAAGATCTGCCTGCTCCAGAACTGTAGAAGTGAACTACTACTGCAGGAAATCCAGCATTTCTTTCTTTTTAGAAGAGCATCAGTACCCGAGAACACACGGTCTCTTACCTGAAAGCTTTTGGTTCACCTGCAGAAAAGGTGTCTTCTTAGCCTTAAAAAGTAGGCAAGGCTCTCACTGGCACTAAGGTCACTCCAAAAGAAGATACAATAGGTCCTTTGGGTTGTAATTCTCACTGTTTGTATGCAAGAAGTGTGCTGGGTTTGCTCACGTAGGAATAAATAAATAAAAAACAGGCAGCGCGAAGCGAAGAGCAGCTCATGGAGGGAGCACAAGACCTCTAGTGGTCACAGGCTGGAGCTGAGCGAGGAACACTTCCCTCCTCTGGAGTGGGGACAAAATGGTTGGGTGCGACAGAGCAGCTGAGACCCGGGCACAGTGTGCCTTGGGGTGGCTGGTGTGACAGGGGACAATGGGGACAACAGGGACTGGGCAGCGATCCCGCTCTGGTATCAGTTCAGACCCACCCCAATGGAAAGGGTCAAGGGAATCGAGAGAATCATTTTACGTGCTCAACTCTGAAATGAAAATCCAAAGCGTTTAAGTCGTGTTTCAGACTTCAGCAGATTACAAGGAGCCTTTGGTGTCTTAAAGGAAATCTTGAAATCATTAAGCTCACTCTCAGTGCTTGGGAGATAAATGTTTTTGTGGCTTCCAGTGAAACCCAAGGATTAGAAATCGAGGCATAGCTCGCAGAGTTTTGACTTGAGGAACTGAGGAAAATGAAGTATTTCGTTTTGAGGAAGTTTGGAAGAAGTTTTGAGATATGAAGATCATCGAGTTCTGTAAGAGCTGCTTAAACACCTGCAGAGTGTGAAAAATAGCATTTCTTGCACTATTTCTTCCTGTCAATCACCTGTGTTTTTAGAATGATTAGAAAATTTTGGTGCTAATGTATTTTCTTCCCGTGAATTCCTAAGGGAAGAATCCTAGGCAACATCATGTGCTTTTTAGCAGTCTTAAGGTGATACTGCATTGCACTTTTTTATATATAAAGTTTTCTTTTCACAGTGTGTTTCCATATAGTGCCTCAGTAACTGATGCAGTTTCTCTCCAGAGCCAGCCCAGGGCAGCTTTTGAATGATCCTTTTTGAATTCTTAGCATGTTTCTTTCATGTGGGCTTGCAAAAGCTTGACTATTATTTATTTTTGCGCACCTGAAGGGATTTATCAGGCATTTCCAGTACTCCAGCTCTAGAAAGAGTACAATCCAACACCTTAAATAATCCACATGTGCTGATTTGTGTCTGGTTTGCTTTCAGAGTCACTTTGTGGCGTGCATGACAGCCATCCTAAACCAGATGAATGACCAGCATTATTCAGTGTACATCGAAACTTTTCAGACAAGCTCAGAACTAGTGGTGAGTACTAAGTAGTCATGGAGCTGATAATTTTAAGTGTCTGATTTCCTGTGAAAAAGCAGTAGTGGTTTTTTTTGGAGTATCTTGTCTAATTCTTCCTCGAATTAATTCCGTTTCTGTACATTTTCTGCCTCTGTGTCATTGTGTTGCCTCCCTCTTCTGATGGTGGTGTTGGACAGCATTGTAATCAGGAATTTGGAAAGACATAAATGTCTCTGCTGTTGACCCTGGCACCTGACCAAGAATAAGGAGTGGGATCATTGTGTTAAACTGTTTTGAGGAGGAGAAAAAAAAGCCAAACCAGCAAAAAACCCCAACAAAATCAATCCTCAAGTAGCTGAACCCTCCCTCTCTCCCCACTTCCCACGTGGTGATCCATGTCCACTTCTCACTCTCACTGTTGAATCTGCTCCTGCTCCAGGTAACACTGTGAGATAAATGCAGTGGATTCCCTGCTCTTGCAGTGCATCCTTTTGAAACATTTGTTTATGGCAGAATTTATGGACACTTGGGGTACATTCTGGTTTGTGCCATGGGCACTCTGTTCTAGGAGGTTTCCATTGGCCTCTGTCTGTCTTTTTACACTCCTGGTAAAAGTGGGAAGGAAGTCAGGCTGCTGGCAAAGGTTTGGATTGCACCATGAAAACAGTCATGGCCAGCTCGTCCAGCACTGTTTGCACTTCTCAAGAGCTGCCCACTTCCCTTTCTTGCTGAAAGTCACAGTGGGGCCATAACTTGACTGCTAAGTGTGGGCTAAATGGACCAAGTAAAAAAAAAAATCTGGTGTTTTTCAAATCTATTTATTCTTTATGCATTTTGAGACCGTTTTCTTAATTCATAAATTAAAACCCCCCACATCTTTGCTCCAAAGTGCTACAAATTTGCCTTCAATTCATCTATGCCTTAGATTTTCTGAAGATTCCAAGGTAATGACTTCAAAGTAATGGCTTTTAGCTTCCATTTGGGATCTGAGACTGCCGTTGTACAGGACTGCAGTTCCAATTTCAGCCTTACTGATATCCCCAGGAATCCTTCTGTTCACTTCACAGCAGAGCCCTCCATCCTCCTTCATTAGTCACAGCAGCAACACTTAAAACTGGGTGTTCCACAGCCACGGTCTGACTGCATTTGGTTCTTCCAGGACTTCCTGATGGAAACGTTCATCATGTTCAAGGACCTCATTGGCAAGAACGTTTACCCCTCGGACTGGATGGCAATGAGCATGGTGCAGAACAGGTACAGTGGGAGTGGAGGGTCCGTGCCCGTGTTCCCTGGGCTTGTGAAGACACTCACTCCTTGTCTTACAAGGAGTGTTCTGTCATTCCACTTTGAGAATGCCAAGAAGTCCATCTGATCTGATGTACTGACAGTCCATTAAGTCGCTCTTGCTTGTGCTTTAAGCCCCCTTACAATGGGAAGAAAAAGGAGTTGTGTTTAACAGGGAAGTGGAAGGATGTAGCTGGTCTTAATGCTGACCATCACCAGGAGCCAAACTGCCAAGGGCCAGCTGAGTCTTACATGGACAACTGCACAGGATGAGAACGTCCTGATATGTCAGCAAACTCACTGGGGTGCAAAACTGATCAAATATCTGAGCACTATGGATTGCTAAAGGACCTGATCCTAAAGACCAAGTGTTTGGGTGCCACACACTGTTTGCAGGAGGAGGTTCAGTCTGTGGTGTTTGCTGTTCTCCTCCTCACTGAGGAAATGTGTTGCCATGCTACAGATAACTTGGGTTTCCCTCAGGATTCATTCTTCAAACTCAGCTCTGTTGTCTCTGCAGACCAAGGGGGTATCTAAGCAGGAGTTGTCTGCTCCATGAGAGCTTGGCCTTAGTAAACAATCTGTGAGGACTCTTATACTAGAAAATCCACTATAGGATTTTGTGGACATAGACTGAGCAGGCTGTGCACCTTTACCCACAGCTATAAATCTGTTTTTCTTTCATCATACATGGTGGTGGGATAATCAAATTCTTGTGTGCTCTCTGTTGAGCCCCAGCACTGCTGTGGTCCTGCTGTTCAGATTGCAAGGAGCACAACAGAAATTCCACCTCGTGTAGCTTTCCCTGCCACGGTTTTTCATTTTCACATTGTGTGATACGGGATTGGAAAGAAAAAGGACCTTTGTGCATCTCCACCACTGATAGTGGTTCCAGCCAGATGGCTTGGGACAACTTCTCACAGATGGATTCCTTCAGAGTGCCTTTAAATATTGCTTGTTTGGAGAGGGAGGCAATGTTCTTCCCTTGAGGTGTGAGTTTGCTTGTTTGTCATGGGCATCGGTTAGAAATAGATGTGCTGGGAACAGGGAAAGGTGGGTACCTAGGGTACAGGGTGGGCTTTGGGAGAGTTTATCACCTGATAATTATTCCTGGACCTTTTGACCTGCTGACTGTATGTTTTTGTGTCTGTAGTCTATAAAAAAGCAAAAAAAGGGAAATTGGGACAGAGAATGCCAAGTAAAACACACGGTTGCTCGAAACAAAGTTAGCTGGTTCAGTTTCTGTGTTTGGGGGAGTTGCAGCTGAGGAAAAGCTTCCTCCAGATCTGAACACATGGAAGTTTGCTGCATAGGGAGGTGCTTCAAAATGAAAAAAGCAGCCACAAGCATGTGACCAACTTACCCTGGGGAATTTTACTTTTGGTTGCTGGATTTCCTCCTCTTCATGCTTAATGGAAGTAATGGCTAAAAATCTTGCTCAGAGGAATCCGAATGTCGGGAGGAAAAATCCCTCATTTAAACGTTCTCATTTATTGGGACGTTGCCTTTAGAGCTGAACTTGTTCCTGGTTCTTGTTCTCAAAGAAAGACTCTGAGTTGAGCTGTTGGATTTTGGATTATGAAGTGAACACAACCTATTTTGGAGAAATATTTTTGTTGACAGTCACTTGAACTGTCATTGTTTTAGTTCTGTAGAAATGGTGTAACATTGCATTTTCTAGAAGTCCCAGGTCTAAGAATTAAGTCTCAAAGGTGCACAAGTGTCAATTAACTTAGAAGTCCACAGATGCTGTTTGTTTGAAATGTCACATTTATGGAATTTTACTCTCCCAAGTTTTATAATGTTAAAAAGGAGAGCACAGAGGATACTTAATAAAGTTGAAAACCTCCTGGCAGGCCTCAGGTGCCCAAACCTGACTCTGTGGTGCCCAAACCTCACTTTGTGGTGCCCAAACTTCACTCTGTGGTGCCCAAACCTCACTTTGTGGTGCCCAAACCTCACTCTGTGGTGCCCAAACCTCATTTTGTGATGCCCAAACCTCACTCTGTGGTGCCCAAACCTCACTTTGTGGTGCCCAAACCTCATTTTGTGGTGCCCAAACCTCACTCTGTGGTGCCCAGACCCCACTTTGTCACTACCCTGGTGATGATGCAGAGGGACCACTGAGCCCTGCTCTGAGCTGGGCAGGTACAGATCTGCTGCTGGGTGTGTTAATTTTCTAAATTCTAGGAGTTTCATCCCACTTTTTCTGCTGCCTGAGCCGGTCTTTGGCCTGTAAGGTAGAATCTACCTCAGTGCCTGCTCTTATGTAGCTGCTGCTGAGATGTGCAATTATTTTGAATGTAGCCAGGATTGCTCCAAGAAAGCATCAGTTTAGTACCAAATTGCCTGGCACTTGTGAGCACATCAAACCTGCCTCATGTAAAACTGTTTGTCTGAGCTAGGAAATGCTGTTAACATCTGCATTAGCCACAAGTATAGGATTATTTCATGCCATGGGGGCAGGAAGTGTCCTCCTTGTTCAAAGAATAGGCTTTTGGGGCTTCACTTGGTGGTACCTTTCTTGCCTCAGGTACTGCCCATAAAAATCCCTTTGTGGCACTGTGCATGAGCTCATAATGCCCCCTGAGGACTCTCAGCTCTGGGGGGCAGGTTGGGCCAGGCAGGTTTTGTTGCTCTGAGCCCTATCCTGAGTAAAGAAGAGTCACAATTAAAACCCCCACTGTTTAGATCCTATCTAACAGTCCTTCTGTAAACACATTGCCTACCTAAAATGACTTGGCACTGTTTATACTCCTTGATTATGTTGCTGTTCTCAAGAACGCATAAGGAAATGAGTTATTGATCTTATTTCCATGTCTTAATCTTATGTTATAGCAACAATTGGGAGGGAGGGTGTTTATCAGTCTGTATAGGAATTTTGGTTTGCTTTTTCTTTGTTCGGGTGTTTTTTGAGGGGACGGATGTTCTCTGAAATAAATTGAAGACTAATTTAGATTTCTTGATCTGCCTTGTTAACATTTCTTACTTCAAACCAGAGAAGCATCAGAGAAAAGGTCACACGGGATCAGGCTTGGGTCTCTTATAACCATAATGAGAAGAGGAAGGAAAATTAAAAAAAACCCAAGAAACCAAACACCACAAGTGTCAGCCCAGCACGGGCTCTGCATTCCTAATTCCCCTATTGGGAGCAGGAGGCTCCATGCAGACCTTTTTGCACCCTGCAGGAGGTGTCTCACCTCGAGTGCCCACTTTGTGATTTAGGGCTGTGGGGCACTTCTCTGTGTCCCCTGGCCAGTGGCAGGAGCTGCTGCCACTTGGGCCCTGTGGGCATTCAGCACAGCCTGAGAGTCTCCCCTGCGTGATCTTGGGCATTGTGTAGCTTGCAAGGAAAGTGGGAATGGGAGGAGTTTTGCTGTAGGATGTTCTGCAGCACAGAGAGGTACAATGAGTACATTTAGGGAGAGGCAGAAGAAAGGGAAGAACTTCACCAGCACTGCAGGTTTGGTCCTGTTTCTTGAGGAGGTCGCTCCAATTGCTGTTATATGTAATTAAAGGCAGTGTATGGGTGATATCAGAGATATTTCAACTAAAATTTAGGCATCTGGCATAGATCAGGGGCAAGAATGAGAGAATGACTCCTTCCAAGGTCCAGAGGAAGGGAGAGTGGACACATTCATGCCTAGGTGTAGGTGAGTTGAAAGAATGGAGTAGGAGCTTTATTGACTAAACCTACTTAGTCAAGCTTTGCCTGTATCAGGATGGAATAACTTCACTCTAATTACTTTAAATCACTATTCTACATCACGTGCTGTTTGCTTTCAGAGCCTGCTCTGATTCCCAGAGCCCATTTGAATGCTCTGGGTAGCAGTCCCACTGGACAGGCAGTATTCAATGAGCAGCAAAGAATGGAAAAGGGCAATGAAATGCCTTCTCTTGTTGGTCTGCTTTTTCTTTGTTTTCCTCTTCTATGAACTGCAAGATGGAAAGAGCACTTTTTTGTGGCATGCTGGGTGGGGCAGAACGCTTTGGGAAACAGTAATATCATCACTGAGGTCATGAGGATAGAAAATCAGAGCTCTTTTTGCGATCATCCTCGGTAGATTTAATTAACTTTTGTTCTGATTAAGGTTGCTTACTGCACACTTCTTACTAGTTGCTACTGCTTGTGTGTGCACTTTAGTCCACTCCTGACACTTAGATATTGGCTATTAACTTATTAAAAGCAGTAATTCTTAGGTACATGGCATTTTGAGGGGAAATGCTTTGCTGGTTTAGGCAATGCCGTGTTTAACTTTTTTTAACTGTTTAACTTTCAGCTGCTCATAATTTTAATTAAGAGGTATATAATTCCTCTCAGGAAATCCATGTGTCTTGCTGTCAACATGAAGAGCATGGGGAGTCAGATATGCTGGGTAAAAGAACTCAATGATGTGAGCAGCTAAAGGGAAAGTGTTCAAATCCCTTCCCTGGGCTCATCTGGGCTTTGGAGCAGTAATTGCTTACACAGGGGCTGCAAGTATTTGATCTTAGCATAATTAGTACCTGGTATCAGTTTGGTCTGTGTCCAGAGGGAAGTGGCTTAGTAAGCACCTTGATTGTTTCAGTGTCCATTTAAACTGGGTTTTGAGCCTTGTCCATGTCATACTTAGGCATTCAAAAATAAAAGGAAAGAGTGTTTCCCCAGTTCATGCCAAGGTTGGTTCCTCTTTGCTGAAAGGCCCCTGTGAGATAACACTGTGGGGTGTTTTCTACACCAGTGGTTGGGTTTCCCTCTGGTGTGTTTTCATTCCCTGTGTAGCTGAGTGTTTTCAGACGTCTGGCAGGGGCAAGTCTTCCCCAGCGCTTTTTAAGCGGAACTTGAAAGGTTTAGCACTGCACGCATTTGACAAAAGAGCTGGAATTGTTGTCAATTTTCTTTCATTATGTCTACTAAAAATAGTTGCTTGCTTGCTGATGAACTGCTTTGTAACACCCTCGAGGCCTGGTTCTCCTGTTGCTGGAGCAGCTTTATCAGTTCAGCACAATCTCAGTGTGGCTCAACCCAGTGTCACCTGCACCCTCAGCACTCTCACACTGCCAGCTCCGTAGGTTCTCTTGCTGTTCTGGGCCTGGCCAGGCAGCAAAGTGAGGCCAAATAAGTGCATTTTTTGCCTAGCAAGGGGCTGCAGGGATTTCTGATTAAGACAAGGACAGTGGGGTTTCAGGCTGGGGTTTGGGTTGGTTTATTTTTGCCATAGCTCCTCTGTGACTGACTCTGTGAAACACAACTTCCAAAAAACGTGTTTTCTGTGCATGTGAATATTTCTGAACGCTGCCTTTGAATAGAAACACCCCTGGAAGGGTTAAAGGCCAGGTTGGATGGGACTTGGAGCAACCTGGGCCAGTGGAAGGTGTCCCTGCACCATGGCAGGGGGTGGAATGGGATGAGCTTTAAAGTCCCTCCCAACTCACAACATTCTGTGCTTCTGTGATTTCAAGTTGGGAGAGAGAAAAGCCTCAAACTAATTAAAATATTAGAAGTGCTGCTCAGTCTTCTGTTTAGCTGTTGGTGGAAATGAAAGCTTGTCATGTTTAAAAAAAAGTCCAAACCAGCAAAGCCCAACACAGCCCCCAGATGAGTAGTTTAGGTTAGTTAATGAGTGGTTTAGGGGAGTTTTGCTCTTTTTTTCAAAGATGAAGTTACAATTCATTTATGGAACTGAGGTTGGATGATGGTGTAATGGTTTATTTTGCCCCAAGAAGGCAGAATTTAGAAGCCTGATCTGCGGCACACAAGTTTTCCTTGATCTCATTTTTTTCTGCAACTTTGGACTGACTTAAACATGCTTGATAGAAATTGGTTTTATAAGGGCTTGAATTTTCAGGTGGACAAAAAGGTGTTTACACACAGGTTTAGGACATATTGCAGAGCTTCTTAAGTTTAATGTATGACAAAATATTTTAAGCACCAAGTACAAATGTCTAATGAAAATATTCCTTTATGCACACTTGCACAAAAGGGTAAATGAAGTACTTTAACAAGTTCAAACAGTTTTTATTGTGTAGTCATTGCTTTAACCATGGTTGGTAATAAGATTTAGAGAAAGTTTAGTAATAGAATGTGCCCTTGGACAGTTTTGTTGGGCTCTGAGACTAAAGATGGCCTTGCTGAAATGCAGCTTCCCTGTTAATATGAAGTGTTTTTCAGAGGGAAATTTAGTTATTGTTTTCAGTGCTGGGCTATTTGGCTTATTTATTGTTTTCAGTGCTGGGCTATTTGGCATACAGTGCCCCAGTGTTCTTAAATTTGTGTCTCCTTTCCATTAGATGCAGGATACTCTGGTTCCTCAGTGTTGTCCAGTTTGTATCCCCAGCCCATGCCAGGCAGGTTATTCTGTTCCCTCGTTGCCTTTCTCAGTCTCCCCATGGGCAGTGCTTGCAATGGGGCAATGGTGGCACAAGCTCAGTGCTGGGGACACACAGTAAGGCAGAAGGAGAAAAGCCAGTTGTTTCACTGTGGGCTCTAAATTTACTGTCATGGTGGGTCCCTCTTCCAGCTGTGCCAGTAAATGCCTTGCTGGCAGCTCCAGGCCCGGCAGAGAGCAACTCTTCTACCTGCAGCTGCCTGCTGGGACCACCTTTCCACCCTTGCACGTTCCAGCACCAACCTCTGCGAGATGCCCACCCCGCACCAGCTCTGCGTGGTGCCCCTTGTTACCCGTGCTGGGCAATGAGCTGCCCCCCAAGAACCTAACCACTTCAATGATCTGCCTCCCAAGAACCTGAACACTTCAATGATCTGCCCCCCAAGAACCTGAACACTTCAATGATCTGCCCCCCAAGAACCTGAACACTTCAATGATCTGCCCCCCAAGAACCTACCCACTTCAATGATCTGCCTCCCAAGAACCTAACCATTCAATGACCTGCCTCCCAAGAACCTGAACACTTCAGGATGAGGTGGCTGCAGCAGATAATCCTCCCAGCAAGAGAGGCAGCTGCACCTCGTGGTTGTGGCACACAGTGGATGCCTGTTAGGTTTTGACTGCAGTCATTTATTTGGGCTTTTATTGAAAATGCAGCGAGAAAACATGCTGTGAGATATGCCATTCCCACTCCCACTGCAGAGGATCTCATTTTTCCCGCTATCAACTGCTGGGATGCTCCTGCTTCTTGACTATGAGGTTTCTGAACTAAAAGAAAAGCCTCCAGTGGAGAGAGCAACTCAACACAAAAAAGAATAACCCTATTTGTAATCTGGTGTTCTCAGAAAGTCACTAAAATAAACAGTTACTTTCCCAGACACAATTTTGACCTTCATGTAGAAACCCCTAAGGTTCTTTGCTATGTGGCCTGCTGTAAGATATTTTTGTACAATTTCAAGCATTTTAATTTTAGTCAAACATATGGGTATGGAGACAATGAGGAGTGTTTTCCCCTCTGTAGAGCATATGTGCAAATTAGTAAAAAAAAAATAAAAAAATGTAGAGATTACCCATACAAACTGTTCTAAGTGTGTCACCACAGAAAAGACTGAAAATTCACTATCCATGATTTTCATCAGGGGCTGTAAATGCAATTCTGAAGCTGTCTGTGCTCCCCCTTTGTGATTAACTTTGACCAGCATATCAATATCATAAGAGATTTTCAAGAAATAAAATCTAGGCAACTTTCTCATATTTAACGTCATTTTCAACAGCTACTTTCAGGTTTTTAAACAGCAGCATCACAAAATAACCCTGCTGGTGCATTCTGCCTCTGCTGCATAATGAGCTCTTTTAAAAGGCACAATCTGCTGATTCAATGCAATTTCTCCTGTGTCAGTGGAGTTGGGGCTGTGAAGTGGGGAGTTCACACGAGCAGCAATTAGACAAGGTGCCTGTAATTGCAGGTTGTGTTCTTACCTTCAGAAAAAGCCAGGCTTCCCTAAAAGTAAAGAAGTTGTGTGTTCTAGAGAAAAGGTCTCTCTCCCTAAATATCCTCAACAAGAAGGTCTGAAAAATCAAGAGCACGGTGTGGAACTACAACACAGGTTTAGTGCAAGGGTTTCAAACACAGGAAGCTTAGGGAAGAGGGGAAGGGAAGAGCAAAGCTCAAACTGCATTGTACTTTTAAAGCTCTTTGGTGAGATTATGAATAAAATACAGAGCTGCTGGAGGTGGGGGGATTTAAAAAAAAAGAAAGGGAAAAAACCACGTTGGTTATCCACACTGATTTAATGTAATTCTCCAATGTTAATCCTTTGATTTGTGAATAGCCCCTAGAAATATCCATGAAAATGTGTTTACCAAAGTATCACCCCTGCACCACTCTTAGATATATAGAAATGAACACTAAATGATATACAAATGGTACAAAAATAAGATATAAATGATACACAAATACTACAGTAGGAGTGAATTAGTGCCAGCAGGTGAAAAACAGAAGTCAGTGGAAGAATGGAGAAGTAATTTCACAATTTCAATTCAAACTTCCTTCAAAAGTGAAGGCTGTGGGAGTTTATTGCTGTGTGACATCCTGATATAACCACGTTCAGGCATTACATTCATCTCTAAGAAGTTGCTTTCAGCTTTGTGTCTTATTCCCAGCCTTGATCTGGCACTAAAGACAGCGTGTGATTTTCATTTTGTCTTTAATTCAGAGTATTTCTACTATGCACAAAATTGGCTGGAATGCATAAGAAAGCAAAGGAGACTGAAGTGAGAAGAAACTCACAATAAAAGGAGAATTACTGAGAGTACCTTTGAGGCCAAGCTACTTAGAGCCCATTCTGGCAGCTTTTTGTTTCCAAGCTATGAAGCTCCTTAAAGCTGTGAAACATCCCATTTCAGGAGTTTGGCACAAGTTTGTACCTAATACACAGTTTTGAAACTGCGTTCTGACTCCTAAATGAGAGCCAAGCAGTGTTTCAAGAAGGCTTGAGGTGGTGCTGAAGGAAAAGCTGCATGAAGAGCTTTTGGCCAGGAGATCTCCCACGGAAATGCCACTTGTGTGGCACAAAGACATTGCACATTCCTGTCCTTCCCCAGGATTGCATTGGTGCTGCTGCCAAATCCACTCTGGCCCGTCACAGCAGGCAGTGTTTGGGATGCTTGGCATGATGTCCAAGGGAAATTTTCAAATCATGTTAATAAGGGAAATGAATTGTACAGAACCAGCCATTTATAACCGAGACAAGAGGAGAGGGGGAGCAGACATTCTGAAGCTCTTATTTTCTGGCCACGTTTGGTTCCACTCTGGCTGTCCATCGAAAAATAATTTGGGAAAATGGCAATCACTTGGTCATTAGAATTCCATGGGGATGGTGCAAAAAGTTATTCCTCAGCCTGTAGTGACACAGGGGAGAAATATGGTTAAATTATGCTGCTTTCTGTGCACCACTGCCCGTGTTTTTCCAGTTACCATGGAAGTGGGATCGCTTCCCAAGTGTTGCCATGACTGTGCTCTTAATAACTGGGCAGCCACGAGGTTTTTAAATGTTGTTTCCATCTTGCATTGCCCTTCCTTTACAAATCAGTGATTGCTTGCCACGGGATTAGGAGATAATTTCTGCTGTTGCTTTGTAAAGATTTTGATTTTTATCTTTTCACCTGCATCCTCAGGCTTTGTCCTGCTGCTCTCTGTTGGTCACTGAAACAGTTCCTGTGTGGTTTAAATCTCTCCTGTCACACTGATTGCCTATCTGATCTCTCTTCTGTGCATTTTTCATCTTCCAGCATTAGTTTATAGTTGCTGATCACTGTGTCAGTCCTGGACAGTGATCAGCATTGGGGATTGGCTCTGACCCACTTCTGAACCTTCTCTTTATGTAACGTGCCTTCTTCTGGCTTGGCACACAAGAAGGAAGAGAAGAGGTGACAGAAGCCTGCAAGAGAATTATGTGACTTCATCTTCTTTTCTCTTGTGTTTGCTTTATGCTAAAATACCCACTGAGTGTCTCCTGAGCAGAGTTTTATGAGGATGCACCTAATAAATCAACATAAATTATGTGGCAGTATTATTTTGGCTCTGCTGTTCCCTGCTCCAGGTTTCCTAGAATTGGCACACTGGCCAAACAATGCCTGTCAGAACTCAGAAAAGATCTTCAGAAATAATGGCCAATGTATCTCTCAGGCTTTGAAAGACCTTCCCTAACATTCCTCACCTGCTCAAGGAGAGAATTCACTGATGAAAGTGCTGATTTAGCAGCTTTGGGGACTGCAAGAAACTTCTGCCAAACTGAAGTTGGTGGAACTCCTTCTGACTTGATTTGTGGGCCAAACAGAAGGAAAAGCACTTAGGGTTTGTTTCTGAGCTGTAAAAACTGTCTGTGCCTTCACTGGTTTTTAGATGTGATTAAAAATCCCCAAAAAGCCAATATTTTAAAGGTTTCTTTCAGTAAGAGGTTTCACAACACAGGAAATACACTCTTTTAAACCTTATCTCTAATTTTCTCTGTCTGATTATCCAGTAGAAGTTTGTACTTGATTCATTCTTTCCACCTGCCATTACATCAGTGCAGTCACAGCTTTAGCAGTCACAGCCAACAAGAGTTTGGGCTGATGCTCATGAATCCCCAAGTGAATGAATTTAGCCCTCCCCTCAGTATTTGGGTTACTTGTCTCCAAGCTGAAGCAGTGAACTCCCAAATTTCAGTCATGAGACCCTGAAAAGCCATTAAGAAGCATCTCACTGGTGTAGGGCCACTGCTTTAAAAAGAATCCAGTTGCAAGAGTCTGAGGAAAGGTCTATTCATGACGTTTCTGATTCTGTATCTGGTGTGTGCACCTTTCCTGACACAACGTTGTGGCCCCAGAAGTGCTCTGAGTTTGGAACAAGGGGCAGGAAGGGACCAGCTTTGCAAAGCCACCCTTTGCAAAGAACAATCAGTGTGAATTTAAGGTTTTGGTTGGTTGGGCTTTGGGGGGGTTTGTTTGTGTTTTGGGTTTTTTTGCCTGCAATCATCTCTTTGTTTTATGCTGCAAGGAGCTGACGTACCAATTCTAACTAGTTTGCTAAAAATAACTTGAAGTTCCAGATCTGCATTTTAGGTTTATCTCCTATTTACACTTCAAAAGCAAGGACAACATGCAGACCTATTTTACTGTTAAACAGAGTCATCTTCTTGTGAGGAATAGCCTTGAAATCCTACTTTGATCCACGTGTTGTTTATGAATACAGGATTCTTTCCATCTTAGTCCCTCTGTTTTATTTTGTTCGAGGGAGAATCGGTTTGAAATCCAATCTTTATCTTAAGGTGACTTAGGAATTTTTTTGTCTGTCATAAATAATTTCTGTAGGTTGCTCACAGTACTTTTCTATCCCCGTTTAGAGCAGATATCCGAGTGTTTGACACTAAGCACACTTGCACAGGATTCGATTCACTGGAGGTTTTTTTCAGGCCAAAAGTTGTAAAAAAATGGCTCTGACAATACAATGAAGTCGAAGCAGCAGGAAATCCAGCAAGATCAAGGCAATCAGAGCAGTTGAGCCACGGCAGTCCTGTTGCTGTCCTAAGCTAAAGCCCTCTCTTTTTATGCTCAGATTTAGCCCAGAGACTTTGGGCTTTGGGGATCATCCCTAAGTCTTCAGGCCCAGGAGTTTGGTAGGAACTGGACATTAGAAACATCAATCTCCATAAACTCAGGAAATACCATGGGACTTATTGAGAGTAAAGGAATTTCAGCACTTTTAGAACACGGTTATTTAAGCTGATGAGAAATTAATTCCATATTAAGTGAGTGGAGAAAAGTTATCATGATTAAATACCCAAAAGAACCTATCTGTAGCCCTGTGTGATGATTAAAATGAAAGGAAAATGTGACCATGAAACACAGAATGGCATTTTCTGTGTGACAAAGAGGATCCTGTCCTTTGGTCAGTATAATCCTGCAGAACAAAACCCTGAGCAGCAACCCCCAGGCTGAGAGGGAAGGTAAACTCTGGTGTTGTGTTGCACAGACAAGGGAAAGGCAATGATTTTACCCTGTGTCAGGATAACCCCTGGCAGTAATTTGCCTCAATAACTTCTCCTGCAGCCAGACTACATTTTGTGCTCCTCTGGGCTGGGCTGGGACACTCTTGCCACGTCCTCCTGCTGGGTCTCCCCCACTTTGTCAGTTATAATTGATAACCCATGGCATGAATAATCACAACCAGGCAAATGACTTTATCTCTCTATTCTTGGATTCCGTGTTTAATTCTTTATACAGGAACAGGATGTCAGTAATAATGAACATTACATTTTCTCTTGTTTTCATCCAAATCTCCAAGTGTTTTATAAATGCTTGTGGCTACCTAATGAATGCCCCTTTTTGGTGGGAGGGGAGACTGAGGCACACAGAAACAAACTCACATGGCATTGGCAGGAGCCAGGAATAGAATCCAAACCTACTGCCTAAGTGGCTTCCAATGACAGGAATAGATGCACCCTTTAGGCAAAATACAGATGCATGAAAATGTTTGGAACTTGACAGCCTGGAAATATTGCATGTTCCCTGAAAATGTGTCATTCCAATCAGTCAGATAAAAATATCTGGGAGAGGGAAAGGAATAGTCACAGAACACAGCTTACATATAATGATATTGTATAGAAACCTGCACATATTTTTATTTTATCAGTAAATTTTCCTGGGCATTAAATATCTCAGTACTTCTCAGGTGTCCTTGAGGCTTTTTATTGTGGCTAATAGTAAAGCACAAGCTCTTCACAAGAATGTTCAAACGAGGTGGGAATATGTCCATACTGTGAAACACACTCACAGTAATAAATTTCATGTGTGTGTAAGTTATGATTATTTCTACTATAACTCACAGGATATTTCCGTGCTAAGACTGAAGTACCTAAAAGTGTGGGATTTTTTTTAATGCAAGACAAGGACTCAACAGCATCCCAGAGTCTGCCCAAACTGCATATTTAGGTGACATATTTCACCACGGGTGTTGGAGCCGTGAAAATGCACGGAATTTGGGAAGTAAAAAAAAGCCTCAAAAGTGGAGGACCCTCCTCCTACTCCAACCAAAGACCTTGTGACTGAAGGGAATTGCTCCTCTCAGAGCAGCTGGAGCTGGAGAACTTGCTTATGTGAGCTGGCAAGAAACAGCCTGGCTAAATCAAAGCATCTAGAGCAATATAGCAACTATAGAAGACACGACACTAAAAAGGCCCTGACCTAAACCTCCTGTTGGGAAGAGTAATGAGGCTGATGACACAGAGTCTGTGATTCTGCCTTTCTGCGTGGTTTTGGGGGCTGCCTGAAGCAGACCACTCTTTTTTTAGAATCCCCTCTTTTTTGCAGCATCTTAAGCTGTTGGTATGGAACATCAGGCAGCTTTGAGGAGATAAATGTACCCGTGTGAGTGGAGCTTTTGGGAAGAATGGGTTTGTTTTCTCGTGGCACAATTTGCAGCAGAAATCACATTTCCCAGAGTGAGCTGGCCCAAGAAAAGGTGCAAGAGCAAGCCCAATAGCAGTGGGTGCCCAGGGCACAGCTCTTGTGTAGCACAGTGGTCACAGCCTGCAAGGGCATGATGACATTTCTTGAACTTGAGGAGATCAGGTGCCACTTGGCTTTTCCCAGGTCAGCCCCTTCATTCAGCTGGCAGGATTAGGTGAGCTGGTGTTCCAGGCTGAGATCAGAGCACGCCCTGGGCCACTGAGAGGAGGCTCAGCTGGGTGTGTGGGAGGCTGCAGTGGGTGACACAGCACCCCTGGAACTCCATAACCTCCCAGTGCCACCGCTGCTGTCATGTCCCTCTGGCCACGTTAACAGAAAGGACTTGGCAGGATGTGACACTGTGCATAAATCACTTTATTGCCTTCATCACGACAGCAGCACAGAGCAATGTTACATGGATGGAAAGAAAATCTTTCCATTTTGTAAAGGGTGTTTTCCTTCTGGCAAACCTCACCCATGGCAGGGATTGCACTCCAGCCAGTCAGACAGCAGGGTGCTCCTCTTGGTTCAGGGGGATTCCCTGGCTTTTGCTTTACCTCCCTCATTAAGAGACTGAATTTAGCCCTTCAGATTTTATTTCTTTTTTTGTGGTGAGACTAAAGTTCCCTGACTGTTCTGTTTCTCCCAGCCTGCTGTCTGGGGACGAGTGTAGCAGCAGAGCTGGGAAGGAGGAACATGTTTGCTGTGTTGTGCCAGCCTCCAGTGATCCGGTGGCATTGAGTCCTCCTCCCTTCAGTCCTGTCCTTGATGTGTCTAATCACTTCTAAGCCAGTATAAAATGTGGGCATTCACAGCCTCGTGTGGTGATGAGGTGGAGAGTTGAGCAAGGTGTGGGTTTGCAGATTTAGAATGCACGTTGTGGCTGTGCTTGGGGCTCCCTGGGGCTCCCCTGGGACACTGGGAGTCTCTCATCTCCATGGCACTTTGCATTTTATAGATCTGCCACCTCCCCTGGCTGAGGAAAGCAGGTCCCAGCCCCTGCCCATTCATGAACTGTGCTGGATCATTGCTGTGTCATGTTTATTTGCTTGTTTTCTTCTCTCTTCTTTTCTTTTTGCATCTCTTTGTGTTTCTGGGATGACACACAGCAGAGAATCCAACCCAAGGACACGGCGCTCCCTTTGACAGTAACATATGGATATCCTGCAGTCTCCTCAGCTTTTCCTAACAATTCTGATTATTCAATTATTGCTTGCTCTGATGCCACTAATCACTGAGATGGTGGGCATTTCTGGACCTGGCTGTTATGACTATTAGATCTCTTTTATTGGGAATAGCTAGTTGACAGCCAGGCATTGTATGTGAAGAGTTCTCCCTTGTCTCCACCTCTCAGAATGCATCTCTTTGCCCCCACAGTGTCTGCTCTAGAAATATTTCCACTTCATAAGTTTATGAAATGTCCTCTGCTATGAAGCAGAGGCAATTGGATCGCTTTCGGTCAATTTACGATGTTGAAAACAGCTGAATTATTTCAATAAATTATTTAAATTAACTTTATAAATATTTAGAGACGCTGTTGATTTTTGTTTTACAAATGTCCTGGCGGAAGTCAGACAAAGAGATCAGCTTTAGAAGCATGACTTAATCACGCTGCATTAATCAAGAGCTTAAATAGGTGCTGCTTTTCCAGATACAGGGGTAATGTTCATGCTCTTCCTCTTGGAAGAAACAACTGGTAAGTCAGCTCTGAACGTGTCTTTCTAATCAGCCTGAGGAGGAAGGTGGGCAGAGGTGCCATCCTGCCCTCACCACCTGCGAGGAAGCTGAAAGGCTGCACTTTCTGTCTTTTAACTGGGAAAAATGCAGTGGCAGCTCCCAGCTAAAAGTGAGCAGAGAACTCCTGGAGCTGTCAAACCCCGGGGAGGAGGCAATGGCACCCTTGGGAACGCTCTGCTTTAGGCAGGAGGCAATGCTGGCTTTGGAGGAGCTGCTGCTCCCTCAGCAAGGCAGTGCAGGGTGCAGCATAGGGCAGGCAATTCTACTGTCTGCCTTTTCCAACAGAGGTGGAGAAACTTTCTGACAAGTCTGTGTGTCATTTTTCCTTTCTGGGTAAGAGGCTATAAATGCCCTGCATGGCACAGGATGGCCCCATGTGTGGACTTGGCTGCTTTCAGGGGTTCCGTGCTAAATGTGCTCCCACCAACATCATATGTGGTTGGAATTGACTCCCATTCCTTTATCTGTATCACTGCTTGGCTTTTTCCAGGGTGTTCTTGAGAGCCATCAACAAATTTGCTGAGACGATGAACCAGAAATTTTTGGAGAACATGGATTTTGAAGTCCAAGTAAGTATTTAGGCTTTCTAGCTGGGTCTGGGTGGGATGTGCAAGGTCTGTCAGAGCCCCTTCTGGTCCTGGGGTGGGTCAGCTCCACGTGGACTGTTGGGGTGAGCAGGGCAGGGCTGGCCATCCTTGGTGGGACATGAGAACCACGCTCTGATTATTTGTGATAAGGCACCCGATCAGAATTTTGTTCTGTGGTTCTGTTCAGGACTGGCAAGCAGAAAACTCTTTTTTTGTCTTAATGCATTCAGAAAGTCAATCCTGGATATAATGCATGGAGCCCTTACAATGTCAGTGCTGTGTATGTAAGAGAGAAAGAGCTTAACTTTGACTTTATTTTATCTTATAGTCTTCCCCGACAATTATACCTCCATTTCTTTATTTATTTTTATTAGTTTCCTCTGAAGTAATTTTTAATTAGGGTTGGTTTTGGGTTTTTTTAAGTTGCTCAAAATCACTCTGTGTAACTTAAATATTGAGTTCTGCATTTTACCACGTTTGGCTTCCTTTTGATAGAATTGTCTGTAGTTTTCGCATTCATTAAAGAGTTATTAAAATGTAAATGCACTTTCAGATTGAGGATTTGTGACTGAATGCTGCCTGATGGAAAGAGACAGAAAGCACACTGGCAAAGCATAGTAGGAAAAGTGATTCTGTTTCACTCTGACCACAAAGTTCAGAGTTTTGCAGTCTTGATTTCTCAGGGTTTGGGTTTTAGTTCTTCTTGTGAGTGCCAGTCTGGTTTAGGTGATCCCACTGTGCTGCAAACATTCAGTTCTCACTCAGTCACAGCATCTCCAGGCATGAAGTGTAGAGCTTTTCCCCCATTTATTTCATTAAAAATGTCATACCTTCAAAATGGGTGACTTTGCAAAAATATATATATATGTGTAATGTTAATCAAGATTTTTGGATCATAGGGAAAGATGTTCCTTCTGACAAACTTAAAATTTGTTTGTAGTAACCACTCCGGTTGCAAACTCTCAGATTCATGATATATTTAAGGTATAAGCCCTCTTGGGCTCTATCAGTTTATTAACAAGCAATTTGTAACCTATGGTTTCTGTAGCATTTGATCCCTTTTCACTGAACAACGTGTCAGTGATTTTTCAAAGCAGCTCACGAAGGTCTGGGGGACATCACCATGTTCAGGCTGCCAAAAGCACACCGAGTGCCCCTGCCAAAGCTTTATCAAGGTGTGTGTTCCTCCTTCCAATGGGCAAGCAGCAGTTTCCTGGGGAGTTTTTGTTCCTGCTCTTTCCTGGGGCAGTTGCAGAGTATTGTCAAACGACCAGGGGCCTTGTAGTTCAACTCAGCCCCTCGTAGTTCAAGGGGCTGCATTAATGTTCCTTCTTTTCATGGTTTGTCAAATGTCTGGAGGTGCTGAGTAAGCTAAACAGTGCTAGAGTAAATAAGTAGAGCCTTGTAAAGAATTGTAGTACCCTCTTACTCTTTATAAGAGATTTTAAATCACAAGTCAGGCAGACACCTTACTTTTCTTCCAGGAATAAAAGCTCTGCCAACCTTCAAACAGTTCCCTAAATATCCCTATTCAAAAATCTGCTACCAGAGTAAAGAGGGTCTGAATAGTGCAAAGCATATTGTCTAAGTTTCTTAATTATAAATTAAATTTTGATTTCTCACTGTGGATTTTTTTTATTATCATATTTTGGCTGTAAGCAAACATGAGCAGTGGTTGAGTCAAAGGGCTCACCAAAATAGTAAAAACAGATGTTTCTTTTAAATTATTTAGTTTTAAGTGTATTCCAGAGCATGAAAAAGATCATTACAGGAGTGAAGACATCACATATTGAGGATGCCATTTGTCCTAAAAATCAGTTTAGCATTTCTAAAGTTATTCAGCTATTCCAAAAGGTTCTTTCTAGCTAACTTTGCTCAAGAGCTGTGCTAACTACGTGTGGTTTGCATGGAGGAAGGGAGTTTGGAAGTGTCATTTCTCTACCAAATCAAACTAGCCATGAGGAATGTGTTGTGCCTGCTGCTCTCCAGGGGCTGAGCTGCCTTTCACTGGAACATTTCCAGAAAAAAAACCCCAAACCTGTCATGTGGTCTGTTTTAGGAACTGCTGGAGTTTCTTTAGCATCTCCAGGGACCTGCCAGAAATCCCAAAGGCTTCCAATGATCTCCTGTTTCTCCTCCATTACCCAAAAGAATGGAGCAAAGGTGTCTGTAGGGCAGTGGCAAAGGGTGGCCTTAGGGCTGGGAGGAAGAGGAGGAGGAGGAGGCAGCAGCCCTTATTTAGGGATGATTTATCAGGGTAATTATCAAACCTCCTCTTTGTGAGATGGCTACAAAGGTCTTCCTAGATCAGTTCCACATTTTCCAATTGGCTCGATGTCCAGAACACCTTGGAACGTTATTGTGGCCTTAAGAGAAGACAAAATGGGTCACATGAGAAGAATTTGTTGCGTTTTTAAAATCTATTTCTGCGGTTTTACTTTCGAGAGGCTGCTTTGCCTCACAGGGGTTTAAAGGCAGGTTTGGTACTTCAAAGCTTCCAAGTCCTTGATTTGAACATGCTATTGAAATACAAAAGATCTTATTTTCCCAGCCACTGTGGGGGACTCTGAGGACAAAAAGAAACCTGTTTTATAAATCAGGCTGTGGAGTTTAGAGGGTGTGTCTCTGACAAAGGTGGCACTGAACTTGGAGCTGTTAATTGAGTAGACTGTTATCTTTAGTAATGGGGCTTCATTTCCCTCTCCATAATCTTGACCAATCTGAGACATTTTCCATTTTACTGGTATGGCTGATGGATGCCAAGTGAGTGCCTGCATCTCAACAAATGTGTTTTGTTTCCCCCCTTTCAATTAGCACTGGATACATTCACCTTTCCCTCTCTGTCTCTCTGTGGAACCTCTACCACTATTTTTCAGGTGCAGCTTTGTTTTCAAGACAAGTGTCTGAAGCTACTGCTGAGTGCTTAGAAGCTTCTGAAAATAGTATTTCCTTCCTTAAATTCCTGTTTCCCAAGGCAGTTTCTCTTTTCCCCTTCCATCTGTGGCATGTGAGAAGCACTTTGGTTGTCTGCTGAAGGAGTAATTTGCTTTCAGGAGCGAAGGGTTCTGCGCTGGAGCCACGAGAGGGTTTCATCTCGTTCAAGTACCTGACATCAGCAGTCATTTAGGGATGTATTTTGTCCTTCTTTCATGTAGAGAGCCCTTCACAAATTATATTGGAATTTCATACAACTGGGGGTTGAATCAGAACCCAAAGAGGAGAGAGCAGAGGCTTTTTGAAGTGGTGCTCCAATGCAGTGTAATTACAGTGGGCCTTCAGCTCCACGTTCAGATTCAGCAGCATTAATCTGTTTCCCCAGCCCTGCTTTGGTTCAGGGTTTAATGTTGTTGGCTAATGAATCTCCTGTGAATCTTTTTTTTTGGCAATATTTATTCAGCTGCTCTGTTATTAAAAGCAAATGTGTAGTAGTGGTTATTAAAATTCATCTTTCTTGCTTTCCTGCTAATTGCATAATACTAATGATGTACATCTTTGCATAATATAAAAATCTCATATTGCTTGCCTCATTTGGTCTCATAAATTATTCTGCATTATGCATCATTTAATATTATTCCTGCTTTCCTCAAAATCATTATAATTTCCTTATATTCAATTTACAGCTGTGGAACAACTATTTTCATTTGGCTGTGGCTTTTATTACCCAAGATTCACTACAACTAGAAAACTTTTCCCATGCAAAATACAACAAGATCCAGAACAAGTGAGTAAAAATGTGTATTCTGGTTTATAAGTTTGATTTTGCAGTAAAATGATAAGAAAGGTAATGACAAACATCCCTTTTGTACTTCTTTTTGCCAGATATGGAGATATGAGGCGTTTAATTGGCTTTGCTATCCGTGACATGTGGTACAAACTGGGTGAGTTCGTGGACAGCTGAATCTGTCTCATATTTCTTGTTTCACTGAAAAATACCTGACACGGAGTGCTTTTGTAAATATTTCTGCTATTTGAACTTAAACTATGTTTTCAGTCCCGTGATTAAGCTTGGAACTGACAGGAGATACAGTTTGATTTCAATTCTGTGTTTCCAAGAGCACAACCTTCTCTCAGATTTCAAAAGAGGCTGAAATCAGATTGCAGAAACCTGAGTTTTAGGAAATTGAGACTGGATAAATTTTTCCTGGGAAAATTCCCACTCAGCCTGAACCTTCAGTTCCAGGAATTAGGAGACTCAGATTTGGAATCTGTTTAGATTAAAATTCTAAAGTGTTTTTATATTTCTTGTCCAGCCAGATGCTGCTACTCCTCCTTTAATAAGGAGTTAAGAAACTCCTTTGGGATCTTCTCTTAATAACTGCACTTTGTAGAATATTTGCTTTACCTTGGAAAATGTCTGTGTGGAAAATGAGTGTGGCACTCAGAGAAGAGGAACATCCGAGGCAGAATATGTCGTTATGGACCCAGTCCCAGCTTATTTATGAGACTTTCTTGATGTCCTTGGGAGCTCCAGGCAGTGCTGCCATTGTCCCACAGGCCATGGGCTGAGGTTCTGCTGCAGGTTTGGGGCTCTGGTGGCAGCTGATCCAGCAGTTGTGCCCCAGACAACTCTGTGTGGTGTGAGGAGCTGTGTTGTAGGGATGGTGTTTGTGCCCCGGCAGTTTTGGTGTGTTGCTTGGTTTGATTTGGTGGTGGCAGTGTGGGGTGTTACTCAGGAATGAAAGCAAGCAATGGTTTTCTCCTTCACAAGAAAGGTTACATTACTGGGTGGCTCCCTCCTGCCGGCAGAATTCGGCGGGTTCTCAGGTTTATTTATTGCTTCCTACTCTAAATATCAATCAGGAGATGTCAAAAGCTGAAATACTGAAGTGTCTATGGGACAATGCCCACTCAGCTGGTGTACCCCTGACACTGAGTTCTGCCACCTTGGCAGGAGACAATACCCATTCACATGCTCCCTGCTTTTGGGGAGTCACTGACGTGTAAGACTTTCCTGTTTAAACAGTGCTTTCAGTGATTACATATCCTTCGTGCTTTCCTAAACCAATTATTTTTTCCCTCCTCAAATATTCCATTTGTGGTTTTGTTTCAGGCCAGAATAAAATTTGCTTTATTCCTGGCATGGTGGGGCCCATCTTGGAAATGACTCTCATTCCAGAGGTTGAGCTGCGAAAGGCCACGATCCCAATCTTCTTTGACATGATGCTGTGTGAATATCAGAGGACAGCAGAGTTCAAGAAGGTGATTAAACCCACTCTGTGTGAGGAGACATTCAAATGCCTCGTGCTCAGCAGTGCTGTGAGATGTGTGTGGTATGGGCTCCTCTCCTGAGCATTGAGAGCCCAAGGAAGGGCTTTGTGCAGCCACTGGGGGCTCTCCAGAGGGATTTAGTGGGACTTAGGCATAACTTTTGTTGCAATGACAGCAACAGGACACTGGGAGAGGGGCCCAGAGAGGTTGCAGGATCTTAATCCAAATTTTCAGAATTTTACTGAAAAAGCTTCTGAGCAGCAAGGCTTATGTTGAAGGAAGCCCTTTGTTAAGTAGGAGGTAGAGTTAAATGACCTCTGGGGATCCTCTATAATCTACATTTTTCTTTATCCCCTTCCTTTTGACAGATACTGATAAGCCAAAACTTCCAGTTTTCAGTAGAGAGTATCTGACAGAAGTAGCAGTGAATAGTTCATTCCATATTCTCACATTTACCAGGGAACTCTAACTTTTCTAAATCTTTACTGGGAGAAAAATAACCACTGGCAAGAACTGACCTCCCTGAGGTGTTTTCTGCAGTCGTTTTGAAAAAAGAATTTTTAAATCACGGGTATGAAACATTTTTATTGGTGGAATAGAAATAAGGATGGTGGGACAGGGCACTTGGGGTTGTGATTTAAAGCTCCTGTCACCACTTGCCGTGCCTACCTGGGCATGGAATATCCTTTGCTTTCTGCCCTATCTGCCATCTCCACTCTCAGCAGGCTCTTTGGGCTCACCTTGGTCTGTGTTTCAGAGTACATTTCCACAGGAAATTTTAAATTGGATATTCAGGCTTTGTAGTTACACAAATAATTAATTCCAAACAGGCTGTGTAAGGGTAAGTGACAAACAAAAAGGCATCGTCTCAGGCACATGTAAATATAAATATCTCGTGTTGCCAGCTACGTTTAATACTTTAAATCATTTGGGGCATTTCTGTGTCAACTAAGTGTGGAACAAACGAGCAGATGGAATTTCCATTTTGGTCTGTATTCCACTGTGCAAAGCTTTTGGTTCAAGGCCAAGATTAAAAACCACTTTGCCTCTGTGCATCTGTTCCCTCCGTGTCCTGATAGTCCTATATTTGCTGTCTTAAAAATGTTTTCCTGCACATGGCTTAGAGCTCATCCCCTGGGAGAGACACAGAGATCTGTGCAGAGCACAAAGCCTGAGAACTCATCGCTCAAACTGCCCGCTGAGCAGGAGCAGCAGCTTTTTGGGAGCCTCGGAGCTGCCAGGCACTTCAGTGACCCTTAAATCACCTCTCGGGACAAGAGCAATAAGTTTCAGGTGCTATTTCACAGTGCCAAGGAACAAGGACATTTTATTGCAGTTTGAGGGGAAGAGAGAGTTTTTATCATTAGCTGTTTCATAATTGAGCCTCGTTGGATTGTGCTTTAGAAATTGCCATCATTTGCTGGTCAGGGGTTGTGGGGTTTATCCTCTGCTTTCCCAGGGCTGAGGTAATTAAGAGAATAAACTGGACTCTTTAAGTTTAGCAGTTCTGGTAGGTTTTTAAAACCCACATATTTTAAAGGAAAAGCACATAAAATTTATGGTTTAAAATCGTTGCCATTTTCATGAAAAAGGGAAAAATAATTAATATGAATGGATAATTATTGGATGCACAAACACACAAACTGTAGCCCTTGCTAGTGGACAATTTTCATATACAAATTGACATTTAACAGTATAAAGGATATTCTCTGAAAGCCTCAGTATAAAATTTTGAGGATGATAACACATTCTTTCCAGAGTGCCTGTGGCACTCAGGAGCCCAGAATGATATTCAGATAAAACACAGTTTTGCAGAACTTGAAAAATAAATAATTTATTTTTAATCTAATCTTCTCTAATGGGAGAGGGGGGAAAAACCCCACAAGCAGAAACATCTTTCCAAGCTGAGCCTGAACCAGCACTGGAACCAGAGCTTGTGTGGTTCCTCCCACGGGATTTCATAACCTCTCCCAAAAAGCCTTTTCTGTTACATTCCATGGGGCTGTGCTGGGACAGCTGCAGGACAGGGCTCTGCTTTGGGGGGACACACAGGGAAAAGCCAAATTCCCCCTGTGATTAGCTCAAGAATGACACGTTATCCAGAAATACTCCCCAGGCTGGAATCCATATGTAGGTGTATGACACACCAAGGCATTTTCTTCCCATCCCTCCTTCTCCTTTGCACATGTAACTTCCATTCACTCCAAGAGCGTTACATAAGTTTATAATTTTAACTTTAATTGAAGATGTAGGGAGGGAGCCATTATTACCTGCTAATTTTAGCCATCAAGGCTCTGTCTATCATGAGCTCAGAGAGTGAGGGATCTTGCAAAGGCAGTTTATCCAACTTTGTTTCCGTGTTTGTGGGTAGAATTGGTGCTGCAAATACACCCCTTTCTCCTCCAAATAAAATGGGAAACTCGTTGTTCATGTGTTGGGCACATGGTGTTAGGAGTCGCAGCCTCCAAAAGTAGCTAACCCAGCTCTCCTTCCAGCATCAGACTGTGCATTTTATTAAGGCTTCCCAGGGCAAAACACATCACCAAACAACCTTGTGCTGATTGTTCTGCCCACAGTTTGAGGCCAAAGGGCTAGAAAATGATTGCTTAAAAAACGACCAACAACAAACAAACAAAAAAAATCAAACTTAAAAATAAATGAGCTCTGCAGGGTAAATGAAAAGATCATTGAAATAAACACGGGGTTGAGTTAAGCTGCGGGTTTAACTTGGCTGGGGAAAGCTTAACTCAGCTGTGTTTATATTTCTGTTCAAATAAGTCGTTCTGTTTGTGTTTGACTTTTTGGGTTTCGCATCTCTCGTGGGTTCTGCTGCTTGCTGGAGCCATCTGGGGAGCTTTCCTGGGCTGCTCGCCTTGCTGCCAGCGTGGGGTGTCACACCCTCATTCCTGGGGGTCCCAGGGCACTGTCCTGTCCTTCCAGGGCATGAAATGAGTGCCTGGGGGGGTTCCCAGCCAGTCCCTGGCACACGGGAGGTGTCACTGCTGCAAACAGCCACCTTTCTTGCTCCAGGGTCTGCAAACTGTGTCGTGCCTGGGGATTTCAGGGCGAGGGGAGACCATCCCAGCAGCAGATCCAGACAGATCCATGTGCAAAACGTGGCCTTGCTCTTGCTTTGGTGGTGTGTCCAGAGATAGGGAGATTCCTTGGATCTGATGGACAGATAAGAAAGTGGATTTTAAGCTAAATTGGTGCTCTTAAAGCAGAGGAGTGTTTAATTCCAGGGCTTCATTTTGGCACAGCAACACTCAAATTTTATTCTATATTTCTGCCAGCTTTTTCACTTGTTTTGATCCAAGCAACTGATTGTTTCTTGCAGTTTGTTGAGAAACTGCAGGGAAGATGCTTTGGAAGAGGGTTTTTTTGTTCAGATCCAGCACAGTGAAATTACTGCCTCTTTGAGAAGTAATCAATTCTCTACCTGCTGAATAAGTACTAGGAAGGATTTAAGAGGTGGGCAATTTTTAACTGGTGCTTGACTTGCACTAAATCCCCAGATTTCCTTCTTTCTGCAGAAGCCCACAGACTTCAGCTCTAGAAAATGGCTGGATTGGGTGGTTTTGTTTAATATTTCCTTGTCCTGAAAGTGCCATGCACTTATGTTACCCATGTTACTAATATACATATAAACACTAATACACCTACTGCTCACACACAGGAATTAATTCAGAGCCCTTTAAACTTCTTTTTGGTCTGCACCAGACAGAGAAATTTGATTTTTCCTGTTAAGCAATTTTTCAGTGGTAGCTCTTTGTTCTCTAGTCTTAGTACAATAGGTACTGTTTCACAGGCAATCTTTAATTTGTGTTCTAAGTACAGAGAAAGAACTAATATTAGAGCAGCAAAACCTGCAAGGAACAGGACCAAAAGTTGAAAAACACACCAAAATCCTTTTTGGCCTCTACAGGAAAAATAAGGCCCTCTCCTGTTTCACTCCTATAAAAAATAATTAAGAAACAATACTAATGCAGAAGTCCTTCTACTCAAACCAGAAAATGAGCTTGCTGTTTCTCTCTGGGAATAAATAGCAATGTTTGCTCAGTTTTCCTCTTCACCAGAACTGCAGAATATCTGAGCCCTTCCTTGGCCATGTGGAACGGTGCTATTCATGTTTCCATGAGCACCCCTTTGCTGCTCAGTGACCTGCAGCTGGGCTGGGCTGGAGAGGTGGCCTCTCTGTGCCATGGTGTCCCCAAGACCTCATGTCACACTGACCCCCTGGGCTCACACTGACCAAACACCTCTGTTTGATGTTTATCTGCCTGGAGCTGCGTTCTGAGCACACACATTTGCTGCTGTGGGTTTGGCTTTGCTGTTTTGCCCTGGGGTGAGGAATATGAAGTGGGGGAAGTTGCTCCTTCCTCCTGCCCCTTTTAGAAGAGGGGCTGTATCTGCTCTGCTGCTTCTCTGCACCCAGGATTTGCTCTTTGTGCAAGGAGTTTTTAGAAGTTTGGCTGCTCGAGATGCTGTTTCCAAGCTCCTTGAGGGAAGCAACAACCACTTAATTGTTCTGTCTTAAGAGCAGTTTGCAGGATCGGGATGGACAGCAGATCTGGGTTGGATGCAGGACACAAATGGGGAATGTTTGGCCTTTGATCTTGAAAAATTCCAAGTCAATTTTTCTGGGTGGAAGGTTTTAATCATGACCTACTTGAAGGAAGTGCAGTAACACGTTTTCATGTTCTTGACAACGGAGGGAGCTTTCCCTTCCAAAACACATCTGGAGAGATGCATGACCTGCTTGGTGTTCCAAGAGGAAGGGATGTTTTCCCCTCTGTAGCCCTGGGCTTCTTCAGCTCAGGGCTGAACCTTTTGCTGCTGATGTATTAAGGTATATGGTAACAAATCTTGCATTGCAGTCACCTGAAAGTACAGTAGATAAAACACTACAGTGATTCTTTCAGCTGTGAAAGCTTTCCAGTTCTCTGACAGGAGGATCTGGATCCCAGTCTACCAAAGCTCTCAGTTACACAGAAACTCTCCAGGGAGAAAGAGAATTATTCATGGAGGCCACTTGTGTGCATTTTTGTGTGAAAAGTTGCTGTGTTAGCACAGCCATGGATTCTGTCATTTTTACAGAGCTTTTAATAATTAGATAATTAGATGTGAAACAGCAGAGCTTTATTTCACTGTAGGTCTCTGCTAATGCTTTCTCTGGGCATCTCAAGGTGTTCATGTGAACAAATGTGTGACATAACTACAGCAAGGTACCGATTTCATGCCATGTTGAAACGTGCTTGAGCTCTGGATAACTGCTCAGTGTTTTGATTTTTCTTACTTTGTTAGTTTGAGAATGAAATCATTTTGAAGTTGGACCATGAGGTGGAAGGAGGACGAGGGGACGAACACTACATGCAGCTGTTTGAGTCCATGTAAGTAGTGCACAAGAATAAATGTCTTTAGGATATATTTTTATCTATTTTAATCTATATATTCCTAGTTCTCTGGTTGGTAACCTCACTTAAAGGAGAATCTCAGCAACTTTTTTTTGATCATACAGCTTCGTTTGAATTGTAGTTTTGCTCCTCAAAATTATTTTCCTCATTGCTTTTCATTATTCTGTGCTTCAGCTAAATTACAAAGAAATTATGCCTAACCTGCATTTGCATATACAACTTTCAAGCATAAGCAAATATTCTCCTAACTATTTAGTCTTTCCCTATTTTTGTTTGTAACCTTTCTTGGGTTTATTTACACTAATAAGCAGGAGGCATTTTAAATTGCTTTCCTTGCTTTTCTCCATGTCTAGGTTGGACTCTGGGAGATTATTGTCAGCATTTAAATAAGGTGCCTATCCTGGAATGAGAGCATTGTGAAATGCTGCAGTCTAATTAAAGTATTTCTACATTTCTGATAATCCCAAAGCCTCAGACTGTATCATGGAGCATCCCCTTCTCCTCTTGACCACCCCCACTCAGCTTTACTGCCACAATAGCTGGGTTTTCACTGGTGGCAGGTTGGGTGTGGTATGTTGGCCACTGGTGGAGTCCTGGGGCCCCACTCTTAGAGCCTGTCCCTGGCTTCGTGTGTTTTACTTTGCCCCAAAGTTGCAGAAGTCACAGCCCTCACCAGATGAACCCTGAAATCTTTGGGTACACCGACAATGGAAAAAAAGTCCACTTTCAGACAAAGCTTTTTTGTTTAATTTTTTTTAAATACTGAATCATATAATCAATTAGTAATACGTCATTATGTTCTAATTAAAAAGTAACTTGATTTAAATCAACCGTAATTTAAATGTTTGCCATATGAGTTTAGCTTTTAGTTTTTGTCCTACGAGGAAGCAGACAAAATATAGAAACCTGAAAAAAGTAAAAGTGCTGACACTTTTTAGGCAGTATAAAACTATTCTTTGAAAGTGCTACACGGGCAAGGAGAGCAGAAGTTTTAAGTACAGCCTCCGTTTAAGCCAATTATGTCTTGTTTTACCCACGGGGACGTAAAGAGTCATTTATTCTGGTTCTTTATTTTTCCAGCAGCTTTTACAAATTTTTAGGTTGTTACGTAGTTTCTTTTGGGCTCCTCCTTTAGGGTAAACAACCCCAGTATTTCAGTTTATCACGTGGGATGTTTTCTGGACATTCCTGAATTGTCTCCATCTATTTTGAAATACTGGGTTGCCTTAAGGCTGGAGAGAGTATTCAAACTGAGGCTTTGCCAATGCAAAGAGCAAGGCTTCTCTCAGATCTTGTGTGTGAGGCTCTTTGAAGTTCACTCTTTCTGAGCTCTGTGACATTGTTTGCCTGCCTTGTTCTAACATTTTTCTGGAGAAGTGGCACCTACCCAGTTCAACCCCAGCTTCCAGCAGTGCAGGCAAACAGTGCCGTCAAACATCCTACAGTGCATTCTCTCTCCTGCCTTCCCAAGGCACGCTCCTTGCCCTCCCCCTGGTACTGTCCCACTTTATACAGGGCCCCGAGTCCAAGGTTTCCAGAGTTCTAAAGACATCACTTCATCTTATCTCCACATAATATTTTTGTTCCATCCTTGAAGTTGTTGAATGACACCTGAAGAAGGACAGTTAAAGCAGGTGACCTGCCTGTGACAGGAGCTCCCCTCTCCTCCCCTCCCCGTCTCCTTCTCCTTCTCCTTCTCCTTCTCCTTCTCCTTCTCCTTCTCCTTCTCCTTCTCCTTCTCC
>JAWWTY010000027.1:3655203-3673001 GCA_035222235.1 Margarornis squamiger | reverse complement strand
AGGTGAAACCCCCCAACACAAGTAATTCCAGTTGGTTTTGCTTTCAGATTCAGCAAGCAAAGTTCTATGAAAACATCATGAAAATTCTGCGACCGAAACCAGATTATTTTGCCGTTGGATATTACGGCCAAGGATTCCCCACATTTCTACGGGTAAACTTGTTTAAATTCTTACCTTTTTTTTTCTTTTTAAATCTATTTTCATATGTTCCTAAACACAGTGCATACAGTGGTAATGCAAGTGAGTCTCTGGAGATATTTTCCCTGGATTTCCTTTTGCTTGCATGCAGGACTGTAGCTGAAATCTGAATTGCTGCTTGTAAAAATGTACATGAAATGCTTTCAGATGCTTTTATGTAGATTCTTTCTTAGTTGGATTGTGGAAACTAAAGATATCTCATTTAGTGAAGTGATATAGAAGAGCCAGGTGCAGCAATATGATGCAGTTTGTCCTGGTCTCCACACAGGCTGTTGATAACCAGTAGAATGTCATTAATTTGTGTTCAAATTAAATCCCAAATCCACTTTCACTAGTGGCTGGTATTTTTAGTGGATGAGCTGACAAGAGTTTGAGGTTTATGCTTTGGAAATACCTGTGATGTTCTGGTTCCCTCACTGCCCATTTCTAGTTCAGGAGTTGGCAGGACAAGAAGTGCGCACAGGAATTGAAATGGGGATGCACAATGAATTTGGTCAGTGTGATATTCATGTTTCTTCTCTTGTTTTCCTGTGTTCCTCATGATAACTAATGTTAATACTGCTTTTGTGACCTCAAACATGCCCTTAGCTGGCATTTCATACCAACTAAGCTTTTTCTTGAATGGCAACAGCTGGTTTCTATCCTAGGAAAATTATGGTAAGTTTGAACTGGTTTTATTCAACATATGCTGAATGTACTCCGTTTTCTTTCCTTTTCTCCATTTTTGACTACCAGGAGTAAAATCAAGAGACTAAAAGGTCTTCTTTTTAATTCAAGAGACTTGACAAACTTGGGAAGTCATGCACAGCTGGAATTTATGTAGTTTTTTACAAGGTTTTTGCTTGCTTTTAACCACATGAGTTCAGAGCATAAAACTAACCTGAATATTTGATGTGCTCTTGTTACAAAACCAATTCTCCCATACCACAGTGAACAGGGTAGCTTTCTTTACTCTGGAGAAGCAACAAGAGGCCCTGTTTTTCCAGGTTTAAAGGGGGAAATAGTGAAATAGCTTAGAGTTGCACCAGCATTGCAGTTTTCTGAATAACAAAATGTTGAGACCAAGTCTCTGCTTCATCCCAGCACCTGGTCAAGATGCTGTTTGGCTTTACAACTGATCAATATTCAGAAACCAGTAGTGCTCATTCCAAAACCTACCGAGCCCTGTGTGTTTGTGCTGATAACTCTTCTCCAGCCTCACACAGCCCAAGAAACGAGCTCTGTCTTCCTTGCAGAACAAAGTGTTCATCTACCGAGGGAAGGAATACGAGAGGAGGGAGGATTTCCAGGCGCAGCTGCTGAGCCAGTTCCCCAGTGCCGAGAGGATGAACACCACGGCAGCGCCCGGGGACGATGTGAAAAGCTCTCCTGGGCAGTGTATCCTCCACACAGGGGGCTGGGGGAGCCGTGTCTGCAGCAGGAATTCAGCTCTGTGAAACTAATCTCCCATAAAGGATGGGAATTTGTTGACGTGGCAGCTCTGTTTGCATGTTCTACATGTCCTTTCTGTGTTTCGTGGGTTGTTCGTAGGATTTCACTCCCAGTGCTAAGGAGTCTGTCTCTTGCATTCAGCAGAGACTCATTTAGGTTGGAAAATCCCCTGGAGACTGACTCCAGCCATAAACCTGGCTCCCCACTGCCCCGTGTCCCCAAGTGCCACGTCTGCACATGTTTGAAACCCCTGCAGGGGTGGTGACTCGACCACTGCCCTGGGCAGCTGTGCTGGGACTTGACAGCCCTTTCAGGGAGGCAAATCCACTGAAGTTCATACGTGCTTTACCTTGGGGTTCTTCCAATGGCAAAACCAGCGACACACACTTGAATTGGGCAGGTTCAAAGTAGCAAATTACCTCTTATTTCACATTTTAAGGTGTTGTGTCTTGTTGTTAAATTCCCGTCTTCCTTGAAGAAGGAATTGCTCTGGCTGAACCACACTTGGCTCTCACCTGTATTTCTTGGCAACATAAAGGTGCTTTAAGTTGCTCTCAGAACTTTTCCTGGAAAAATGAGCTCATAAAAATTGTTAACTAACTTTTAAGAATGCCCTAAATTATTCTTCCTAACAAGAACTCTGATTGTCTTTTTTTTTTTTTCA
This sequence comes from Margarornis squamiger, assembly GCA_035222235.1. Lineage (NCBI taxonomy): Eukaryota > Metazoa > Chordata > Aves > Passeriformes > Furnariidae > Margarornis > Margarornis squamiger. Next base: position 3,670,708 of record JAWWTY010000027.1, on the reverse strand, counting down.
TGTTCTGATTTAAATCATTACTGACTGAGCAGATATGAGATCACCTCATTGCATCAGGCATTTTTTTTTCACTTTATTAATTTCCAAGGTAATGTTCTTTGGAATCTATTCTGGTGGAACCTTCTGGAAGAGAAAGGGAGCATTGCTTGCTTTTCACACTGTTGGGACTGAAGTGGGAGTATTACAGGCTTGTCTAAAATAGGACATTCAGCTGGAAAGCCAAGCTCTCCTGAGTCTGTCTTGTGTCTTAACTAATTGATTGTGTTTAGGGGTCACATGCTTCAGGCCTTGAGGTAGAATTTGCTCCTCTAATTGCAACTAACAGGAGATACTCACTGTTTGTGCACTTTAAAAAGCGCCAGAATCCACCCAGAGGGCACGAGTTTCAAATATACTGAATTATGTAAGAATGAGGTATATTTACTTACAAATACAATATTCAGAGCAGAAAAATAACACTTCCATAGGAAAAGGAAACCTCAAGTAAAAGGGCTGTTCCATTACAGATTTCGAAGATGAAATGTTCACCATCAGGACTTTATGCATGCCTAAAGCTAAACAGTGAAACTGTTAACATCACATGTTGTTGCTGTTATTTTTGTAAGTTGGCTGGGCTTTAAAATTTAATGAATGAGTCAGGGTGATAAATTCAGCTGCAGATATTCAAGCTCAGTAAATAATAAAAATGTGCACTTCGAAATTAATATGAATATATATTCACTGGTTACTACTGGCAGGTTTTTCCTTTTTTGGCCAAGGAAACTCCACAAATGAAACCCTGAACATTGCAGATTTTCATCAGAAAATGTATTTTTTTTATTGTTATTATTTTGATTTTGCCTGCAGCCCACAGCATTTCAGCTGATGGTTAATAACATGCCCTTAACTCCCACAATTCCAGACATCCAGTGTTTTACAGTGCAGCCAGTCCTGGAGGAGCAGCCTCGATTCAAAAATAAGGCAGTGCCTGATCCAATTATAAAGTAAGTGCATTTCTGTAACAAAAAGCACAGTGATGGCCAGTCCATATTCCTGAACTGACAACCACTGTTTTGTGAATTCAGTGGTTTGCCAATGAACCTGGGAGGTTTTATTGTGTTAATTTACTGAGTTATGTATTCCTTTGTGTGGGAAGGGACCTGCAGAGGCCATTCAGTCCAACCCCCCTGCAATGAGCAGGGGCATCTTCAGCTAGAGCAGCTTGCTCTGAGCCCTGGCCAGGTATTCCCTGGGAAACTCCTGAAGGAGCACCTACCCACCTGGTGCTGAAGAAACACCTTGGGGCTCCAGGGCAGGGCGGTGCAAACCATGCTTTGGGATGAAGTTGTTGAGTTTTCACCACAGCTTCTTGGACAAGTGACGGAGAGGGAGGTCTTAGAGGTCCCTGGCAGTGTGAGAGTGGTGGAGTTGAAGGCTCTTGTACAGCAGAGCCTCGTCTTGGCTTGTCTTGCCAAGTGCAAAGTACAGGGTGTCAAAATGATCTCCCCTGGTGCTGTGGCCAAGCTTTTGTAAGGGAATAAAGGGAATGAATTGTCCAAAGGAAATGAATTTGCCCAAACTGTACAGAGAACAGGCTGGCTAACAGTGCCTCCAAAGCAGCTGAGACCTTTGTCTGCAGCCTCCTCTACAGAATCTCTAGTGAATTTGCAAATGACTCACAGTGGAAAAATAGGAATCACCTCCTCACAGACACCTAAGTAAATACAGCAGAACAAGCACAGGTCTTGTGCTGCAGGATTTAAAAATAAACACACACTCCCCAGCAACCCCTCAAAAAAGAGTTCCCAACAAACCGTGGTCCCAATGTCAACCTGATTCACTTTTAAACCTGTAAGTGAAGGACAGCTTAGGAATGTGGTCCTGTAGTGGCAGCCACACTTTGAACTGGCAACTCTTCGTGGAGTGAAGGGCTCCACATAAAGCACAGTCTCTGCTCAGATGGGAGGTTTTGTAATGGTCTGTCTCAGCTGCAGGATTCAACCAAACTGCTGATTACATCTGCTCTTAGACACTTACTTTTATGAGTGTACTTTATTGGGCATTTAATTGTTAGTTACATTAGTTGATGGCAGTGCATTTATTCTATGAAAGAGCTTCAAAATGCCTGTCCTTTCAGAGGGAGCTGTAGGAAGGGATCTGACTCAGTGTGGCAGTGTTTTCCAGTTTCATTCTTTACTGATGAAGAGAATCTCAGCAGTTTGGATCACAAATCATATGTTCCTGTGAACTAACACACCATGGCTTGCTTAGCTCAGCTTCTCCATTTGTTTGTTTCTCTGGGCTTTCAAAACAAGGCTCAGTTTTACTGTAAGAGATTCTGTTTTCTCTGCAAAATTAACTCCTGCTTCAAATGGCTTTAAATTTAATTCTCCTTTAAAACAGAAACCAAGAACCAAAGGAGAGATTTTTCTGTGGACAGTCAAAGCTCTGCAGTCCCTGTTCTTCCAACATAGGTGGTGTTGAAAGCCAAGAGGTTACAAGTTCAGTGGAAATCTGTGCTCTCAGTGATGGAGAAGGAATCATTAGCTCGATAGAATAGACCATCACAGGACTTTGCATTGGTGTCCCTCTCTCCAAGTCCTTGTATACATTTCCTTATCTATCACAAGATATTATTATTGATGGCTTGTTTGGTTTGCATTTTGAGCAGAATTGTTAGATAGGATTAAACTGATTTGGCAGGTGCCATGAATGAAAAACACATCTGTGTTCCAGTCCAGGAGGAAATATCTGCTCTGTTCAGTCAGTTATTTTGGACCAAACATGCTCCCTTTGTATTCTGTGATAAGCCAGCAAGCAGAGCCTGTGCCACACAAGAGTTCAGGAGAGGAAAAATCTCTTCTAGTCCTTCTTCTGTGCATTTGAACATTAATCTGGACATTCTGGAGGGTTTTTTTAACGTGGAAAATACACCCAGTCATGAGCTGAAGCTTAATACTTCTAAAATCCTCTGTGCTGGCCCTGATTTACAGATAAAGGAGTTGCCTCCTGAGTTTCTAGTAAAGTACATTTTTTTTTTCTGAGCAGTAAATTTGCTTTTAATTAAAAATTCAATGGACTCAAAATGAAATATTATGACAAGATCCATTAATTTCTGGGTTCTGTATTTTACAATAGTCTTTTTGAAATCTTACAGTTTTTACAAGTCCAACAACGTGCAGCGGTTCCACTACTCAAGGCCAGTCAGGAAAGGATCTGTTGACCTTGAAAATGAATTTGCTGTAAGTAAATCAATGACAAAGTGATGGATGTATTTTGGTCCTTTCTTAGGCCTAGATTGCTCATTATAAACAGCCTGATTTTAGGATCTGGTTCAAAAAAAAAACAAATGCAAGACTTTTTTATTTCAGGGTAGCTCCTCTGTACTTAGTGATCCATCACTTTTTCAGCTGCAGTTAAACATTATGTACTTGAGCACATTCAACATGTTTGTGTTAAGCAGTAACATTTTCTGGTACTGATTTTCATTATGAGACAAGGTGACATGTAAATAAATATCAAATGCTTTGCTGCTCTTAGTTTACAACACTTTTATCAGCTGCCAGCTTGGCAATGAGGTGCGTGTTGTCTGCTTTCATCAGTCCTGTAAGATCCTGACAGAGCAGAGAACTGCCTGTCTCATTTTTTCCTCCCATTCTTAATGGTGAAATGTTGAGGAACAGTCTTAGTTGTTCCAATATTCAAAGAAATCTACACCACCGTGAATTACTCCTCAGTGTTATGCATAAAAATGTGGGAAGTGTCTATATTTTCATTTTAGAGGTATCTGATATTTCCTAGTTTGTTCTGAAAAGCATGCCGTCCAATCTTTATGGCATAAGGCTCTGATATACTGATGGGAAAAGCCACTTCTCTCCCAAATGAGCCATTTCAGTAATGTGGGTGCTGATCAGCAGTGTCGACACCTCCATCCAAAGGAGCTTCTGGCTGTTAAATTGAAATAAAACACAAACACTGCCCTGACAGCCCAGAACTGCACCGTGTTATCCAGGCTCATGCTGCACCTTGGCTTCCTTTGCAAACTGGAGTTTGGAACCCATCAGGAGTACACCTTGGAATGGTTTGACAGAAATGACATAGCTGATGGTTTCATTGCTGATGCCAACAGACAGCATGAGGGTGGAAATTGGGGGGTTTGGAGGTGCCCTCATTGCATTTGTTACGGTGTTCTCAGCACTGGCAGTTCAGAGGGGCTGATTCTGCTAAAATAAGGAGCAGTACATCAACTAATGGTTATTCTAAGCTATTTTAAAGTACCAACAGCCAGTCTTGTTCAGAAAAGCAAAATGAAAGGAGCTAAAAGAGTCAGAATGCTGGCGAGTTGTTATTGGGCTATTACTGCTTTTACTTTCAGAAATAATTGGGCTGTTACTGCTTTTAATTGCAGAAATACCTCTTGGATGTGGAGGGAGGAACTATAATCTGGGTAGAGGCAAGAGCAGGTCATTTAATCACAATCATTCCATCTGTAATGGCAAAAATAGCAAGAGATACTAAAATATTCAAGGGTAATTTTCTTTTCCCTCTGCTTTGTGCCTGAAGATGACCTAATCTGAAACCAGAAAACTTATTTTGTGCGAGTTGCTGTGCTAGATTAATGTTGCAGTGCCTTTTTATGCAAAAATATGCACATGTTTTCCATCTACATTCATTTCACTCTGGCAAGGAAGGGAAGGCAGGCAAGATTAAAGCTGAAACCCTGAAGTGTGATTCTCTGCTGCTCTGTTTTCCCACAGTCCATGTGGATTGAGAGGACATCCTTTGTTACGGCATACAAACTCCCTGGGATTCTCAGGTGGTTTGAGGTTGTCTCCACGACCCAGGTGTGTATGACCATGTTCAGAGCCCATCAAACACAGACCTATTGAATCCCCCTGAGCAGAATGGCTTGCAAAGTTACCACACATTTACTTGGTTTTATCCAAACAAAACTGCTATTACTTCTGTTTTATCTTTCTGCAAATAGGATCAATATGTCTTATGTCTGATATGTAGTCTCAAGATCAAGTTCTGAGGGAATTGAGCAAGTCTCTGTTGGTTTGCTGAATTGTTCTTCACATGCATGGAGTTTTATAAAGCCAGAAAGGCCTTTTTGTCTCTGTAGGAACATTAGAAGCCTTTTGTTTCTTTGCAGAATCTAATTAGTCCTTTGGAGAATGCTATTGAGACCATGTCCACCACAAATGAAAAAATTCTGATGCTGATTAACCAATACCAGAGTGATGAGAACCTTCCCATTAATCCCCTTTCCATGCTTCTGAATGGAATTGTGGATCCAGCTGTTATGGGTGGCTTTGCTAAATATGAGAAGGTAAGAGCTTTTGGGTCAATGCAAAGAACACATTCAGATATTCATAATCCTCCTACATCCTTTGTTTCTAGTGGCAGTGCAGGAGGGGTGGGGAATATGAAAGCTATAACTCCATCAGTTAAGAGATCCTCTTATCCTCATTTCCTGGTCAGCTCAGTTTTCAAAGCAAACCAGAGTAGCTGAAGCTCAGGATTAGGTGATGTAAATTGTGACACTTTAAATCTGTGTCTTTTTAGTTTCACTGAAAAGTGAATATTTGGGTTTCATAAGAAGGGTCTCAAACTCAGAAATTCAGGATCAAGACTGAATACATTTTAAAACAATGGAGCACCTCAATCCCCAGCTGACAGAGGGAGGAATTATCACCAGCAGCATCTGGATGTGTCCCTCTTATTTGATGGCCAATATTATGAGCTGGGCTCGGTGATTGACTCTGGTTTCTTTACCTGTCAGCATGATGGACTGAATTATTTTGTTGGGTTTTTTTTCCTAAGGCTTTCTTTACAGAAGAATATGCCAGAGACCATCCAGAGGATCAAGAGAAGCTGAATAGGCTCAAAGATCTGATTGCTTGGCAGGTAACTTCTCACTGCCAGCAGCCACTGAGGCTGCAGCAGCTATTCCTTTGTCCCACTCCCTTCTAGCAGGAGAACACAGCATTTATATGCATTTTCACTCTTTTTGTCCCATTTCTCAGAGCAGAGAGGGGTAGAAGAAAGAGCAAATTCTTGTTGCAAGCTTTCTCCCTAGTTCTGGGAAAGCATTAGGCCAGGAAGGTGCTTTGTAGAACACGTCATTTGGAATGGTATATCAAGAACCACATATACAGGGCTGCATTTGTGGTTGAAAGGGCCAGGATTCCAAACTCATGTTGGATTCCTGGAGACAAAAGTGAGAGCATGACAAAAGTCATAGCAATGTCATGAATTGCTGGGAAAACAAGCACTGACAAATGTCAGAATACCTCCTGGGGAAAGAACTCTTTCCTCGAACTGAGTATGTTGTTGTTTGTGGCAGGTTTGTTTTCTTTTGGCATTGGAAACCTTAATGGAGTGTTTGGTGTTCTCAGGAGTGATTTTCATGCTCAGTGACCCTCCAAGATTGCTGCTACATGTCCTTTGTGTGACAAACAGCATGCAACGACATTAGGAAACATTTTTAAGCTGCATCTCCAGAGAAGAGCTGGATGTTCTGCCCATACTGGCAGCACTGAGGTTATTTGGGTTTGCTGTTTATTATTCTGCAGACAGTGTAGACAACCAGACCTTTTGTCCTCGAGGAGGAAAATGCACCTATGGGAGGTGGCAGCAGAAAAACCTCTGTTTTTGTTGAGGATCAAGGCAAAATGACTCTTTTCATTGACCTGCACATTTGTTATGATAATGGAGCAGAGGAAAACACGACCCCAGAAATTATCAATTCCATTTCCGTTGTCTAGCCCCAAATAGAAATCATTGCTGTCAATAAATGGCAAAATGAATGACTGTGAGAGAACAGGTTTCCATTTTGGCCCTGGGGTAGTTTGTTAAGGAACCACGAGCTGCTGAGTCTTCTGAAATACAGGTATTTTCCATGGGAAAGCACTGTTTGCTGTGTAAATGAATGGGCCTAGAGGGATGTTAAGAAATAGTGAGAATTCACCTGGAATTTTACTACCAGAAGTGAACAGCTCAAGGTATTTCTCATTATCTCATTCTTGGTACTAGCTCACTAAAACCATTCTTCCTGTGAGAGTGGTTAAGCAGTGGCACAGGATGCCCAGAGAGGTGGGAGATGCCCCATCCCTGGGGTTCTAAACCCCCTGATGTAGCTGAAGGTGCCCCTGCTCCATGCAGGGGCTTGGACTGGATGAGCTTTAAAGGTCCTCTCCAACTCAAAGTCTTCAGTAATTCCATGGTTCTGTCTCTGTTTCATAAATGAGAAACAGCAAAAATTAACCATTTATTCCTCTCTCAGCTTTGAAATCAATCTTCCAGACAGCTTTAGTAGAATTGCTTTGTTCTATTTTCTCAATGTTTTTTGAAGTTTCCCCCTGTTTCATTTTGGCTCTTCTCAGCTTGGTTATCAGTCTGAGGTGCCAGCCTTCACAGCCTTCTCCTGGGTCCTTCCCACCTCAAGCTCCTTCTGACCATCAGAAGGACTCATTGATTAGTGGTGAAGAGTGGCTGCAGTACCACCTGGCTTTAGGAAATAAAAGGGTAATTTCTATCTATCCCCCTTGAAAGGGGACAAGCAGGTCTGACTGTAATAGATGGGCTTTTACACCACGGTTTCAGAAGGTATATTGAAATTGAACTTCCATAAAATACCATCAAGTCGATGGATGGACCACTGTATACAATGTTCATAGTATTTATAGGGTCAGGACACAGAAAGGAACCATGGAATGCAAGTGGATTTTACAAAAAAAACCCAAATATTAAAGCAAAATAGCTTAAAGTTAATTCTGCAGCAGTTAGAAAAGGTTAGTGGCAGGAGGGTAGCTACAACTGTTCTGCACAGATCCCCTAAGTCCTCATCTTTAAAGACTGAAGAGTAACAAAACCTTACCAAGCTTTTCTTTGTGAATATATTTATTATTAGTAAAACACTACTACTGCAGCAAAGATGATGGCAGCAGCATAATGACCATGGAAAGAAGTGCAAGGAAAAGGGATTAGAAAGTTCATTATCTTTTTTACCATTTCCTAGACAAACCATTGCATCTGACAAAGGAGAACTATTTTTTAAGAAATTCAGCGTGTTTAATCTCACATGGGATTAACATAAAAGCACATAGAAGAGAGGAAACAGTCACTTATGGGGCAGCCAACACTTTTCAGACATTTTCTGGCCAAATCCATTTTTCAGGAGCCCTTTTCATCTTGTAGCTCTGCTCAAAGCTGAGCTCCACAGACAGACCCACCTGCCAGTTGGCTCAGAAGTACTTTAAAAGGAGCCAAAGAGGTTGTTGGACCCACTTTAACAATCTCACTTTTTCTTTTTTTTTTCTTTTTCCCCCTCTTAAGATACCTTTCCTTGGGGCTGGAATTAGAATCCATGAAAGAAGAGTTTCTGATAATCTTCGTCCTTTCCACGACCGGATGGAGGAGTGTTTCAAGCATTTAAAAGTCAAAGTGGAAAAACAATATGGAACCAGAGAACTGGTACTGCTCTGCTTTTACCCTCCACCTCAGTTTCTTTTTACTTAACACACACCTTGTTCTGAACAAAAATACGGACTTTATTTTTTCACTTGTGGACTGAAGGCAGTAGGAACTGAGTTTTATAGTCCAAGAGTTGATTTAATTCTCTGACACCTCAAATATTGCTCATTCTGGGAGATTTTGAGTATTTTATTAGGAGTATTAAAATTGCAAGTCGTATTAAGGAACTCAAAGCAAATTCTCATGTCTGTTCTCTTTGTAACTTTTCTTAGTGGTTTAGGGCTTTGATCTGCAATTGATGTCTCCCTGTGCCAGCCACTTCCAGCTGTGTTGTGAAATAAAACCTGTCATGGCTATAACACCATAAATATTAGTTGAGACCAAGCTGAAATACCTGAGAATTGAAGGAGAACTTCCGAGCACAAACTCCCCAGACAAGTCTTGAATCAAACAGTCTGTCTGGGCTTGTGCAGCCTAGCGAGAATGGTGTTGCCTGGGTTTTGTGATTAAACAGCAGTTTCTTTGGAATTCATTTTATATTGTTGCTTTCAGCATTGATAATTTCATAACAGGATTTATTTCTTCTGTTATAGGTGGGAAAGTAGCAAGTTCCTAACCTAAATTTGGGGTATTGTGCTTGTTATACACCTGTATGATGGAAATTCTGTATGATGGAAATTCTTTATGATGAAAATCCTCTATATTTCTCTCAGTGTGGTTTTGTTTTCAGCCCCCTCCTTGCAGTAATCTACAATTAGCAACCTTCCCTCGTGATTGAACCCTTTGGCACTTAAAAAACCCAACAAACCATCTGAGATTTTGCAGAAACTGTAGTTTGTGAATAAGAATGTGTCCAGCCAGAAGATACGAGCACAGCAATGAATGGCAGTAAATAATCTCTCTCATGCCAAGCCTTAAAACCTCTGGGGCATCTTGAAGACCCGGTGCACAGGGATGGAATGAGGTTCCCACCCAGCTGTTTGATGCCCTGTGTTTCTCTTCTCCACTGCAGCCAGACTTTGATGACAAGAGAGTGGGAAGGCCACGGTCAATGCTGAGATCCTACCGCCAGTTATCCATTATTTCCATGTCCTCCATGAATTCCGAGTGCAGCACGCCCAGGAAAATCACTTCAGAAAGGTTGGTTATGAATGCAGTGTTAATCCTTTTTTGTTGTTTTTCAATCTTGTTTTATAACCACTTCGATGGGATGAAACTAAAAGATTTGTTAAAAAGGCATCCAAGGATAAAGACCACCAGCAGTCTGTTCAGACTATGCCAAAATTGTTTCACTTCAGCTATCATTTCCCCCAGGCTTAGAGCTTCAGTGTTTCAACTTTAATAGACAAAATATTCCCAACTCTCACTGGGAGAAAGGGGAAAAAAAACCCAGTATTTAATTTTCAGAAAACAAGTGTTTTAAAAATTAAAGCCCTTTTCAAAAGCTTACAAGGATCTGGGTATTGTTGCAAGTTTCTCTTTACACAGCTTTTAACTTAATTACCATCCTTTTGTTTGCAAAATGGGAAGAGGAGGAGAAAAGCCTTTAAAAACTTGGATGTGAAAGATTTCAGTAAAGCCTGTCGTGATGCAAAATGCTTTGCCTAATATGCAGTAAGTGCAGCACTGGGAAAGAGAGACTCCTGAGGCTGAGAGAACAGTTGTAGGTGTATTGATCAGCTTTCTCATCGTTTTTGTTCACTTTATACATTATTTTTTGAGCACATAGAACTTCTTCCCAAACAAGGTACATAGAAACAGACCTAGGAAGCCTTGGCCAGCAAATCCACCACGCTGCTTGATTTATCACTTCTTATGCTGTGAAATAAGTTCAGTCCCCTGTTCAAAAGGCTGGTTACCTCGGCAGAGAGGGGAGTAAAAACAGCACCAGTTTCATGTTTGGGTGTTTTGGTTTTTTTTAACGAGAAACAGCCCAAAATTTAAACTGTAAAAACTAGAGGAAGAGAGGAGGGAGTTGGTTTTTTAATCACTGACTATTCTTGTGCAATAGGGTGAAATAAAAAGGAGGGTGCATTTAAAACATGACAAGAAGCAGCAATACTCTGTTCCCCTTTGGTTCCTTTCAACAACCAAAATAGCATGTCTGGCTTTCAGCACCACCATCACCAAACATCACCGTGCCATGTGAGCTCCAGCTTGGTTTAGTTTAGTCCTTAAGCGAATGCACAAACCTTGAGAAAGGGATTTGGGCTCGTTTTAATATTTTACAGTCTTTGCAACATTTGAAGATGATGTCACACTGCCTGAAGGCATCTTATTTGGATCTGCAGTTGCCAGCTGAGGCACATCCTACACTTTTTGCCAGCAGTTTTGCAAGGCTGCATAGAAAGTCGAGGGAAAGGATGACCTGCATTTATATTTCATGGGGAAATGACTTCAGAGCAGCAATGGCTTTAAAAATATCACTCACCAACTCATACTTTTTTTCTTTTGCTCCTGCAGCTTTGATCTGGAAGCATTCCTACCAAAGCAAGCAAAAGCAGAACCAGAGGAGGCTGCTCCACAAATTAATGCTCATCCTGAAGTCAAGATGAGAAAGTCCAAAAAAAGAACAAAAAGAAGCAGCGTGGTGTTTGCTGATGAGAAGACAGCACCTGATATTTCTATCTCTGACATGAAATGTGTATGTTGCTGATTTAGAGTAGTATTTTATGATCCCTAGAAAAAGAGGGCATCACTTTTTTGCTTAGGGAAAGGAAAACCTCTCCCCTCGAACTCCAGCTGTGCAGGGGACATACAGGATGCAGAGATATCTGCCCTGCAAGCTGCTGTGGAGGGAACAAATCAGGGGGAAAACCAGCCCATCTCTACTTGCTTCTGGTGACAGAAAACACAGCTCTGAAGCTGCCCAGGCTGAGGCTTGGTTGGTTTTGGCTGTGCTGGGAGGGTTAAACTGGCTCTCCTGTGGAGAGGCAATTGACTGTGCTGACATTCGGTGGCAGCTCCTCACAGTCAGGGCTATTTGAGGAGTGATGAGCCCTGGACACTTTGTACCTTGTTATGGAACAGGCAGCTGCTCAGAAACTGCAAGGCTGCAAACACTGCTCCTTAAGTGGGCTGGGCTGGGCTTGGGAGCACTGGCATCTCTCACTCCAGCTGAGTGCTGGTATTGCACTGCTGCTTCAGTAGGATGGCTTTTATCACTTAGACTGTGCCTTTAAAAAACCCCCAAATATCTGTCTATCTATCTATCTATCTATCTATATGTATATATGTATATATGTGTATATGCATAATATATATGTATGTGTATATGCATATATATATGTGTACATATGTATGTGTATGTATATGTGTGTATACGTATGCATACACATAAATTCTCAAGAGAGTTTTAAGTATAAAAACAGAAGCAAATAATTAGTGCATAAAAATCAACGAATAATAAATTTAATAACTAAATAAATAGACAGGGCTTGTGTATTAAAAAAAATAAATAAAAAATAAAAAATCTAAAAGCCAGGCAGGAACAGGTTGTTGAAGATTTGAGCAAGAATTTTTGAAGGAATCACCAAAGCTAAATTAATTGAGTAGAAAGCTAAGATTCTTTGGGGAAACAAGGAGAAACTTCTGGAAGGTTGTGGGTGTCTTACGGTGCATCTCCTTGTGCCAAAAGAGAGATATAAAGCAGAGTCGTGCTCTGAGAGGCATTGATATAGAAAACCAAAATACATTCATATAGAAAACCAATATACACTGACATAGACAACCAAAATACACTGATATAGACAACAAAAATACACTGATATAGACAACAAAAATACACTGATGTAGACAACCAGAATACACTGATATAGAAAACCAATATACACTGATATAGAAAACCAATATGCATTGATATACAACACCAATATACATTGATATACAAGACCAACATATACTTATGTATAAAACCAAGCAGCACCTTTGGCATTTGATTAGATTAGATAAAACATACACTGAACTGTGGGGCTCTCACTGAATATTGAGTTCCAGGATGCCCTTTTAGTTCAAGAAAGCAGTGCCAAGGCTCACAGCAGCTGAGCTGAAAACAATAATTCCCCAGGGAAAAAGGTTTTCAAAACTTCACCTTTCTTTGCGGATCACACTCAGCGCTGTCTGATGGTGTATGGCAAAAATAGGGTAGGAATGCCACCCTGCAGTTCCAGATCACTTCTGTAGCTCTGTCAGAGTAATTTTTTGGTTTCTATGTAGAATGAGATCTATATCTACCAATAGATTATCTGTAAAATTGTTTCATTTTTTAACTAGTATACAATACTATAGGTGGAGCCAATTCTCAGTTCATAATTAACTGTTTTTATTATTATTTGATTAAACAGCTCTCGAGGAAATATGAGTTCATGAGTGACACCAACCTCTCAGAGCACGTGGTGGCACCTCAGAAAACCTCTGTCCTCAAGCAGATGAGCACTGTGAGTCGTTCTATGCCGACAATCCCAGGTGAGCTGCTCTCCCTGAGGGGAGAGCTCTGCACTTCTTTATTGTGGTGGTAAGAAAACATCAATCCAGGCTTTGCTCCCCCCTTGGACCTGTGGCACAAGGAGCACAATTTCAATGTGTGCTCTGTGTGAGGCTGGGCTGCCCATGAGGTGTTCCTGCTGGAGCTCCCAAATTTGCTTCCTTGGGCAGTGTGGGCATTCCTCTTGCCTTGAAGGAGTAAAGGTTTATTCATTTTGCCTGGTTTGGGAGGGCTGCTGTGCAGACACAAGGGCTCACAGCTGAGGGCACTGTGTGAACCGGGAGGAAATGCTTTGTTTTGGCAGCTGAAGAACCCCAAAGTTTGCACCATGATAGTTTCTCCTTCAGCTTTTGGAGTCCGGGAGGAATCCCATAAAGCCTCCCCAAGAGCAGGAGCGGGGGAAGCAAGATAACATCGCTGCCCACTAGGCAGATGGGTGGCTGGATGGAGGAGAAGGGGAAAGCTGACTGAAGGTGGACACCTCTAGTCCAGGGTGCAGAGAGAACAGGCCCTATTTCAGTGTCCTTTACTCCCCTTCTTCCCTGGCACATCCCACTCCTCAGCCTGTGCTTCATCCATCCCCCTCAGTGTCCCTCTCTTTCCAGATGTCTGTAACAGATGTTTAGCAGAACCCACCACACTGCCATGGCCCACTTCTTTGTCATGTACTCCTCTGTTTTTAATTCTTTGGCCAGATTGCCTTTTGGTTTTTTCCACGATTCAGTTTCAACGTAATGAATGTTCATGTCTCCCCATTACTTGGTTTCGTGTTCTAAGGATTTAGTTAGATTTAGTTAGATAAAATATCTCCTTTGTTTTCTGGTAATTTCATTGTTTTGAGTTCTGCTTTGTCGTGCTCTCTGACCCTCCTTTTGGGGTTTTATTTAGTGGCACTAATGTGTTTCTGTTCCAAGGACTGACTCTGGCCCTCAGCACCGTGGCACCCGAGGAGACAATTGTCTCGCACAGGCTGAGCCAGCCCGTGTTTCCTTCTACCTCAGACACTGACAAGAAAACCTCCAAAAAAAAGAAAGTGAACCAGCTGTTTAAAACAATGGTAGGTCCTGCGTGTTTAAGGGAAAAACAAAACAACCAAAAAAAGGCGTTACATGTTCAAAAATTCTCGGCTGTGAAAATTAAGAGTTTTTAAGGTAACATAGGATTGTAAGTCACACTTTGCTTTTTTATTTTTATTGCTGCCATCGGAGAGAGCGGGGTGGAAGCTCAGCATGGAAGGAAAACTGGCTTCCAGGGTGGGGATGTGGGGATGGAGGGATGTGGGGATGCAGGGATGTGGGGATGCAGGGATGTGGGGATGCAGGGATGTCCATCCCCTGCAGTTCCGCTCCCGCACCACGAGAGGGCGGGCGTGGCCCGCGATCCCCCCGCAGTCGGAGCGGGAGGGAAGCGGCGATTCCCGGGGGGATTCCCGGGGGGATTGATTCCTGGTGGGATTCCTGGTGGGATTCCCGGGGGGATGGATTCCCAGTCGGATTCCTGGTGGGATTCCCAGTGGGATTTATTCCCGGTGGGATTCCTGGTGGGATTCCCAGTGGGATTGATTCCCGGGGGGATTCCCGGTGATATTCCCGGTGAGATTGATTCCCAGTGGGATTGATTCCAGGTTGGATTCCCGGTGGGATTCCCGGTGGGATCGATTCCCGGTGGTATTCCCGTGGGATCGATTCCCGGTGGGATTGATTCCTGGGGGGATTTGATTCCCGGGGGGATTCCTGGTGATATTCCCGGTGGGATTGATACCCGGGGGGATTTGATTCCCGGGGGGATTCCTGGTGGGAATGCCGGTGGGATGGATTCCCGGTGGGATTCCCTGTGGGATTGCCGGTGGGATGGATTCCCAGTGGGATGGATTCCCTGTGGGATTGCCGGTGGGATGGATTCCCAGTGGGATTGCTGGTGGGATGGATTGCGGGTGGGATGGATTCCCAGTGGGATGGATTCCCTGTGGGATTCCCAGTGGGATGGATTCCCTGTGGGATTCTTGGTGGGATTGCAGGTGGGATGGATTGCGGGTGGGATGGATTGCGGGTGGGATTGCCGGGGGGATGGATTGCGGGTGGGAGGTGCTGCTCAGCACAGCACGGGGCACCCAGGCCCGTGTGAGCCGCCCGGGAGCTCCGAGGTGGCGCTCTGAAAGCCGCGATTGGGTCGGGCGGGAGCCGGCGGTGTTGGAAGGACAGGAACCCTCCTTAGCAGTGCGGGACACTTCGCTGGTTCCCGTGGAAATCCCCCAGAATAAACTATTGAATCTAAAGTTGTGTTTGACAGGAAGAAAGGGGGAAAAAAAATATTCAGTGGAGCTATTAAGACTCAGAATTGGAAAGGTTTGCTGTTTTTTCAAGTAGTGAGAGGGTGACATTTCACAGAATCACAGAATGGGCTGAGTGGGAAGGGACGCACAAGGATCATCCAGTCCAACCCCTGGCCCTGCACAGACACCCCAACAATCCCACCCTGTCCCTCAGAGCACTGTCCAAACCCTCCTGGAGCTCTGGCAGCCTTGGGGCTGTGCCCACTGCCCTGGGGAGCCTGGTCAGTGCCCAC
>JAWWTY010000027.1:3619555-3655103 GCA_035222235.1 Margarornis squamiger | reverse complement strand
TGTGCCCACTGCCCTGGGGAGCCTGGTCAGTGCCCACCACCCTCTGGGGGAAGAACCTTTTCCTGAGATCCAACCTCACCCTCCCCTGACACAGCTCCAGCCATTCCCTGGGTGCTGTCACTGTCCCCCCAGAGCAGAGATCAGTGCCTGCCCCTCCTCTGCCCCTGCCCCTGCCCAGGGAGCTGTCCCTGCAATGAGCTCTCCCCTCAGTCTCCTCTTCTCCAACTGAACACACCAAGTGCCCTCAGTGTCCTCACACAGCTTCAATTTAATTTAATTTTCTGGGACACTTGTAATATTTCACATGTCAACTCTGGTGATCGTTCAAAGCAAAGCATTTTTTAATATTTTTTTTTCTCTAGGGAATAGGTTTCATTTTAATCCATGACTTTCTGCAGTCTTTAAAAAAAAAAATTGATAGTGCCTTCAGGGACTATAGAGCAATATTTAGGAAAACCTGCATTTAAATGTGTTCATAATCATATTTTTTCTGGTAGGAACAAGAATAACCCATTAATTTGAAGTCTATAGTATTTCACTTACATTCAATTTATCACTTGCTCTTTTCAGACTCAGGAGTTACAGCATGATCTCATCCCCTCACTTTTGAACCTAAATAGCATGTAAAATAAGGAGGACAGAATGTCCTTTCTTACGTGCTGGAGAAAGGACTGACTAAAGTTAAAAATCCATTTGTGAAGTGCTTCATAGCATGCTTGGAATCACGTGGACAGGTTTAAATACAGGTTTAATGTTTTGCAGAATAAAGAAATTGATCTGGTCAATGTCTTTTTTAAGCTACAACTTCAAGCCACAAGCTGGTAATTAATTTGTGTATTCCCAAATCAATACAGAGTCACTTTAACTTAAGACAATCTGTTTCTGTTCTTCTGCAGCGCATTTCCAGAGTCATGGAAGATGGAAAGCAGTCTGTGGAGCACCATTTCAAACCCTCATCTACAGATCTGTGATTAATTGTTACAACTCTCAGCTGAAAAAATATATACAAACATATTTTCTATTTTAGAGCACCACCTACTCAAGGAAAGGCACTGATGGCTGATAGAGAATATGAACAGCACTCGTGGGCTCTCATAAGTTACATGTGATAATAAGAAATAACCTTTGAAGAAAACGCTGCAGGATGTGTCCACTGGGAGGTGGAAGAGAAGGTTATTGAGCCTCTGGCTCTGCAGGTCGAGGGGAATTGTGTGTTCCTTGGGGACAACCCTCCGTCCTGGGAACTGAGCTGTCCCGAAAGGCCAACTGCAATGCCCTCTGTGTGGTGTGAGGCACATCCTGCTCTCCCCAAAGAGCAGCCAAGTCATGTTTTCTGCAGCCTGCCCAGACACAGCCCAGCTCTCTTTACACTCTCACTGGCAGGGTAGTCAAGGCAACAGATGGCTCAGCACAAAATCGGCCCTGCCAATGTGCTCGGTGCTGTGTCTGGGTTTGCAGCCCCCAGATTCCTCTGCTGATGCCAGCACACTGCTCTGCCCCATCATCTCGCCCAGCTCATGGCCAGGGCTGGGCCACCACATGCCTGAGTGATTTTCAGGACAGCAGCTATTGTGTTGGGAGCATGCAAGACTTTATTTACACATGTACGAATCGACAGCCAGCAGCACGACGAACAAGAGCTGCATTTTCTGCTGTTCAATAAAATGTTAAAAGTCTGGTTTATGTGCCTTGAGCCTTTCTCCCTGAAATCTCTAGGTATCGTGGTATAAAAGCTAACAGTTTCTTGCAGGCAGCACATGGAATTCTATGAGTCCAAGTTTGCTGCTTTTAAATGATTTTCTGTGTCTTCCCAACTCCTGAGGTAGAGTTGGAAGGTGATGCCCCACTGGTGTGAGGCTCCACAGCACTGCAGGGCAGCTTCTCAGGGTCTTTATTACCTGTCAGCTCTTTCTACAGGCAGGTAAGTTGTCCAAATAGAGAGGTTTCTAAAAGATGAATAATTGATTTCCTTCACTCATGTCTTTGTGTTTCAGACAGTTACATTGGTCTATATCAAATAGATAAAATATGATCATGTATAGTGCTGGGCATGGAGGAGACTGACATTTATACAGATATAGGAAAGATAAAGAGGCTGAAGTTATTCCTTGCTGAGAGGCTGAATCAATGGCAAGACATCTGCAGCTTGTTCTAAGCATAAGTATTTCTATCAACACTTTTACTTTCGGTGTGAATAATTAATTTCATGAATTTACACTCTCTTTGCAAGTTGTCAAAGTGCAGCTGTTTTCTACGGGAATAGTTTGAGATTGTTTTCTGGGAGAGGTTTGAAACATTCTCCACTGCAATAAACACTGCACCAAGAAAGACTTTGCACCAGAAGAGCCATAGACAGCAAAATGGGTCCGGTTCAAACAGCAGCTACAGTGTTTGGCATGAACACTGATAGACTTTTTGGTTCATTTGCTTTTCACAGCAACTTGACACTGCTGCTGAGGAGGCACAGAGGAGCAATAAGGCTTTCCCAGGAAAAAAACCCTCTGTTTAATAGAGAAAGTTGTCTGTGAGTGGGAGACAGTGAAATGTTGAGGGGTGCACGTTTAAGATCTGAGGGAAGAGGAGAGAGGGTACCAAAGCTGTCCTTCAGTATTCTTTGCAGATATCTTGAAGATATCACAAAATTTAACAAAGAGTATTTTGAAAGAAAAGGGTTGGGTTTATTGGAAATGAGTAAGAAAAGGATGATTTAACAACTGTTTATTCTTTGTCAAAATACCTGTCAAAGGTTAACTTTGGGATTGTGTCTTGCAGCTTTATTTGCAGGTGAGTGGAATGATAGTTTTACCTCAAGCTGTTATTACAGATTGTTGAAGTAGTGCCACTCAAAAAAGTATGAAAAATGGAAGGAAGAGCCCAGAAACAAACATCAGGAAGGCAGGAACAAAGTGTTTGGTGATGAGTGTTAAGCCAGTGGTTCAAGATTTATCCTTGTGTTTTGCTCAGGTTTTAGCACAGTTTTTGATGGAGGGTTTAGATTCCCACTTAATTTACTAAATATCAACAAAACTTTCATTAGTTGACCCACACCACAGATGGAGCTCTACTTGCCAGCCCAAGTTTCAAGCCTGAAATCGTGTAAATCAACTCTGAGCAGGAAATCAAAATTAACTAAGAAAACAATAACCCTTAAGAAGGGGGCATACATGGAACTGGAATTCTAAGGATGTTTGGGGAACAAGCTCCAGCCACTCACGAGTTTTCAGAACCTGTGAATACTCCCATTTAGTCCAAATAAACAACATAGCATGACAGACAATTGATGCCCTGGAATAATAAATTGCCACTGTGGCAATGTGGCAATTAAAAACTTAATTCAGCACTGATTGCTGTCATTTCTGTCACAGGCTCAACAGGCCTGTAGTTGCTGTGTCAGAGGCAGGTCTGCTCAGGTGGCACAGAACCTGCATGCTCCACCTTCTTTGAGGTGAGGCACAGAGGGCAGGAATTTACTCCAGGATGCTCCTGAAGGGAATTAGTGAAGCAGGGGGAGCTTCAGCTGGAATCTGTCCAGCCTTTCCCCTCTCACCATGCAAGTCAGGGAAACAGCAATGTTCTCCTGTGCTTTCTGTGTCAGTTATTTCTGCTTATGATGTTTTCAATAGTCTGGGCAGCGACAGTCTGGTTTTCTCTTGTGTGGCACAAAGATAACAACAAGGTTGTGTGAGTCTGGAATTAAGGGTCTGGTTTTGGGGTGGGAGTGCTGCATGTGCAGCTGGGATTTGATGTGCTGACCTGTAGGCAGCTGGGACCCTGCAAGATGCATTTAAGCTGCATCCTGTATGTTCAGTTTGGGCAGAGTCTGAGCTTTAGAGAGGCTCAGCTACCTGGGAATTCTCGTGTCAGTGACACTGGCCCAGCTCCAGGAGAGCTGCTGTGTCAGTGCAGAACCAGGTCTGGTCACAGGCAGCAAATGTTGGCATTCACCTCTGGCAGGATACTCAGGGGCATCCTTATCTGCCCTTGTTTGTGCCATGTGGTGAGACTGAGTCCTCATTATGGAATTAGGACTTAACTAAGTTTGGCAGAGAGCTTAATTCTCTTAAAATTTCAAGAGAAATTAGCTGGAGTGTTCTATAGGAAGGTGGTCAGAGTCTATGTCAACAAGGATCAGGTTTCTGAGAAGGAAGGAGAGTTTTATTAAAGATTTTACAGACCTTAAGAACACACGGTTCTTGAACTGAGAATTAATGTGTGATAGACCTGTGTGCCTGCTGAAGGTACTGCTCAACAATGAACTTTTATCTGTATCACACACAGCTTGTAATCTTCTTTATTAGACAAGAGAAATTGTGGGTGAGTAGAATCATGGAATGGTTTGGAAAAGACCCTAAAGATCATCCCATCCCAGCTCCCAGTGGGGGCATGAGGTGCCACACCGGTTATTCTGTGAGGAGTCCAAAGACACATTAGGCATCACTGGATTTCTGTTTTCATTTTCCTTGTTGGTGCTGTTTTGTCTGCCTTTGGCTTTTTCTCTAGTTTTCAGATTTGTTTCATCAAGTCCCTGCCCTTTCTTTAAGGACTCATAAAATGGGATTCTGTCTCTCTGTGTTGGGACACCACAGACTACAGGAGAGAAAGAGGACTGGCTTTCCTCAAATTTCAGAAGTGCAGCATTTTAAATAAAGAATTTTCTCCCTTTTACCTTGTTTCTAATGGATAGAAGGAAGCTGTGATGGAGTAACAGTGGAAAGTTTCGCTCAGTCTGGAGGACAGAAAGGATCCAGAGTCAGGGAGGAGGTTTGATCACCAGCTACGATATTCTGAGTGTTCTAAGGCAGCAGCCCTTGTGCTGTAAGGACTGCCTGAAGAGCAGTTCCTCACCTGAGCTGGCAAAAAGCAACCAACCCATGCCAAGCACTTGCTCACAGCCCTTAGAAAAGCAGGGGATGGATGGACAGGCCAGTGCTTTGGAGTCATGTTAATGAAGTTACTGAAATGTCAATGACAAAGTGCATTCAGAGGTCGGGTCTCTCCCTTTAAGCCATTTGATATTCATGGGTTTGGTGTTGTGGCATTTTTGCTGTTGGTTTCATTGCTGGTGGCAGTGGTGGAAAGACTCTTTTATTCACAGTGAGTTCAGGTGTGTGCAAGGGAAGAACTTGGAATGCTGACAAACTGCTGAGGAACTGCAGTGGACTTAGATGATTTGATTTAATCAGTTTGAATATGAAGTCTCCCAGCAGTTCTACAGCTGGTAAATCACACAGTACAGTCTATACAGTCATAACGAGACTTGGCATTGATTGCACTAATGAGTATGGATTTCTGCTTTGGGCTGGGATAAATCCATAAGCATTTTGCTGTTCTCACAACTACACAGACTCTGAATCAAAGCTGCTGACTGTGTAAGAGCAATGGAAGCATTTTTGAAATAATGATCCAGCTGAAACCACTAAAAGCTTGTCAAGCTCCCAGGTGGGGCTGTGGCACCCTGGTCATGGGATGAGGGCACTGTGAAACAAGAACAACTGCTAAACATGTTTTTAACTTAGCAAGGTAGGAAAGAGAAAGTGGGTTTGTTTGTTATTAAATCAGGCTTCTGTTTAAATCAGCTGAGGTTCAGGAGTTGTGTTTAAAGCCATCCAGCCACATAACTCTCTGTTAACTTCCTCTTCTGTTTATTTTAGCTTAACTCTCATGAAAATACAAAAAGAACCTTTCTTTTTTTATTCTTCAGCTTCAGTGTAAATCTATATAACAGGCGGGACATTTATCCCAGAGTTTGGCTTGGTATATGCCAACATCCATGGGAATCATTCACTTGGGGCATTCTGTTTAAAACAAAAGCACAGGTCACTTCTCCAGAGTGTGGGAAGAGAAAAGGAATAACTTCACCAAACACAGGGTCCTGCTCCTGCAGAAATCAAAATAATTCAGGCAATTTAAAGCCAAATTGTCTTCTGCATCACCCCTTTATTTAAAACTGTTTCTATGGAGGGAGGAAACCCAAAGAGTTTAAGGATCCTTTCCCTCACTGATTTTTGGATGTAGCTATGTCTGACTTCTTATATGCATCTGTTTTTCTGAGAAATTCAGAAGCCTCCATGAAAAAAGCTTGCATCCATCTCCTCTTCTGAGTGCCTTGGATTAGTCTCTAGCCCAGAACTTATTTATGTTTCCCTCTCAGAACTGAGTTCCTGCTTGCTCTTGGGCATTCAAGGTCCTTTTGAGAGGGCTGAGCACTGGCACTGTTTCCTGTGGGGTGAGGAGAGGAGTTGTTTTTATTGACTCAGACTGTGATTTTCTGTTCTGATTTGCTATGGGGATGCAGCGTGTGCTACAGATTAACACTGTAAACGAATAATTGCTCTGCAAACAAACCCCGGCTCGGCCGTGGATTTCATAAACTTTAAAATGTTAGGTAAATTTAATCGTGGTTTTAAAGTGAGGGCAGTTGGGTTTGATGGGAGTTTGGAGAGAATTATCCTTTTTCAGGGCAGTTTTCTGTTTTCCAGGAGAGCAGAGAGCTTCTCTGTGCCATGAGGGGTGTTTCCTATGGCTGAGCCTGGGATCAGACAGCACTGTGAGCATCTGTGCTGCATCAAACACGGGGCTAAGGAGCCCTTCCCTGTGCATTAATGCATTCTGCAGCTCCAGGTGTGGGTGTTCAACCTGCATTTAATACCAGGTTCATGTGAGAGGTGTGAATGATCTCTCATTCCTAATTAAACCTTGGTGGCCTTCCCATCACTTGAATTAGCTCAGCTGGGGGCAGGTGCTGGTGATGCCACTGCTCCATTCAGAAGGTACAGGAAAGGTGAAGGGGGCAGAAAACAGGCATTTAAGGCATCTTATTTTTCTGTGCGTATTTATTTAAGGTATATTATTTAATATATATAAATATATATTTCATATATATAATATAATAAGGTTTATTATTTAAGGTGCCCTGAGCTGACAGGCCAGCAGCCAAAACAAGAGCCTTATGTGGTGAGCTAGGAGGAATCTTGTAGCTAGAAAATGTCTTAAAAACACTCCGTGTTTGACAGATATTTTGATGGAAGACTTCACCAGAGTATTTGCTTGTACGGTTTTATACACAAGAAAACAGCCCTGGATAGAATAGCTTTGAAAGCAGCTCTTTTAGCCTGGAATATTGTATTTATTGTGCACTAAAGCACGTTATGGTTGGACACCTGGATTCTACAAATTCTGAGGAATGTGAAGGCTTTATTTCGGTTGCTTTAGCCCACTCCACACCACTAATGCACAAGGCAATAACTCGTAGAGTCTTTCTTAACAACTGCATTTTCACTTCTTTAACAGGACAGGAAAACAGGACTGTTGGACGTCAGGGCTGGGAACTAAAAAAGTAAGGGAAACCAATCTAAACCAAAGCTGTCAGTCTCTAAAGGCACCAGAATTTCTACACAGAATGCCAAAGCGAATGAAAGGTTCTAGCAGGACAATTTTCAAATGTTTACACACCCCCTGGGTAATTTTTACAGATGATTTTTACGGGTGATACTGGCCAGGGATCAGCCCAGGACAGGAGCCTGTGCCTGTTCTCCAGGGCAGGACCCCACTAAACCCACACATTTCCACTCACCGGCACGAGGGGGCGATAACCAGTCGCGATACTTCGCCCCTATCGCGGCTCTGCGGCGATTGATGTCCCGTGCAGGACACGGGGAAAGCAAAGCGGGGCGGCTGGAAGTGCAGGGATTAACAGCGCCCTAAATGAGCCTTTCCCGAGGCAGGGGATGTCGCTTTGCTGCGGTTCAAGCCCGGTCACACCAAAAGGACCCGCATTTTCTCCCTGCCTCGGTGTGTCGGTCCAGGAGCTCCCTGCGCTGGCACCAAGTCACTTACGGCTTGGAGCTGCTATTTCATTTTCCCCGAGTGTTTGTCTTGTGCGAGTACAAAAGGTCGTGGAACGCTAAAGAAATCCTTTTTTTTTTTCCCCCTTAAAAATCCTTGGTTCTAAAATGGCTTTTCAATAAGGTTTCCATTTGAATTGCGGAGAGGGAGGGGCTGATTTATCCATCCCAGCAAATAGCTTGATGCTGAAATGTGACTGAAGCAGAAATATTAGCACGTGGCTACTTTTTCTTTCTATAAATCATTGAAATGCCTTGAAATGGATAAATTAATTCCTTTGGAACGCACAAGAATTTAAACTTTGAGGGGTTTTGGAAAGGTGTGCAGGTGAATTGCCTTGGTAAACATGATGGTGTTCATACAAGAGCTCATTTGATTTTAGCCCTGTTGATTTCTGATAGAAACAAGCATTTAGTGGTGAGTGTGGAAGAACAAGCAGATAATCTAAAAGACAGAAGCACTTGGGAAGGTGGCAACAGCAGCGAGGCTGTCAAAGTATGCTGATTGAAATATCTGTATTTGTATTAATTCCTATAACTGAGAGGGACACCTTGAGTCCTACCACGGGAAGGATTTGTTACAGACTGTGTGACTGAGCCTTGAGTTGTCCCTCCTGAGCAGGTCTGTGTCTCCAAGTGCAGCAGATCCCATGGGAGCCAAAACCAAAAGCTGGAGACTCCTTGCCTGCTCTATGGCCTGTCCTGACTGATGCACAGGCCAGGGGACACCTAATGCCCTCTACCATATTTATGATGTGCTGGCAAGATGGTGAAAGCCTTTGTTGAGACAGGAGTTATGACTACTTTTATTATCATAGGTCTCATGGTCAGAAAGCAGCCACGAGCCCTTACAAAGTTTTACGGTCTTCTAAAATCCCAGTTACAGAGTGGCTTTAAAAATCCACAGTGATTTTGTTCTGGAGGACCTGAAAAGTGTAAGGGCATTTGAGCATTGCAGCATTTATGGCACAGATCCAAATGATATTGCCTTTCCCATTAATTTAATGTTCAACCTGCAATTCTAGAAATAAAGCCCTGTTCCCTTGTTTTGTAATACTGTATTTTACATTTCTTATGCTTTTGTAATGTCCTTGAGGTGACATTTCTTTGTCTGCTACACCTTTTTTCTCCTGATGGTGTGGTTTGGTTTGTGCAGTTGATTATAGGAATAAGACACGAAGACTTCTAAAACTAATCTACTTGACAACTGAGAGCATAGATGATTTTCATTTTGTGAAAATGTCTTATTGATGGATACTGAGCTGTTTCTGGATTCAGGGTGTGAATTGTTTGGGACAAGGTGGGTTTCTTGCTATACTGACTTGTACATGAACTCTTTCAAACAACTTTTTGCTCTTCTTTGAGGCCACATGACTAGTTTGTATGAACTTTTCTTCAGCGAGGTGTTAAACTGTGCTGATACACATGACTGGGGCCACACACAATGTTATCAGTCCAACCTACACTTCGTGTTCATTAGAAGTAGATGTCTGCGCCATGGGATCATCTGGCAGTGTGGTTCATGATCTGGATCAAGTGTAAACAACCAGTTTAATTTCTAGTTAACTAGCTGAAGTACATGATGCAGAGTGCTCAATGGTGCCTATGTGAGGGACAAATGATATGCAGCACTTTGTACGGTTTGCCAGGATGAATCCAACTAAAAAATCTTGAACCTGCTTGAGCCATCGCAGTGGGTTTGTGCTCTGCTGCACTTTGCATCCTGCAGACAGGGTGCTTTTGGTCTAAGTTCTCTAAAACATTGTGAAACAACATGGTGACCTAAAGGTGCTTGTGAGACTAGCAGGTATCATGCTTTATTTTTCTTTATAATTTTGGACAATCCAATTAAGAAAGTAGTTTGGTATATCTCAGCCAAAACAGTATGAAAATGTAGAATGTTCCTCATATTATTCTCTGTTTTCTGCCCACTGTGCTGTTGCTTCCTACTGTGCAGGTGTGTGCACACCTCTCCCAAGCCACTGCATTTCAGAAGCACCGAGAGAAATGCTGAGGAATCTTAGTTTAAATGAAATGAATTTGAACCTTTCATAACCGAAGATTTCAGATAATTATCTTTTCCTTTATAAAAGGACAGTCCTTGTGACGAAATATTACTGTTGGCTGGAGTAGAGGGGTAGGTAGGAGCTGACCTAGAAAACCTATGTGGAACAATTGCTCTGCAGTGCTCAGCCTCAACCTTGCAGATTTTGGAGCTTCACTTAAATTGTGAGGAGCAAATATTTGAATGGCACAAGAGCTGCCAACAGTCTTTGGCTTGACAGCAATCTCTGGTTGATCAGGCTTCCAGCTGGCAGAGACATTCACTCAGCACTGCACTGGTGTAAAAAGAAATGCTCAAAACCTCCTGCCTAGCCAGACCACACCTCACTGAACGCAAGGCATTTGGGGTGTAATGATCTTTAAACTGTCCCTCCAGCATCAGCCTGCATTTTACTTGCAGTTTTCCTGTCCTAAATATGATCTGTTAGCTTAACTTGGTCAGCATATTGCCTTTGCCCGGCCTCTTTCTATGGAAGCCTCACCATTTTTCCTTCTTCCTCCACTTGTGGGATCGCTGCCTCCTTCCAGCCCTGCCAAGAAAAGGAGTGTCAGTGGTGAAGACCCCACAGCAATATTCAATTACCTCCAGTTCTGACCAGCCCTGCTCAGCTTGGGCAGAGTCGATTCTGTCCTGCAGTGGCCCTGCAGCACCAAGGTGTGCCCGTGGTACTCAGAGTGCCTGTTTACTCAGAGCTGAGTAAATCAGGCCCAGCCAGTTGGCAGAAAATGTTGCTGCCCCAATGGTGTCTCTGCTGGAAGGGATCAGACCTTTGCCCTCCCATTCCCAGCTCTCAGGCACTTCCTTGCTGTGAAAGCAGCACTGGCCATCCTCCACCTCAGCTCTGTGTGACACTGCTCAGCTGTCACACCAGGGCAGGGCTGGCACTGCTGGGCATCCTCAGGCAGCTGCAGAGCACAGCTCTGGGCTGACCTCCCTCTGTGCACCAAAACTTCAGCAGGATTCATTTGCAGGGGAAGTTTTGCAACCTTCTGGTTGCAGAAATAATGCTTTTCCCCTTTGCAAGGGGCAGCCTGGGGTGTTTTCAAAGCCTGTGTGCACTCAGCGCCCACTTGAGAGCATTTTAGCTGTGACTGTGCACGCAGAGCACCTCAGGGAATAAGTATTTAAATGTCACTCATCAAAGCCCATGATGCAGTCAGATGGATTTTTACTTCTTGGAATAAATTTACAAGGTTTTCTTGTTTTCAAACGGTTGGGGTTTTTTTGGCAAAAAATGTAATTTGTTGAGCAGTCAAAAATTTATGATGTTTACTTTTCTCACTATATTCTTGGTCTTAGTTGATTGTAAAAGTGTTTTTATTCCTGAGCATTTCTTTAACATTTTGTTCCATTGACTCTTCTGTAAATAACGAGGGGGATTATTAGCAATAACTGTAGCAATATTTGTAGGACTAAACATATAATTCTAAAATATATCCATATGTTAGGAAGTTATTTAGGAAGCTGTAGGCAATGTTGCTTTCACACTTTTTTGCATGTTTGTAGCTCAGATTCCTGTGGAGTAAAAAATTATTTCAGAGAGGTTTCTTGAGGAAGGAGTGTCCTGGTTACAGGGGCTGGTTTATCACTGTGTGGCTGTAAACAAAACTGTGTATTCTACACCCCTGTGCCTTTCTGATGGACTGTCAATGATGGATCATTGGCAGCAGCTGCCCAGGGCACACCTGGCACCTCAGGGTACCCAGTGGGTGTTAAAGAGCCCTGTGAGACAGGGGAGTGTTTCCCCTCTGGGGAGGCATCAGCACCTTCACACCCCCCTGAGGGGTCATCTCTGCTCATGGGCCATCAAAAATTCCAAAACTATCCCATGACTCATGGAGTAAATCACCCATTGTGAAACTCCCTGCCCTGAGGAGGTACTGGCCATTCCCACCTGAACCTGAGCAGAAATAATTTTGGGGTTTGAGGACTTCTGGTACCACTGGTCAGAACCAGAGGAGAATCAGAACCTCAACAGGACTGCAACTGCCACTCTCAACCAGACTGTGCCCATCATCCTCACCAACAGGTTTTCCTTTGCTGTTACTGTGCACTCAGGGGGCCCACGTGGGGCTAGCACAGGGGCCAAAGAACCCCATTCTGCTCGTGCCTCAGGGGGCTGGGAATACATCTGGTTTTGTGGGTTAAAACCACTTTTTCTCTGTATCACTGTATTTATTGTGATCTTTTTAGTGAATTGTAACTCTGACTTGTAGCCTCTCTTGAGTTGGGTCCATTTCCCCCACTGTTTCAGCTTTAAACCAGCACAAGGAGGTACTGAAATAATTAGTTACTGAAAAATTAATATGGAGGTACTCAAATAATTAGTTAGTGAAAAATTAGTATTTTCTTTTGGGTTTTTGGTTTGCTTTTGTTTTCAAGCCACCTTTTGCACAGCAATTGCCACTTAGAAAAGAAGCCAATCTCAGTATGTTCCACTTAACTGTTGTCTGTTTAATGTGTCTCTGCACAAACTCTGAGCTCTCAGTTGTTCAAATTAAATTAGCAACTTGTTTGTCAAGGTATGAATGATTTTCTGTGCAGGCAAAGCATATATTTTTAAAATAACAGCTGTAGGGCTGCATTTCTGAGCTGGCAAATGGGCTGGTTTTGTCCCTGTACTCAATATTTCAGCAGTATTTCCAGTGGAACTTTGTTCATACCTTTCTAAATAACAACACTATGGACATGACATGGGTGAATCCCTAAAGCTTAGGGAGGGGAGATCTTGGTGGTCATGCTGCAGCACAAAAGGTGAAGCTGAATGAGTGAACAAAGCAAGAACCTCTTTGGTGCAGCCAGGAATTCAAATCCATGGGTCAAAACTCCTGTTGCTGCAGGAATTATAGGGCAAGAGCTCTCTGAAAGGCCCTGTCATGCCAGAACCTTCTGTAATGGCCTGGGTGTTAAAGCTGAGTCAAGTTCTAAATGTATCTATATGCCTTAATCACAACCAACATGCAAATATCACTCTGAAGGGAATGGCAGCTCTGCTTTGACTCCACGCAGTGAGGAGCTGTCACCCTCAGACACATGGTGGTGGGATTGCAGCTCTGCTTCTTCCTCCCTCACACATGCAGGGTGCCATGCAAGGCACTCAGCAATTTCCCAAGTCGTAAAAGTGCCAGGGGTTTTTCCTTGTTGCTTAATTTTAAGGAATCAACCTTTGCCTGTAGAAGTACAAATGAGGTTGCTGGGACTTAGCTAAAAAGAGCTGAACACTGCCCCCACTTTGCTGCCTGGAAATGGTGCTAAGAGGTTTTATGAGCTCTCTGCACCAATCCTGCAGCAAAGAGGAAGCAGCAGACAATGATTTCCCATCTCAGTTCACCAATTTAAGCTCTAAAGAAAGGTTTGATGATAAAGCTTGAATTTTATTTTTTTTTTCCTCAGAAGATTAATCCTTACTCTAGGGAGTTAATTCTGTTTCTATCAGTAAGATTACTCACGTGAGTAACCAGCTACAGAATTTGCCTGTAGTACTGTGATTGCCTAGGGGGAAGTACAAGCAGCTCTGCAATTAAAGTTACAAAAGGAAAAGGTCTGACCTTTTCTTTCTTATTTTCTTTTTCTTTTCTTTAAATATAGATATCCCTACGGTTTTATTGACTAGTGACAATGGCTTTTGCATTCTGAGGTGTTAATAACAGCAGTACAAAATGGCTTTTTTAATAAAAAAAATTACTAAATGTTAAGCAAAAGGTAGGAAGAGGAGGATCTCTGATGAGTTTTAACTTCAAGGCACCTTTGGCTTTCTTTATGTGCATCCCATCAGTGGAAAATTCCTTCATTCATTTAAGAAGATAACCGGTTGTAACTTTCCCGTTCGCTTGATGTGACATCAGTGACTGCCTGGGACTGCCAGCATTCCAAAAAGGATATCGTCCTCATCTGCAGCCACTCAGGGCCGTGGGGTGGAGCCTCAGCCCAGGCTGAACCATTTCCAGGTGCATAAGTAGCTAGGGCAGGGCACAGGTGATGCACCTGTCTCGGGGAAGGAGCACTAGCACGGGTGTGTCAGAGCTCCCCAGCCGCCTGGCTTAGAGCATGAGCTTCTTCGACCCCCCGGCCCACTCCCCGCCACGCTGCAGCCCGCAATTCCCAAATATCGGCCAAGAGCCTCCCGAGATGAACATCTACTATGAGAACTTCTTCCACCCGCAGAACATCCCCAGCCCACAGCGACCAAGCACCTTCGAGACGACGGATTACAGCGCCACTCCCAACCCTTACCTCTGGCTAAACGGACCTTCCATGACCCCCCCACCGTATCTCCCAGGGTCCAACGCCAGCCCCTTCATTCCTCAGTCTTACGGGATGCAAAGGCAGCTCTTGCCCAACATGCACAGCCTGGGAGGAACTGACCTTGGCTGGCTTCCTCTGCCGTCCCAAGAAGAGCTCATGAAGCTGGTCAGACCCCCATACTCCTACTCTGCCCTCATTGCCATGGCAATCCATGGGGCGCCTGACAAGAGGCTGACCCTGAGCCAGATCTACCAGTACGTGGCTGACAACTTCCCCTTTTACAACAAGAGCAAGGCTGGCTGGCAGAACTCCATCCGGCACAACTTGTCGCTCAACGACTGCTTCAAGAAGGTGCCTCGAGATGAAGATGATCCAGGTAGAGCTCTCTGCCTTCTTTTCTCCCCCTTCTAATTAAACTTGATCCATTTAAAAATGCCTGGTGCATTGTAAAGAGCCTGTGATGACCCACCCTCAAGGGTAAGGAAGCACTTAGTAATAGCCAAATGGAGGACAAACACAGAGTAGCACTTCTGCTTTCAAAGTTCTGAACTAGAAGGCAACTGTGCATAGCTCAGGTGTGAATTGGTGTTGCTGTGAGATCTCTGCAGGGAAGGGAGTTCTGTCCTGCCCTGGGTCTTCCTGAGAACTCATCACTGGACCATTCTAAGTGGGCAAGGCACATCCAAGCCCCATTTGGTGTAATGCATGACTCGTGTCAAACTTAACTGGGAGTTAATGGAAAGGGGATAAGGCAAATTCAGATTTGTCAGAGAAATCCAATCGCTTTAGGGGGTCAGAGTTAATTCTCAGGAGGAGATGGGGCTGCTTTCATTTTGTTTGTTTCAAAGAGTGTTTTCCTTGGAACCACAACTCTGCCATTTCCAGCCCCTTGGCTGATGTGCTGCCAGATATTCCTTTATTTATTGTTTTCTATCAATAGCTGTTAAGAACCACTAGAAATGTTTAAAACACATTCAATTATGCTGCAACAGAGATCCAAAAATCTGGTTATATCTTGTTAGAAACCTATATCTTGTTAGAAACCTATATCTTGTTAGAAACCTATATCTTGTTAGAAACCTATCCTACCCCACTGAATCTGGAGGAACTGCCCAGTATGGGATTTGATTACTCTCTGCTGTAAATTCAGAAGACCAGCTATATGCCAAAAACCTCCCTCCCTCACCAAGAAAACAAAACATAAAGCCCTCCCAGTGGCTCCACTTGTAGTTTAACATGTGTGAAGAGTCAGGGCTAAAGGACACAGCCAAAACTTTATTTATTTAATTATTCTGAATTCAACAGACTCCTGGTTTTCATTGACTAAAAAAATACACACGCTTTGCTCATGCAATCGTTCCGTTTCTGTGAAATGAGAGAAACACTTTAAAGCCCTAGATGACTGCTTTTCTGTCTGCAAACGTATTTTTAAACTAAAAATGTGCTTTTATTCCCTTCTGACAGGAAAAGGGAATTACTGGACTCTGGACCCCAACTGTGAAAAGATGTTTGACAACGGAAACTTCCGTAGGAAGAGGAAGAGGAAATCTGACCTCGAGGCAAGCGCTGCCACTGCCGCAGCTGAGAAGTCAGAGGACAGCACCCTGAGTGTCAGCCCCAAAGCTGGGGAGCATCAGGACCTCCTGGAAAACTCCTCCCCCGGGACTGAGAGCTCAGCTGAGAAGGAGTCTCCCCCTCCATCCTCCAGCAGCCCGTGTCTCAGTAACTTCCTCTCCACTATGACAGCCTACGTGAGCGGCTCCAACTCAGGGGGCCGCTCGGGGCCCCTGGGACTCAGCTCAGAACCCATGGACAAAGTGGGACAGAGCATGGTAGGCTTCAATTCCTACTCCCCACTCTCCAGCATCCCCAGCCACGGAGTGGGGGAGTGGTCCAACTCCGTGCCTTCTCCTCACCTTGGCCACAGCAACTCTGTGCTCAACCAGTTTAACACCCATTTCTACAGCAGTATCAGCACAAACAACACGCTGTATTCCAGGGAAGGGACAGAGGTTTAAATGGAGGATTCTGAGCTGCTAAAGAGTAGTTATTTATGAGAGGAGATGGTCTGTGGGCAGGTGACTAGCATTAACTTGTTGTCTCTAGGACCCTCTGCATCCTTCCTTCTGACAGCCCCAAACTTGTTACACCCACTGAAATCACCAACACTCCACATTTGGCAGCTGTACCTGGAAAATCAGGGGTTATAACAGCCAGAATAGTGAGAAGTTCTCCTCAGACACTCATTGTATTGCTGCCAACCAGGGTCCTCTGCAGATGTCCTTGAGAAGTTACAGTTGGCCTTAGGCATGAAGCTCTTTGTGGCATGGCACTAATGTTGCTGTGCTTTTTAAAGTGCTCATACAAGTGTGGTGATACCTTTAAATATCCTCTGTTGCTGGTTTAGGCTGCCTGTACTACACAGGCTTAGCAAGCTCTGATTTGGCCAAAGCTGTTCTGAACACTGAGGGATCCTTAATAAAAATAAAAATACAGTGAGTAGTAGCCAACACGTGAATGGTGAGTGCTGCCTTTGGTTTTCTCTCACACTAGTGCAGAGATTGCCTAAGCTCTGACCCCCTTCCAACCCCATGGGGATGTGGCTGTGAAGCAAAGTAACATCATCCTGGACACAACAGGAATATGGAAGCTGGAGGGAAGCAGAACCAATACGGTGGGATTGTCTTCTGCTGGTGCAGCTGGATCTTAGTGCTGTCAGTTTTATCTACAGGGTCAATTTTGTTTCCTTACACATGCAAATCTATTCACATAAGGGAAACAGGATCTCTCCTGAAAACACATATATATATTTTATATTTAATGAGTGTGTTTTCTAAGAAGAAACCAGATTTGCTCTATCTCAGCATTTTACATGAATCATTCCTACTGAGTAAAGAATTTGAATACTGGGGTGGAAGGGAGGGAGGGAGGGAGGGAAGAAGAAAAGGGAGGTCAGAAGTTTAACTGTCTCTGAGTTTCAATTCCAAAGGCTGGATCTTTCAAAGTATCAATTGCAGATGTTGTCAAAAGTCTCTGTAGCGTTTTGGTTTGGTTTGTTTTTTTCATTTTGTAAAAGTCCATGCTGTTTGTCCTTGTGCAAATATTACAAATAATGCTTATTTTTCCTACACTCTACTGCAGTCACAAACAAAATTTCAAAATATATATGAAGTGTTTTTAAACCAAGACTTGCCTCAAGTTCCACATTTATGTAGTGTAATATTTACAAGTGGATAACCTGCAGCATAAAGGGGCATCAAGTTTAACTGTTCACACCTGGGCACTGACCAGACTTTTGGAATGATAGAAAACATTAATGCATTGTAATAGATACCATTTTATATTGATTTTTTTTTTTAACTCTACAAGGGTGTAGTTTAGTTACAGGCCATGCCAGAAACATTTTTAATAAAGCATTTGTATGGAAGAGTGTGTACCTGTGTGTGTGTGTGTACTGTACTACTGCTGACTTTGATTTTTGTCAGTTTGATTGAGCAATTTGTGTGAGGAAGAGCAGTACAAGAGCCACAGAAGGTCACAGGCTGACATAGCCTGTGTCTAGGCATTCAGCATTTGCATGCCTGGCAAATACAACTGGCTGCTGTTATGCAAAATACTGTCACTAAATAAAAATCATCCTTAGAGTTTCCCTGCTGGTGCCAAGAGGTGCCAATCAGTTACGATGTCACAAAGCAGACTATAATTTTACACGTGAATTAGTTAACACAACTGCAATTTTTCTGCATTCTTACACATTATTTGATTTATTTTTTTTTTAATGTTTAAAGTTTTTTGCTGTCAAGATTGCTCTGATTATTCCTAGTTTTGGACCCTCTATTTGTAGCTGAAGCCTCTCTGCACTGCTTTGGGAAACAAGAAACTGACCTTCTGGTGGTGTCCTTGTGCCGTCACCACGTCTCTCTGAAGTCAGGCCTGACTGTAACTCCTGCCCTGGGAATTTTACATCCCTTGCAGAGTCCCTGCCTGGCAGGTGGGCTGTGCTATGTCCTGCAGCTCAGCAGTGGCAGCACTTGTTAGAGAGAGGCTAGCCCGTGTTACAGTGAGAAATGTGCTCAGTCGCTGAGCTTATGCCCTGCGTTCAGCAGGCACACGACAAATTGCCCAGAAATCTCTTTCCTGTGGAGCACAGCCTTCCCAAAGCTCAAAGACACTCTTTTCTTTAGTGCTGAAATGGAAAATGTTCTATTATGGCCTTACAGAGCAAAAGTGTGGGGTGGGGTAAGATGGAAAATATAGTAAGAAGAATGATTTTGCTAAATCAGCAGAGAGCAGAAAGCGAGTCCTTTGCCCCTCAGCATTTGGTTTGACTCTCCTCGTCCCCAGCCCCACATAATAACAGAACTCCACAGAGCTGTGCAGAAGGACAAGAGGCTGTGCCTCATCGATCCCAGGTGTTGTCAAGCAGACACCACTTTTGGCTTATTCCTAGTTCTGCCAAAATGCCCGTTCTCCAGGGGCAAAGGCACCTTTTCCAGTGGGTTCCCTGATCACCAATCCACTGGTTCCCCTGCAACCATTGGCACGTGAAGCTGCTGTTCGAGGGGGAGTGGGAAGATGTTTGTGTGGGATGTAATCCTATTTATCCTCAAAACAGAATTACATTGTAATGAACCTAGTGAGGACCACTGTTCTTCATCTGGATTTTTTGGTTTTCAGAGAGAATTAGGTTGGGTAACCATGTTGATATGTTCCTGGAGCTCCTGCAGGTCAGTGGAGCTCCTGCAGAGGGAATTAAAGCCTGTTCTTATATGAGCAGCAGCACTGCTGTGCCAAAGGTAATGCTCCCAGCTGTGTGCTTTACCAATATGATCAATGCACGGGGTATGGATGGAAAAGCACCTGAGGTTTAGGGAGTTGTTTGGAGCTATTTTTTTGTTGTTTGATAGTTTTTAAGTACGCTATTCAAGAAGCCATTAAAGTAGGACCTGTAACTAAAACACATTTAAAACCTCACTGATATTTACAAGCCTTTAGTCTGTTTTATAAACATATTTAGTGATTGATGCTGCTGGAAAAGAGAATCTGGACTCTAAGAACTCTGAATAGTTTTGCCTGTAAATATTCTTGATTGGTTATTTCACCCTGAGCGTGTGTTTTGTGCTGGGATGCAGCTCGGCTGTCCTCACATACCACTGTGGACACCCTGCTTCCTGACTCTGCACTTATTTGTTCCTGGTTTAAATGTTAACTCTCACAGGCTGCTCCTGACTTACCCCAGGCACATCCAGCCCTAAAGTGGCCAGAAGAGGTTCCTGCTTGCTTTCCTTCTCGCATGGCAAATCTGCAAACATTAGAAGCTTTCCCTGGCAGGCAAGTGTGTCTTGATTAATGATAAATGAGTGAGGAGTTCCTACCTCTGTCTGAGGTTTGTTGCTGCTGAATCCCTGGGGCAGCTTCCCTGTCACTGAGCTCGTTAGAAACACCTTCCCTGGGTTCTTATTCCATGGTTTCCTGGTTCTGTGTGCTGGGTGTGCACCAGTGGAGTCTGTGACTCTCCAGCCCTGGCTCCAGTACAAGGGAGAGGAGGAATTTGGGGCTTCACAGCAAAGGGCTGGGCAGACAGGGATCCTTTATATCACAGCCCAGGGTTGTTCCATCTAACCATGGGATCAGTCCCAAACCCAGAGTCCTGCAATAGCAGCATCTGCTTTAGCTGAGAGCACAGAGCTTTCAGGGGGCTTCATGCCCCAGCAGTCCAGTTAGAGTCTCATCTACAACTCCACAAGGCTTAAACATTTGTGTTTAGCTGCAAGATTCCAAATGCCTGACCTTCCAGATGGTAAACTGATGAGAGCTTAAATGTTACAACCTGTTCAAAGATGACACCAAGAGGTGTGGACGGGTGTCTGTAAAGGATAATCACATTTCAGGCCTCACAGTATTTACCTCTCCCATAAATAGCAAATGGGATTTTGCCAGATTCAGTCTGAACTACACTGCACTAACCTTTCTCTCATAATGGGGTACATTATGAAATTCTTCACTGTTTAGCAGTGTCAATAGTTTCTTTGTCATTTCTTGTGAAAACATTCCCAGGGGAAGAAAATAATGACTTTCTTCCCACTAGGTTTGCCAATTCCTAACACTGCCAGTTCACGGAACGTTGCAGTAATCCTTACAACTGTTTCTAATGGAGCTTGGAAAGAGCTGTCCTGGACTGTGTGTATGGAAGTACCCAGAGCTCAGAGCTGTGAAGTGGGAACCCAAAGCCTGCTGAACACCCCTTGGAACCTCTGGCTTTCCCTGCTGGAAGTGCTGACAGCTCCAAGAGTCTGTGTTGCTGGAGTGCTGGAAGCAGTGCTGTTAAGTACCTCTCAGCTGGTACTTGTCGTGGGCCAGAAACCTGCAGGGCTGTCACCACCTGCACTGAAAGACACTTCAATTTTCTTATTTATGCTGCAAATGTAGTTGTAAGGTAGTAAGGACTTTGATCTCCCCAAACAACCCTTCCTGAGTGTACTTGCCCAATATCCTGCCTGCTGACATTCTGTACAAACTAATTTTCAGAATACCTCTCTAAAATGAATTTTTGCATGTCCAGGGTTGGCTAAATTGCAATGCAAATTGTGCTTTACCTCAGCTTGGGTTTGATTCTTTTTAAATCCTCTGTCTTTGCAGCAAAGTAAAGCCTTGTGCAGCATATAATATTCATTGCTCTGTAAGAAGGAAGGTGGCAATTCAAGGCAATTCTAGAAGGAGCTAATCCTAATTTCTCGCCTGCATTTCCTATTTAAGCTAATTGGTAAAAAAACTATTTCTTTTCCCTTTGACAAAGATTCCTGATAAAATCTTCTCTCATTAAGAGCTCTTGCAAAGTTTCAAGAACCCCAAGTCCCCTCTATTTAATCTGAAACTGTAGGGCTCAGCTCCCTGCCTGTGAAGCAACACTGAGTGACTGAGGTGTCTCACCCTGCAAAGCACCAGCGTGGGGGCATCAGAACCTTCTCAGTGCCCTTGGGCTCCAGAAAGCCTCTTCAAGGACACAGCAGTTTGCTGGATTGGGGCCCAAAGCAGTGACTGATTGATTGATTGATTGATGGATTGATTGAGTTTCCTCATTTTTCTTTTACAAAGGTATTTCTACATAGCGCCTTAAAATGCTTCCCACTCACTGAAATCTTTCTCTGCTCCGAGAGGTAATTGCTGTCTCTTGTCAGAAACGACCATCAAGATGAGCAAACTTTGAACCAGTTGCATGGTAAGTCCTTACCAAAATCTTCTGTAGAATATTGTATGTGGAAATCCCATACTTAACTTTTTATTTGCAGTAGCAGAAACTACATGAATGGGGAGCTGAAGAATCTTTACAGGTCCCTGAAGCATTTGTAGGGTGTGGGTTTGTGTAGTAGAATATATTCATAACCCCATTTTACATTAATAAAGAATGTATTTTCAACTTCTTTTGCTCTTCCTTTTTCTGTTCTTCCTCCAACAATTTTACAACCACAAACTTTTGGGTTTACAGTTCTGTGTCTCTTGTTCTTGTTAGGCATCTGATATTTTCAGCATGCCCATGAATCAAGCAGGTCATCTAACTGCTTCGGTATAAATTACTAGTAAAAAAATGTCAAGACAGAGTTCATCTGATCTTATATCCCTTTTTTGATCTATTATCATCACTGGAACAATCAGGACAACAGCTGAAAAACATGAAGCTGAGTCAAATCTTAACATTAGCTCATGAAGAAATGGAAACAAGCCACAATCCTTATATTCTTTCTGAAATTATTTGTATTTTTCCTTCACCTGTCCCTCTAATTGTTCTTGCTCTCTTACAGTTGATTTTTTAGTCTCAGTTTTAGCACAGGATGTTGGACAGTTGCTGAGCTGCTGCTCTGAAGTCAAAGCAGCAAAGCAGCCTCTGGTACTCAAGCTCTTAGGCAGTGCTTAGGAAATGGGGGCTTTATATTCTGCACAATGGTAGCTCTTCTGCCACAGCAGATACACCCATGTCACTTTTAATCCCCATGGAATTGCATCTCTGGCAACCACAGAAAGGAGGTATTATGGTTATCCATTCTTCTCTGAGTCAAAAGGATCAGCGTGAGCAGACAGTGATGCAATACCAAAGTGCTAGAAAACCATATAACTGAGCTCCCAACAATTTTGGTGTCAGTTAGAGGCCTGCAATCCATACAATCAAATTGTTTATATTGTCCTTGCCATATCTTAATTTCCCTGGCAGCACTGTAGCTCCCTGGCTGGGTTTCAAATGTAAGGTTAGGGGTTGTGCTTATTAACATCCTGGGCTTAAAACACCTTTCACCTCTCAAACAGCCCTTTCATACCAGCTGCCAGTGTAGTGCCCTGGCAGATCAAGTGGGGAATGTGAATGATTTAAATATTATTGGGGGCATGTAGGATTGTCATAAGAGGCTGAAACACAGCAGGCCTGCAGGCAGCAGGGCAGCACATTCACACAGGAGTCAGAAGTCACAAGGGCAGTGCAAAATCACCTGCCTCAGCTCACACTCTCCCAGAACCCCAGGCCAGGGAGCTCTACACACACCTTTTACTCAGAGGGGAAAAGACAGTTTATGCAGTGCATTTTAAACAGAAATGGTTGCCAAAACAAATAGTGGAGGCTGTAGTAGAAGTGGCCCTTCAGTTCTGCTAAATGTCTCAGGCAGACTGAATGGAACACCCCAGCCCTGGGATGACAGAACCTTTCTGCACTTGGCTTTTGGAATTTTTAGGACGTGCTTTCACTCTGTGCCAGAGCCTGCCAGCACGTTAGGCATGCTTTGGTGAGGGCACTGCCCTGAACTCTTCCTGCTCCTCTCATTCAGTCCTTTGCAGCCAAAGGTCTGTCCTGCTGCCTGCTCGTTACCAGTGATGAGCTACAGTAATTAGCTGTCTTGTGTTCCTCTGACAGATGCCAGCGGGTGAGTCAGGTAAGCAGGCAGTAAGCAGGTGTGAGCATCAAACTGTGCATCCAGAGCTCTCAGAAGCTCTGGTGTCACTCCATGGCACGTCAGGAGAGTTTTTCCCCGTGCTTGGAATTGTGTGTAGGTGACCTGTGACATGGCCATGTCCAGCTGGACCAGTGACACGCTTTATTCCTGCCCAGCCACCAAGAGCAGGAGCAGCCTGTCCATCCTGCAATGCTGATAATTTCATGGCAAGGTGACACAGAGGAGCTAATCCTGCATTGCCCAGGACCTGAACTGATGGATGCTTCCAGGCAGCACATGGAACATTGATTTGTGCCATCAGGGAAACATTTTTAGACTTATATATTTTGTATACAAGTTCCTGTGGGACTCAGAATTGCCCCGGAGGGAGGATGGAGCTGTTTGGGCCACAGCACAGTGAGAGATACAAAGATGCTGAGCTGATTTCTTTGTGGTGCCTTTCAGGGAGGCAGATCTGTGTGGGGAAGCCCCAGCAGTGCAGAGCAGCAGGGTTACACTGATGTGCTTCACAGCCCAGCAGCTCTTTGGTGCTGTGGTTTGTACAGTGTGTCCTGACATGAGCAGCTGATTGTTTGCTAGTTCTTGACAGGAGTTTTGGGTATGCAAACCTGCATGCAAATCGGGAGTAATTTATTATGCTTCTCTCCAATGAGGTGGAGGGAAAAAAAGCCCTGTTTAACTTCAGCACTACATTTTCCTATGAATAGGGCAGCTATTAAATGATTTATGGAAAGAATGCTAAGAATGCAAGAAGTTCAGAGAAGGCTGAGGGATACCTTTTTTCATTGTGGACCAGGAACCTGGGTATTTAATGCTGTTAATGCCATCATCTAACTCAATTTCAACTTGGTGCCCATAAGAAGTACTGAATGTCACTGTAGCACAGGTGGGCTGATCTCTAATTATATGTATTGCTGCCATGAAAAAAAATCAATCAGTTTAGCAAGGAAAGGATGAGGGGGTTGTTATTTTTTCAGTCTCACTGCCTGGGCTTTATAGGGATCAGTGTGCCTTCAGCAATGAGTGCATTCCAAGATCCTTCCCTGCCCTGGACCTGCCACACCTTGAATAGCCCTATTTAGCCCAGGCCTGAGGAATTCTCCTGGAAAAGTGTTCCTTGGCTAGATGGGCTATCTTTGGGATGCTCAGACTTCTTTAATCTCTGAACTCGCATGATGATTTCCTTTCTGCAATGAAATAGATAACATTTTCACAGAGGTGAGGATTTTAGGGGTTTTGCTTGTTTGTTTGGATTATATTACATATTTTAATAGGAAATATCTTAACCACAAAATTCTACCAGATCAGATTAATATTAATAAGCTGGCCTTATCACACATCTTTCTTTGAGTTAAATTGGGTTGACATACTTAAATGAGTGACAAAGTGAGCATTATTTTTCATTTAACTTTATTGGGTTAATTCCTGTGCAATCTCTCAGACTGACAATACAAACATTCATGTTAAAGGAGACTGAAATCCACTTAGCAAGATGAACAAACACACATCCTGCATGCAAATGCAAATATTGAAAACCATCCCTTTTGGGGATGCCACATGATCCTTACTAATTTCTATCACATATTTAATTTCTTTTTCTATAACAGGGAATCTCCAGAGTGAAATTTATCTGACATTTTTTTGTCACTTATAGAAAACTTGCTGGGTTGTTACAGGCTTGGTTTGTGTGTTCTAAAGTCACAGGTTCGCAGAACCTACTCAGGTCATTGTTTCTCCCAGGGGATGTTCACTTCTTTTTTGATCTGAGCATTATTTTATTGATCCCAGATTTATCCTAAGGATAAATGCAAAGCTCACAGAACTTGAACATTTTCCCCATCACCTCCTGTTCTGTCTGGACATGGATAATATGAGCTAACCCTGGCTAGTTGGAGCAAGATAGTCTTCACATTTGTGTTTATCTAACCTTGTTTCCATGCACCTGAAGCAGATACATGCTAAACAAGCATGCAGAGCAGTCATTGTTTTCCTGGTGTACCATGGGTATCCTTCAATATTTCTAAACCACTTTGGCATAAAATAGATGCATGTAATCTTCTCCCCTCGAGCAATGATAGGACAATATAAGTCATCGGCAGGTTTGCTTGCAATATGTTATTTCTGGTTATGACATACTGTGTTATTTAGAGCAAATATTGTAAATTCAATCCATTTTGGATGGTAGCATTAAAGCAAATATTGTAACTTTATGCAATTTTTGAAGATAGCATTTATGCAAATAAATATGCAAAGAGGCCAGGGCTTT
Source organism: Margarornis squamiger (assembly GCA_035222235.1). Taxonomy (NCBI): domain Eukaryota; kingdom Metazoa; phylum Chordata; class Aves; order Passeriformes; family Furnariidae; genus Margarornis; species Margarornis squamiger. Next base: position 3,629,747 of record JAWWTY010000027.1, on the reverse strand, counting down.
TATCCCCCGCCAGCTTAGTAAGGTAGTTCTGGAAGACTGAATGTCCCCAGAGTGCTGCCAATGAGGGCTTTTTTTCCCCCCTCTATAGAAGTGTATTTAACATTCCTAACCCTGCACAGAGGGGAAAAATAAGGTCATAACTGGGGAAAAATCTGTTGATCATAAACGATAATATGAAAATGAAGCAGTCCAGCAGGCTGTGGATAGCACAGGTCAGGTCTTCTTACACAAAAGCAAAGCTAGAAATGCAGTGATAGAAACATGAAAATTCTGGAAGACGAGTGAAACAGGAGCCACCAGTTGTGGTCACATTAATGCTTTAATACTGCTGTTATTTCCTTGTTGTCAGGTGGGACAGGTGAGTGTCCTGTTATCCCAAATAGCAGGGGGGGAACACCAACAAACACGACAAAGGGCTGCCTAAACCCTGGAGTGTGGGAAGCAAACAAGGAGTCTGCAACTGCAGAATTTTCCAAGGTTAGGGGGTTTTGACACACAAGTGGCAGCAGAAGTGTTAAGTACCTCCTGTAAATTGTGAACTTCAGTGTTACAGTGGTTTTTGCACGACTTGGAGAGTTCCTTGGGAGGTTGGGGTGTCATTATTCTTATCTCTGTGGTCTAACAGTAAAGCTGTCCTCTTTATTGCTACATTTTTACAGTATATGTATTTAGATTATTCATCTGCCAACTAGTCTGGGTTTACAGGTTATATTTGTAAAGGAAATTTTCACCTGAAACTTATAAAAAAGCTTGATATTAGGTTTCAGTGGACAGTTGTATGGACCAAACACAGATCTGTGTGCTGTGTGTGCAAAGAACTCTGTAAATAAATACAGGCTGGATTTGAATCATGTCAGATAAAGCAAATGCCAACCTTTAAGTACTTCTGACTTCAATGAAGATTGGGGTTTAAGCCCTAATATACGTTCTCCAAAACATGCTGTTTGAAATCAATGTTTTCCCAGGAAGAAAAAACCAACCCAAACCAAAAAGCAAGGCTGATCTGTATTTAAGCCTGTCTCCACTGACTGTTTCACAGATTTCTGTAAAAAGCTGGAGGATTTAATGGCAGGAGCAGTATTTGGTTCAGCAAGGGTGAAGCTGAACAGGCAGGGGGTGGGAAATAACTCAGGGAATTTTAGTTTAAGAGCTAAAATTACCACCAAGGCTTCGGTCACAAAGTTTCATCCGTGGCCTCACATAGTTCCAGACTAATTCTGTATTTAGGTAAACTGCACTATGGTGCACTTTCAGCATATATTCCAAGGAAAAAAAATACATGAAGATTTCAAGCTGTTTCAGATCCTCACAGGTTTTAAAAGTGTGTATTAGGGCAAGGGAGATGGGCTTTGTTATATGGCTTCCAACACGGTCCTTCTTGCTCGTTATTTGTTCTCAAAGCTGATGAGCAGAGAAGTGTAATTTACACTGAGTCAGGGTTCACACCTGAGATCAGAGCAACTAAAACTCAATATTCACTCAGTCCCCTGGGTCTTTGCAGGCTTTAACCATGTTCTGTAGATGCACACTGGGACTGAAAAGGAGGCACTTTGGACTTGACAGTTATTTTTACGAGAATGGGATAATTACATTGACAGAACAGAGAAAATGGGCCATGCACAAATTAACAACCAGAATTAAATGCACTGTAATTAAATACAAACACGGGAACAGCCCAGTTTTAAAGGTTGCTTATGAAACTTGCATCAGAGTTGGTGTAAAGGGCCAGAATTTACTGCTTTTGCCAACTGCTGGTTGTTGACTCCCAGTTTGGCTGAAGCTGCACTACAAATTTAAGGTAAACCTGTGGAGTAAAGTGACTGTACCTGCCTGTACCCCACACAGTGAAACACACTGATATCCACTTGTGTTGGCTGGAGTTTCTCCAGAGCTCTGGAGCCTGAGAACCTCTAATATTTCACTAATTGTTGTAGGAAAACCATTATTTTCCTGCTGCTTACTGTCTAGTAAATTAAAGGTCATCAACTACAGAAGACTAAGGTTTTACAGACATCAGCCTGAGCTGGGACCATTGCACAACACAGGAAGGTAAAACTGGATGTAGCAAAGAGCTTGGAGGAGCAGAACTTTGTTCTGAATTTCCCAGAATTACAAACAGAAGAGTTGTGTGTCAGATTAACTTTTTTATTGGCAGTATATCAGCATTTATATGGCATCAACGGGAGTAGCAGGATCACAGGAGAATGTTCTGCTCATATGAAGGTGCTGCTTCTGCTTCACTCATGACCCGAGGCCTCACGTATGTTGAAGAGAAATGAGACTGAAATCTCCATTTGGAGGTGTGTAAATGTGACATGCAATGCTGGCAGCCACTCTGAACAGTAAGCATTCCTGCAGGGAGAGGCAAACACATGCTGTGGTTTGAACACTCAAATCTCCATTTCAAAGATACCACAAAACCCAATTCATTAATGCTATGGATTCTGCTCAATAGTGGGTATATGTTCACTTGTATAATACTGTTCTTCTGAAAAATTCAAATGAATTTATTCATTTAGTTAAGCCTTTTGACTTTACTATGAACCCCATATCTAATTACTTTGCAAAACCAACAATGTAGGAGAACAATTCTCAGTGACTTTTCCAGTTATAAGGGCTGTTTCAGAAATCTTGAGGAGATTCCAAAATGCCATGCCCCATTGTGACTGTGGGAGCCCATTACCCCAAAACACATCTTCCCAGGGCCTGCATGTTTATTTCTGCCATTTAAGAGACTCTCCAATCCCTTCCCCTGCATCCTGTACACCAGTTTTACCAGGAGAGCTGGCAGGCACAGAGAGGCCAAGGACACAGCACACCTGGGTTATTATACTTGGTTAAAAACTGTAACACAATGCAGCTCCCTATCCTGCAATCAAAGGTCCCAGTGGAAACACCATCATCCCACGTTGCCCCAGACCCCTCATTCTGTCTGTGTGATTATACCTTATAGCATGTAATTTTCTCCTTGGTGCAGCCCCCTAAGGAAACAATAAGCCCTCCTTGCCTTTCTGCAGTCAGGAGTTAACACACATTTCCACTGAACAGGCTGACTTACACTCAGTTGTGATGGCTCTTTAAAAAGTTACAAAATATGTGTATGTATTTTGACCTCATTATACAGATTTTTAGACCCAGCAGGAGCTGTCTCCTCTGTAATTTTCTGCATCTGTCATCAGTTGGGTAGAAAACACTCTCAGAATGGACCAGAATTTGAAGGGCACTGCTCTTTCTGCAGTTAATCCTGAATAGTAAACAGGGGCACCCTACACCTGCCATGGTATCACAGGAGAGCTTTGCCAGAAATACAGTTATTTATTCAACATGTTTCACATGGCAGCTCTAAGATAAAAGCAGAAGAGCTATGGAACAGCTAAACCCTGTCAGGACATTCCTCACATGTTGATGGTGCACATTTATAAAGAGGTTTTCCAGGGGCTGAGTTGGTGAGACAAATGTAACTGTATTTGAAGTTTCCCAGCATCTATGGCATAGAGTTTGTGACTGCATTGATTGTTACCTTGCAATTAGTACTAGCAAGTGAAGACACTGTACATGCCAATAAAATAAACTTTTATACCACTACAGGCTTAAATAGCACATGAAACCTAAGAATCCAAGAACAAAAAGGTAGGATCATGTATACTTGGGTAGAGATATTTTCATGAAAAAGACATAACCCAGTAATGTACAGAACAAACAGAAATCATTGTTCTTATAAACCATCAGAAAAATAACATGTCCATAATACAGTATAGATACATATAGTAAGAAAATAAATATAAAATTATGGAAATAAAGATATTGTTTTAATCATTTACATTTGCACTTGCATCTTGATGAAAAACAGCCTCATTTTTTATTTTTTTTTAAATTGCTTACACTGTGTTAAACAATACCCACCTGTAATGTCAGTGCAATTGAAAAGCAAACCGCTGAGTTTTACTCTAATGCCACACACGGTTCAGTCAGAGATTTAAAAAAAATAAATTGGTAAAAACGAGCTCAGAATCCTGTCCAAACCACAATTCTTGGGGGGCAAACCCAGAGACCTCTGTTTATAATATTGAGCAATAAAATTTACAGCCCTGTTATCTGGCAGCTATGCAAAACCAAACACTTGTGCGGGAGGAGTGTGCCACATGTTTATACATCAACAAATGGCCCGGTCCTGCCTTAGGGCACTGCAGTGCCAGGGCACCGAGCCCAGGGGGACAGTGCTGGGCTGGGGACCCAGCCAGGGCAGCACCGAGCCCAGGGGGACAGTGCTGGGCTGGGGACCCAGCCAGGGCAGCACCGAGGCAATCTGGCTCAGCCAGCCTGGCTAAGGTAAGGTGAAGTTCCACTCGAAGCTGGAGTTCAATGTATGGGCACACCATCGACCAGGCACAGAGCAGAGCCCAGTGGGTGAGGGAAGCAGAAAGCTGGGCTTGCCCAAAAACCGTGCAATGGGAATTCTGGAGAGCTCCACGATGCTTGCAGGACCTACAGCCAGTGCTTCAGTGTGGGATGTTTGCTCTGTCTCTTCCTCCAGTGTCTCACTGCTGAGGGGGACTTCTTTGTGCCACATCCCAGTAGGAAGAGCAGGGAAAGCCTCTTCAGGAATGCTGCTCTAATCTAGGGGATACTCTCTCTGGGATATCCCAAAGAGGCACAGGTTATAGAAGGTTTCTCATACACCTCTGAAAAGTTCTTTCAGATAATTCATTAAATGTAGAACATAATTTATAATATAGAGTATTCTCAAAAAGCATTTTTAAACATAACAGATCATTTTTCCCCTTTCATTTTGATCATGAAATTTAAATTAAATATTTTCTGGCCATCTTGCAGTTTTTCTTTGGCTCATCTGGTTGAGAGGAAACTGAGTCAAATGAATATTATTGTTCTAGAAAACCAGTTGTGAAAGCTTGAGAGACTCTGGGTGTGAGTTTGCCTTTGTAGACAGGAGGCTGAACTTGGAGATCTGGTGTTGGTCAGGTGTCCATCTGGCACCTCCACAAGGTGTCAGGGGACAGGGTGGCTGTGGAGAACTAGGAAGCTGCATCCTTTCCACACAGTGGATTTGGTTCCTGTGCTGACCCAAGGGGCTTCTGGCTTTACCCTGCACACAGGAGGAGGCAGCCAGGAGGCCTCATACAGCTTCCATCAGAAGAGGTTTTCTGCAGGCCATTGAAAACTTTGGATTAAAAGCCAAATTTTTTATGAAGTAGAAGTTATCAGACAGGCCAAGGTAATCTAGGCCTTAATCAAAACAGTAGTTCGTTGCATTGAGGCATCTCAGAGATTATTTTCAGTGCTATAAAATAATGAGTCACTTGAGTCATTACCTAGCTAAGGTACATTGTGCCCATACAGCAAGGCACATTAGATTGATTGCTGGGAGGCAAGAGGCAATTTTATTCTGTGGCAAAACTTAATGGCTTTTTTGGTTGGGTTTGGAGGGGGAGTTTGGGGGGGCTTTGGTGCTGGATAAAGGACACATGTTCTATAGCACTGAAAGCTTTTTTTTCCTGTAGTACCGGAAGAGACCTTTACCCAAACCCAGGATTAAAGAGGAGAATTTGGTCATGATTTGTACTTACAAACAAGTTTGCAAAGTTCATTGTCTAAAGCTGTGGCTCTACTTTGAATGAGGTCATCATGTCAGCTCCATACTATAAAATTCAGTCTTGAGTGGAAAGACACAAAAAAAAAAAAAAAAAAGTGCTTTTTCTATTATGGTTTTGCTTTTAGGATTGCTTTTTCTGCTCTTGTTCAGCACACACAGTTTTGTGGAGGATTGACTTCTTCAAAGGCAAATCAGAACTGGCCCACTCTATGTTCAAATTTCCAAAGTATTGATGAATCCTCTCCAATTAATTTTAACACAGTCAGTCTTTGGAACTTCCTTTCCTTCACCATCAGTTACAGGAAAGCAGAGAAGGACAAACCTAAAGCTAAAGTCAATAAGAATTTTGCTGCAACACAGAAATGACAGACATGTTGACAATTGCTAAACACTTGGGGGTTTTCTAACACATTATTCAATTTAGGTAGGGCAGAAACAGGGCTGTGTCTGCAAATGTTTGAGTTTTGTGTGGGAATGCTGAAAGAAGACATTCCTTTAAAATATAAATAAATCAGTATTTCAGGAAAAGTACAGTCTGACTTTGAAATGTTTAGACCTAAACAACAGATGCTGAGGTCGCTGCAGATCAGGCATAACAAGAAAAATCACTAGTTGGTGACTTCCCCCTGGTCCTTTGCACTGATATGCCTTAAGCCCAAGTGTCTTGCTCCTTTTATTTTAACTCTCCTTTTTTCCCCATTTTCCAGTCTCAAAAATTAGTTTCTATCCTATATTTCTAATTCTGCTATTGGTATTATCAGTCAATAAACAAAACACAATTGTCTCCCTAACAAAGGAGATTCCCCACTTCCCACTGTGAAGATTTAAAAGTGGCTTGCTGCACTTCCCACTGAGGCCAAGCAGACACTTGGAAGACAAGTCTGCATCACAAAATTGGAACTGTAAGCTAGAACTCAGGCACCACAATCTCTCTTATGTCTCTTTTCTAAAAATGACTTTGAGGGAAATATATCCAGGGAAGTTATAACAAACACATGCCACCTTTAATGTTCTTTTAGCCATATTGCTACAGAATAAGCTTTTCTTCCTTCTGCCATGCATGGGAACAACTTATGGTAGCTCAAACACTGACTTTGCCTCAGTAATGAATTTGGATAACTTACAAAGAGTAGTAAAGTCAGGAGAATAAATTATTGAAGTAGTAGCCTTTCAACAATAGGTTCTTCCTCAAGACCACCTGTAGGCTTGCAATAAGTTGGCTTCAAGTCTTCAATAGAGAGCAGATACATTATGCTCTGTAGTTATAAAACAAAACCAAACAAAAAATAAAATTAATCTAGGAATGATAGGGGAGGAAGGTAATTGTTGAAAATCAAGTGGTGACGTGGTGGACTGGGATGGCAAGGAAAGGACACAGGATAATGTGGACAGGAGAGACCTTGTAAGGTGGAAGAGGGACATGTCCAGCATATGCACCTAAGTGAGGCACTGATCCTATAAGAAAATCATAAATTGTGTTACTGATATACTTGAGATATGAAACACTTGTTATTTTTGAGGAAAACCAGACCCCAAAAGTTCCAGTCAATCATAAATGGTTTGCACAGACACTGGAATTCCAGGAGTGTAGCTGTTTTTAGTAGATCCATTTGGTATTTGTTGTGCAGATAGTTAAAACTATTTCCATTAGTCCTGCAATTCTCCTATTTACTTCAAGATCAAAAATTTGTGGAAGATTTAAGCTGAGTTACTTTTACAAACAAACAAATCATGTTGTTTTATATTTTTAGATGTCACTTGAAGTGCTGCCTACTTAGGAACTGAAATAGGTAGTTAAACCTGTGAAATCTCCTTAAGAGTGTGTTCATTTGTGCTGTGTCATGCAATGAAAAGCAATCCTTTTATATTATTTTAGTTCTCTTAATTCTCATTAATTTTAATCTTTCACTCATACGCTATACACTCAGTCATTGTCTGTTAGCAGTTATAAACAGCAAGACCTTAAGCGGCTTTAAATTAAAATTGCTTCCTAGTTAGTGTTTATTGCACAGGAACAAAATGTTACATTTTATTATATTCTCAACAGGATCTGTAAAGCTCAGTTGGAGATAGGCAATAAACACTGAAACATCCTCATAAATCACATTTTTGCATATAATTACTGTAAGCATATAAAAGTAAAATTTCAGTTACTCCCCTGTTACCAGCCAGTTCTGGTCTAGGAATTGATTCAGCCTCAGCTGCAGAGTCTCCACAACACCATTTGTTCCAGCAGCTCAGATTTCCTTCATTTCAATGCTGTGAACAGTTCACACCATTTTACATAATAAGTCTGCTTATATTTTTCTGCATCTGACATAATGTGATGAAGAAAGTCTAATCCCTCCCTTATAGCCTGGATCACTCTTGTCCTTCATTGCGTCCTCTCTGGAAAACCTCACTTTTCCATAAAATCCCTGTATGCATTTTTAATCCATTTGTTCTCCAGCCAGTAATTCATATTACAGCAAACTGGCTTACAGCTGCTGAGGTTGTGTTAAAGAACAGGGGTGTAACAGAACCAGTGGCTGTTTATATATGAATTGGATAAATGTGTATTTATGAAATGGACAAATGTGTACTTACAAAATGGACAAATGTGTATTTATGAAATGGACAAATGTGTATTTATGACATGGACAAATGTGTATTTATGACATGGACAACCATGCCAATGGCAGTCAAAAGACTTGATCTCCCTGAAAGAGGTTCTCCTGTTCAAAGCCTACCAGTCTGGTCTTTGGTTATGTTTTGTGATCAAAAGCTTAGCAATTTATTTTTTTTCTCACTAGAAAATATGAAGATCAAATATGAGAAACTAAGAACAGGCTGCTTAGGTTGTACTAAGATGAATCAGTAAATTAATAAAACCTGGCACAGTTCATTTGAGGTTGTGACAAGAATCTTTCAGGTGAAAGTCGCAGCTAACCTGAATTTGTCAGGAAAAACAGTCATGCCAAACCAGTCGAACTGCCCTGTCCTTGGCAGGGCACGGTCACCATCACAACAAAACAGTGCTGGGAGCCCACTGAGGGACTGCAGGTGCTGTGGGGCCACTGCAGACCTCGGGGGGTGGCAACGAGGACACGGGTGGTGTCTCACCTGAACCACCACGCCAGGCTTCAGGCGCTGCTCTAATGCTGAACCCTCAAAACGCAGGACCTGGGGCTTCTCTCATATGTGTTTCAAGAAATAACAAGAGGAACAAAGGCCTGGAAGAGATTTGCAGGAAGGTTCTGGTATGTCTGCCACTGTAATTCCAAAGCAAAGTCAGACCAAGAGCTGAGATAGACATATATATATATGTGTGTATGTGTCTATACACACATATATAGATCGAGAGAGAGAGATTAACATCACTAGCCAAAACCTAGACTGCATTTGGAGGAAGGTTCTGGTATCTCTGCCACTGTAATTCCAAAGCAAAGTCAGACCAAGAGCTGAGATAGACATATATATATATGTGTGTGTGTGTGTGTGTGTGTGTGTATGTGTCTACACACACATATATATAGATCAACAGAGAGAGATTAACATCACTAGCCAAAACCTAGACTGCATTTGCAGGAAGGTTCTGGTATCTCTGCCACTGTAATTCCAAAGCAAAGTCAGACCAAGAGCTGACAGCCAGCCAGCCAGCCAGCCAGCCAGCCATATATATATATATATATATATATATATATATATATATACAAGGCTTAGATTTTTGAAGTGAGGAGACAGGGCTCCTGAAATATTACACGTAGCTGCTGTGCCCATGTTTGTTTCTGAGGGTGGATGTGACAGCCCTTTCACTGCTGGCAGCCACAAGACTGTTTTGACTTCCTGCCCATCCAGGGGTGCTGAAGAGACTTCCAGGTCAGAGTCATTTTGTACATATATATATGTATGTATTTATGTATATGTGTGGGTGTTTATACATACATAGAATAACAAGAGCAGCCAAGACCCAGACCAGGCTCGCAGGAAGGTTCTGGAGTGTATGTCACTGCAGTTTCAGAGCACGGTCACATCAAGAGCCAGCAGTGCCTGTCGGTGCCCAGGGCTGGGGGCGTTTACTGGGGTGTAACCCCAAACTGGGGGGTTTTACTGGGATGTAACCCCAAACTGGGGTCATTTACTGGTTTGTAACCCCAAACTGGGGGGTTTTACTGGGATGTAACCCCAAACTGGGGGGTTTTACTGGGGTGTAACCCCAAACTGGGGGCATTCCTGGTGTGTGCCCCCTCACAGGCGGCCCCCGGGGCTGCAGGGTCGGCGGTGCCCCCAGAGCTGCCGGGGCCCGGCCCTGCCCTCAGAGACCCCACTGACCCCCTCACTGATCCCCCAAGCCCCTCAGTCTCCCCCTCCGAACCCCTCAGTGCTCTCCCCGACCCCCTCAGGGATCCCCCGCCATCCCCTCATCCCTCCCTCCTGCCCCTCCGTCCCTGCCCTCGGGCCGAGGCGCTGCCCGGGCCCCGCAGTGTCCCCCGGCACGGCCTGGAGGGAGGAACGCGGCCATCCCCCCTGTATCCAGGTACAGAGCCATCCCTGCCCTCTCCATCCCCCCTGTATCCAGGTACAGAGCCATCCCTGCCCTCT
>JAWWTY010000027.1:3515070-3619455 GCA_035222235.1 Margarornis squamiger | reverse complement strand
ACAGAGCCATCCCTGCCCTCTCCATCCCTGTATATCCAGGTACAGAGCCATCCCTGCCCTCTCCATCCCTGTGTATCCAGGTACAGAGCCCTCCCTGCCCTCTCCATCTCTGTCTATCCAGGTACAGAGCCATCCCTGCCCTCTCCATCCCTGTGTGTCCCAGGTACAGAGCCATCCCTGCCCCTCTCCATCCCTGTGTATCCAGGTGCAGAGCCATCCCTGCCCTCTCCATCCCTCCTGTATCCAGATACAGAGCCATCCCTGCCCTCTCCATCCCTGTATCCAGGTACAGAGCCATCCCTGCCCTCTCCATCTCTGTCTGTCCCAGGTACAGAGCCATCCCTGCCCTCTCCATCCCTGTGTATCCAGGTACAGAGCCATCCCTGCCCTCTCCATCCCTGTGTGTCCCAGGTACAGAGCCCCACTGTGCACTTCAGGCTATAGACTTGTACAGGTTTAACATTACCCCGTCCCTACAAAATTAATGAACCATTTGAATTATTCACTGTTGAGTTTTATAGAACAAGAGTGAGCAAACCCGGGGCTCTGCTCTGAGGAGTTTGAGTGGAGTTGAGCTGTGCAGAATTTTACATTTTTCTCAAACAAAAGTGCAGGAGCTCTGCTTTTTGGAGCTCCTGGTTTGAAATTGGATTGAAAATCTCATGATGGTACCAACCTGTTTCATGGGCTGCAGAGACCGCTCTCAGAGCTGAGAAAACAGACATAATTATGCTGAAATTCATAATCCAAACCCTTGTTATATATGGAATCTCGGCGGTATATATCTCTATGTATGTATATATATATGCATATGTGTACATATGTATGTGTCTGTGTGTCTGTGTATATATAGGTGTGTATATATATATATATATATATATATAAATTCTTATCCTTGTTGTATCAGAATCTCAGTGCTCTCAGTCTGCACAAGCCAGATATTTTGAACACTTGGTGACCAAAACCGAATAACAACAACAAAAAAAAGTACCAAATAAACCCCTGACCCAAACAAAAAGAGTCCCCACAAACAAACAGCCAGGAAGAACAACAAAAATGCCCCACATTTTGCAGCAGTGCCACCTGCAGCACTTTGGTAAGGGTTTTGCAGCAGAGAGAGTTCTGTATTTTATAGTATGCATAGTTTGCTGTTTCAACATTAATTGCTAGCAAGCAAAGAAGTCATTATCTCAGCTGTATGAGTAGATCTCAGTAAACCTACTAAAAAGGCTTACACAGTGCACTAGACATTTCTCATTCTGATGCAAGAAACCAAATGGACACCTTTTGAAATGCCATGTTCCCACAATGTCAAGTGATTTATTACACAGCAAGGATCATGCCAGTGTCTGTTCAAGGGCAATGCTGCAAACCATTTTCTATCATGATGCTGAACAGCAAGTTTTCTTTATCTTAAACTGCCCCGGCATGTGGTATCTAATGTAATTTAAGTACTTCAGCCTCCTTTTTGGGTGCCAGGGACGGTCTCAGAGTCTGGAAGGGATCTTTGGATTTAAAAGAAAAAAAAAAAAAAAAGGCTGAAATTCCATTAAGATTTTATAAAACTTTGCATTGCAAATTAGGACAAGATGTTGCAGACCTGAAAGCATGCTCTATTTCATTTAAGAAACTGTTAAATGAGAGCATTTCAAACATTTTTGAAATAAGATACAGTTTCTGAGCTCCAGGCTTAGTTATTTCACAAACACTGTCCCTTCTCTAAAGACTTAAAGCTAAACGGGGTTGGAGAAGCCTTGAGAACTGGAACTTCTGTGGCAATCCACAGAACTGGAAAAATCAAATATGGGTGTATTTATCAACTGATTTTCCTCTACAGAGAAATATATTTATATTCAGGTAGGCATAACATTTGTGTATTGTGCCTCTAAGCAGAAATACATGTCTCAATGCAGGACCACAGGATACAAATGTAGTATTTCATGTAGTGATTAACGACTATAATAGTGATTTGATCTCCTTTGGGTGAGGCTATGGGGGAAAGTGGCATGTGTGTGTTTATTGGAAGTGACATGACAGATTTTGAAGAATTATTGTGGAGAAAATAAGACACTGCTGCTGTCCAAACCCACAGAGGTACATGGTAAATCAATGCAAGAATTTTGCTACATCCTGTGGGGTTGCCCTGAATTGTACTGCCTGTGATGGAAGAGAGCGTGGAGAAAAGCAGGTGCTTCTGAGCAGGTTGTGATCAGCTTCAGAGCTCTTTGGGTCTCCTGCATTTGAGGAAATGGGTAGTTTATTCCATATGTAATAAGTTTTCCTCCTAACATTAACAATAAGGCATGGCTTAGATTGTTGAAGTGAGGAGACATGGGTCCTGAAATACTCTGTGTAGATATTGTGCCCACATTTGTTTCTGAGGGTGAATGCAGCAGCATTTGCACTGCTGGAAGCCTCAAGACTTCTTTGAGTTCCTGCCAGTCCTGGGGTGCTAAACAGACTTCCAGGTCAGAGTCTTTATGTATGACAAACTCTCAGAGAACGTATCTGAGCTGCAGTTTTTGTCTGTCTGTCCAGAAAAGTATAAAATTATACAAAATGTGTAGATTTCAAGAAGGTGATGTGTTTAGGGGATAATCTTGATGGGGTTTTCCCCTTTTTTTTCAGCCACTAAGACATCTTTCCTTGCCTGAAGTTAACATAAATTCCACCAATTTATTTCATCCATCACACCCTTTAATCCTTTCTTCCCTTCTTCCCTTTTCTCTCCCCTGTGATAAAGACAGGTATAGCCACACTCTGAAAACAACTCAGCAAGCAGAGAACAAGCTCTTGAGACCAAAGCTTGAAAACTGGGGGTTATAAGCTATAAAATAATAATAATACAGTCTTATGACTGTGATGGAGTAATTACTGGGAAAGAGTGCAAAGGCAAAAAAAAAGGTGGAGACATCAACTGGAAAACACAAAGCTTGAATATTTTGGCTCTAAAGGAGTTTCTGTGTGTAAGACCTGAGATTTGCTATGGAATTCTTTCAGAACAAGTATTTAGTTTTAATTAGCAGGGTGGTATCTTGGTTAATGGCATTCTTTGGATTCTTCAGCGGCTGTGAAATGCTGAGGCCTTATTAAGGAAGAACATAGAGAAAAAAGGAGCCACAGGAGATGAACACGCTTTCCCAATTTCCCAAATTGAATGTTCCAAACATGCATGTTCATGGCTTTCAACTTAAAAATATACTGTTAATTGCAAGAGCACAAAGAGTGTTTATGGGAATGCAGTGGCGCATTCAGGGGTGTAGCTGATCCCAGGCTGGGGCATCACCCTGAGCTCTGTCACAGCTCCTTGGGCACATTCCTGCTGCCCCAAGAGTACTTGTGATGGCATTGTCTTGGCTGCTACTACTTCATGCCTTTGGGAATTTATCAAAGATATAAGGAGAAGATCAAAAAAAGAAGTAGAAGATACTTCTAAGCCTACCCAAAAGCACTGTGCTTGGAGAGGCAGCAGGGATTCACCTCATAGTTTCAACTAATCTAGCTTTTAACAATTCTTGTCTAAATCCAGTCTTGGTTTGGAGAGTGGAGGGTGTTTAGTGTGAAACAGTCCTGTTGATTAATACAGAGTGGAAATACCTCTCTGCTCTTTATGCATGTGCAATGTAGAGTAAGCTACGTGGAGTCAGACTGGTGGTACACCCAGCTCAGTATCCTGCCTCCAACAGTGGCCATAAGTGACCAGGGAAAAGTAGGAATTCAGCAGCCTCCTTAGAGATCCTAAAGGAGTCTACATTAAATGTGCAGAATACTAAAACCCCTCTAATAGCCTTCCATAAATCTAAACCAACTACATGCTTAGCTGACTCCCAGTTACTGGTAATGCAAATATTGATATAATTCAAAACTACAGGCTTCTGGAATTAACAGATTCATCTGATTAAATGAATAATAAATCATCTCATGTTGCTCCTAACAGTAACACATTCAGTATTTGCATATGGTGTGAATGAAGGTTGTCAAAGACATGCAAACTAGAGGTTGAGAATAAAGTTTCTAAATAAATAGAGATCTTGAAATATAAAAGGCTATATAGACTTGGTCTTTGCTGACACCCAAACTGCATTTACTCATTTTTCTGTTTGGCTCTCCCCAAAAAAATCCTTTGGGGAAAACCTTTTCAGACAGTTCATAGAGAACTTCCAATATCACATTCCCTTAGTCCTCAGAACAAAGTTGTATCACTCATGAGATCTAGTTCTTATGCTGTGTATACACTCAAAATACACACTGTAAACTGAATAAATAGCTCTATAAAAAGCTTTAAGAGGTCATGGATGGCACTGTGGTCTTAGAAGGGGCCATGACTAATCTTCTTTTATTTTCACAGATAAATACTGTATTCTGTGGTTTGTAATTTTGAGACAGTTCCAAAGGATTTAGTCACAGTGAATTGCAGTGAGAACATTCTAAATGCTCAAAAATGCCAATTCTACACAGTTACAGTTTTACCATTCCAATGCTCTTTGCAACAACTGTATTGGGGGTCTCTGTAATGTGTTTATCTGTGAATACAATCCTAGAAACAGAATTTTAAAGTTAATTTTGATACTTTAAAAATGCTGTGATTTCTTACTAGGAAAAGTGGCATAAACAGAAAATAAATTTAAAAAAACAAAAATACAGCAACAAGTATCTGTATCGAAAGCCTTGTTTGGCTCATTTATGTCTTCCCATTTACACATTTAAATCTAATAATCAATCTGTCCTCTTAGTGTCAACTTCACCTCCCCTGTTTCCTTAAATACTTGCAGTTCTAGAAGAGCTTTGAAATTACCAAATTATTAAAACTCAACAATGGGTTAATTAGCATTTGTATAGGGACATTAGCTACAGGCACACACACAATTATTTCATTAAAAAGACTGTTTCTTTACCCTCATAGCCAAACAAACCCTCCTTTATTCTATATGCCTAAATCAAGCCACTCCTGTGCTGTGGCTGCACCTTCATTTTCTGAACTGTAACTAATTTGCCAAGCTTGGATTTCAGGCATGCTAAACATTTAAAATCCATAGCAATGGGTGAAAAGAGAATAATTTGAAATCCTTTTCTTTGGACTTCAACAGAATCTTAAAATAGTACATAATCTATTGAAATAGTCTAAATTTTTGTAAACAAAATCTGAAACATGCTTTTGGAGTAAAGATAATCAGAGTTCTGAACGGAATAAATCCATTCAGTGCTACATAAAAAATGTTGCCAGTTAGAAGAATAATCTTGCTTTGATATCAGGCTTCATTCTCATAAGCAGACATTCTACAGTACTCCTCAAGAGAGAGGACCCTTACCAATCCTTGGTAGAGCCAGCACATAGGAAAAAGGATCAGCAAAACAAAACAAAGCCCAATAACGACCCAAAAACAAACAAACAAAAAAAACCAACCAAAAAACTAAACAGCAAAGCGCTCTGGCAAAGTGCTCTCTTCTTTTGTCCTCAATAACTGTTGGAGCTGCAGGTGCTGAAGAGTGACTGTAAAGCATTAGCTCAGCAAGACAATGGAGCAATTATTTGCTCGGTGTGGCCCTCTTTCAGCACAGTGTAAAATACTCTTACTATTCCCTGGACATCAGCTCTTTCAGAGCACAAAGCAAACCCAGTGAGTTCAGACTTCCAGCGAGTTGTCCCCACAGGCCTGCTTGGGAAATCTTCCCTTTGGTGGCACACTGGCTGCTCACTGGTGTCTTCACAAGCTCAGTGTGTCTGAGGTGTGCTTTGGCAGAGCTCCTGCTTTAGCAGATCTACTTCTCAAAAGACTCTAATTAATCCAGGAATTCTACTTCCTTGTCGTGTCCATCTCTGGGGAATGAGTGTGTTTCAAAGGCTGTCAACAGCCTGTTTGCAGCATCTCATATATGATTTCTGGGGTTGTACACCACACTTGTGCTATCTCTTTTCAGAGGCTCGTGCCTTAGGAATACTGTGCTTTCATTAGAAGCTTCTGCAGAATCAGTTACTTTACGTGCCAGCTGAAGGAGCAATGATGCTGTCCTGGGAATGCTGAACAATGCGCTGAGAATTTCAGCTCAGGGGTAGAATATTGAGATGGGAGAAGCCACCACAGCTGTATCTAATCAGACTAAATGAAAGAACCAAACCCAAAGGGAAGTCCTGAGCCATTTGGCTCACTAACTACGGCTGTAGGGTGCAAAGGGACGCAAGAGCTTTCCTCCTGGGAGTCCCACTGAGCTTTGCTAAAACCTTCCCAAAAGCATGGCTGTGAACACGGCACAGACACCTGAGAGAATTGTGCTTGGCTTCGAGGGCTGATGTTTGCCTTTAGGCCTTTGCCATTTGTCTGGAAACACGATTCAAGCACAGAGGTTTTACAGAAGTTGTCTTTTTATGAGAAAGGTTTTAATAATATCACCGAGGTTCCACGACAGCAGCACTTTGCCGGTCAGGGTGGGTGTGGTGAAGCAGCCAGAGAGCAAGCACACAGTAAATCCTGATATAAAACACACAGTCTTGAGCTCCTTTTGATTTTTAGGGGGTTTGTTAGTTTATAGATTATATTTAAAGCTGTAGAAGTCAAATTGAAACCAAGTTTACATAACTGCTAGGCTGGGTTCCTGGGCTTCCTCAGCTTTCCTAAGGCTGTTCTGGATTCTTCTCTTGTAATTCACTTTTCTTGCAGATTTTGAGAGCTAGAGTTACCAATTAGCAAGATTAAAGAACTTTTAAATGTTGAGAAATTGAACTTTCATACAGGTATGGTTTGCTATCATTCATTTGTTCAGTAGCACTTAAACTACTTTTTGCCTTCCCTAGGATTTGTAATCCTGATTAAGCTGCTGAAAACTCTTCTCTCAAATGTAATTTTTGCATTTGGACTGGTACATTAATAGTGCATTGGGATCCAACACAGTCCTTTACTTGAAGAACTTAAACTTTCTTTTCCCCTAGACTGTTAATATCAGATTTTAGCACTGGAACAGAGAGATTGATGATTGCTTTCTAAACCCCCAGGAGTCAGGAAAATACTTCATGGGCCACTCCTGTTGCAGGACTGGGCATTACACATCATTTAACATTTCCCTGAGATTTCGCAGCAAAGGTTAAAACTTGATCCTAAATCTTCATTCTGACCAAGCGGAATGTCCCTTCAACCATTTGCAGTTCTTGTCTGGTGCCTAAGGAGTGCAAGACCTAGAAGGTCATAAGGGAGATTTTTGTTCAAACTCCTTGGACTGGACTCCTTGGACTTTTTTCAAGTTAAAGTTAGCACTGTAGAATTTTGCAAGCAATTCCTGGGTAATCTTGCAGTCCAGTGAGGCCTGGTCTTCCAGCTCTCCATTCTGTGTGAGCTTTTGAAAGCGAGAAAGCTGTAAAATCTCCTTTATGAATGTCTTATCTTGTAGAAGAGCAACCTTTATGAATACACATGCAATATTTGGATTGTCCAAGTCAGTGTTAAACACTGGGCATAGTGTTATATATTGTTATATATTAATTTTAATACATTTTATGGTACCTCAAGAGGCTTGTTGCTCCAGCCCTTTCACTGTCTAACAACCTCACTTAAAAGAGGGATCTCCCTGTGTTCACTAGCATGTCCAGAAAAGGTAAGACAGGGCTTATGATTCAGAACACTACAATGGAATAAAGCTGTCTTAGAAGATGTATCAATTTTTTTGCAAATGCTTTATTAAATATATATATATGTATAACAATCCTTATATTTGTGAGAACACGTAAGACACAAAGAACACACTACTGTGTCTCCACCAACACTAATATGACATGTTTTATGTCACTATGCAGCTTGCTAAAGTAAAACTGACTGCCATCTGAGTTACAGATTTTTTGAGAGGAAAGGGCTTAGATGAGTGATGGGAATTCAGTTTCCTGTTTTACAAGGGGTGCCTATTATTTTATTGCTATTTAAGTGAGAGTGCTGATTGATGGTTGCAAGCCCTGGTAGCTGAGAGAGCCACTGATGAGAACAAATATATCAGAGGCAAGCAGTAAATGCAGCCTTGTACAGGGTATATATTGCAGTGTTAAAATTTATGAATACAGTGCCTTGTGCTTTTCTCCAAGAGGAAGACAGAAAGGTGGAAAGATTGGGAAATTTCTGTCAATTGATAATAAGGTTAGCAGGAGAAGATAGAATTCTCTGAAGAGGGATACAAGTAGGGATGGACTCTCCAAAGACACAGAGTGTGTAGGCAGAGCAGTCCTGAGAAAGGAGCTATAGTCCAGTGCTGTCAGCTGAAGGCATCTACACTTTCCCCTTGTATCAGTAGCAGGGTGCACTAGATCTTTATCAATGAGCCTGAGCAAGGAGACAGGCTGTGTGGATCCTTCAGCTTTCACCTGTGTGTAAAACTGCAACAGGGGCCTGATATTTTGCCAAGGAGCAGCTCACCTGAAAAGTGTGTCGAGAGGGAGCCATGTGTGTTTGCAGTCCCAGCTTGGAGTGGGCTTGGCTGCTCATTACATCACTCCTGGCAAATTCCAGGAGCACAGAAAGAGACATCAGCAAGTCAAGATGATGGTCTCCTTTCTTGTTTAATTCATAAAATTCTTGCTAAGGTCCCTGTAGGAAAAGGAGACATGCAGGGAAAGAAATACTTCTTTTCTCACAGCTCAGTAATTAAAGACAAAATTTTCAAATGTTCTTGTCTAAACTTTGAGTGCGCAGTAATATTTTGAAGGAGAACAGGACACATTTGGGAACCCAGAAGAGTCCAGGGGCTTGGACATTAAGTCAGAAAATTTGAATTTTGCTCCCTGAGTTTATAGTTGGTTTTCTTTCAGCGAGTCATTTCATGGCTCTGTTTTCTCACATTAATTTTAGTGCTGGGCATTCTTTTCACTGTATGCCAAGTGTCCATCACAACAGATTCCTGGTATTTTTAATGGACAGTAGATTCTGCTACAATACATACAAAATAAATGAATAGATGCAGAATCAGGCCCAGCCTTTGGGCACCAAAGTGTAAGGTCAGATTGTTTGAACTTCTCTGTGTACATTCTTAGGAACTGTGTTTCAGGATGAATGAATCTATTCATCTTTCACAGCCTTTAAGACCCTACTTACCTATGGAACTTTCCAGTATCCTTTGAGCTTTGCAGGCTGCTGTTGATGAAGACAAAATGTGTTTTTGTGAATGCAGCATGTGTTTTTTAGTGCATGTTAAACATTGCTATGGTGAAGTTGAAATGAGGAGCAGGCATGCTGCACCAGATTGTTATTTGCTGGGGAGTGATTTAACAAATGTTTGAACAACTGGGCTGAGTGGGCCCTCTTGGTATAAGTAATAGAGTCATGGGAGCTGGTGTTTTGGTTGTCTACAGTGCAAAAAGAACAATCAAGTAGTTGACTGCTGGGGTAAAAGACTCTATATAAATATAACAGAGATTTAAGGTAATTCGTGATAAAGCCTGTCATATCCAGCTTTGCATGTATAGTGAGTTTTATTAAAGATGCACATTCCCGATCTTCTAAAAAAGGTCACTGAGCTTTGGCTACTCCAGCAGTCAGGACAGGGAAAGTTGCCTTGCAGGACAGGCAGGACAGATGCTGATCTTTATATTACTTTTAAAACTCTTTCAGTTCTGGATAAAAAAAAATCTCTGAACCACAATTGCCAGTGGACCAAAAAAGTGACTGTCACAAAGACTGATAATTTGCAGCAGAAAAACAACATTTCTTTGGATGGCACCATTTGCCCTGGACAGGTTCTGCTCTGCACTACTGTCAGCTTCCAGAGGGTTTCTCAGTAATGTGGTAGGCAAAAAAAATATATACAGTAATGAGTGGTATTAATTGAACAGCTGGCATTCCTGGCATACCACAAACTCACCAAACAGGAAAAGAAAATAAGGGTAGAATATTTTAATGAGTTTTACTCCTAAAAATGGAAACCAGATATCCAGATCACAAAGACCCCACTTGAACTTTCTGGTTGTGGTGTGACTTCTGATAAGAACTAATTTGTAAGGACAGACTTGACAGTGGGCAGCCACTGTGACTGTGGGCAGCCACTGAAAGAGGAGTCTGGGTTTTCAGCAAAATACACCAAATAAAGACCCTGAATTTCAGCACCGTGATGAAACTTTCTGAAAGTCTGAACACTAATTTGGGTGCCAGAGTTCTTTCTTAGTATCTGATTGCCAAGGCTCAGGTTTGCCAGAGGAGACTCAAAAGGTTTCGTGGTGGCAAGCATGGTGAATTGGTCACAGGATATATGTGGTCTGGGAACCTGAAAATCTTGGAGGTGTGTGGGGACAGTGGCAATGCAGTTACTTCACCCTTGACCCTCAGGTATGTTCTGCCCCACACCTCCCTTTTCTCACTGCAGTGCATTGCCCAGGCTCTGACGAAGCCCTTAGGCTTTTTAAAAACCAAAAAACCATGTAGTGGAACATAAAAAGGACTTTCTTATATGAAGGCAAATGGCATGCTGAGGTATGCTGGTTGCCAGACCGATCTTACAGGAAAGCAATCCTTTCCAGGAGCACAAAGAGTGACTGAGACGCCTTTTATTGCAAGGAATGCTATGAAACTAAAACATGCAGTAAAGTTTATAGTGCTGCTACCATAAATGAGATATTATATTTCAATAAAATAGCACTGCTTTTATGAGTGCACACTGTGATATATCAACAGAAGAGCTGAACTGGACTCTTTTCTCCTGAAGCTGTCCCATTCTGTGCTGATGGCTGCAGAGCTCTTCCAGGGAGCTGGCAGCTCCAGAGTCAGATGCAGCAGTGGCTCTGGGTGTAGGGAGTTTGTGCTGCAGCTCCATTAGTGATATGCAAGGTGTCTTCATAGTTGCTCTGCTTTGGAGGGCAGCCCATCAGAACGGCATGCTTTGAATTAACTGTGTTTGTCTTGAAAGCTGAGAGACACGACCAAAGTAACCCCATGCCTGGTGCCACCAAGGCCAGCCCTCTGTGCATCTCAGGGTGGGCTTGAGTACAGTCAGTGAGGAAGCTTGTGCTGCAAATCTCATAGTAGTACCCCACTTGGCTAGCTAAAAAATGTCAATATGTGCTCTTTTGTTCCTCTTTTTTATATTTTAAGTTAAATTCCAAACTGGAAACATAGTGAGATTTGACTTCATGGCCTTGACCACTGGCATTTTCAATCTGCGTTAAAGATTTCAGTAATTTTCTTTTAGTGTTGCCAGTATAACCTTTTCTATTTCACCTTTTTTTCTTTTAAATTAACACTTGGGTTTTCTAATGAGTCCCAAAGCTCTTCACTCAGACAATCAGTGGAGAAATCAGTAATGTTCAGGTAAGTGGTGATGCACATGTCTTGATGAACTTTAATGATACCAATTTCAATAATGCTTTTACTGTTAAATAAAAGCTGGCCTGCAGATAATGAACCTGCCTTCAGGAAAAGCTAAGACATAATAGACTGAAAAAAACATTTGTCTTAATTATGGTAATTATGCTAATTTAGGCTTTAAATAATAAGAGACTGGCACTTTACACATTTAATATTTCAGTGAACTACGAGCATTAAGGAAAATGAGACATCTCAGAGATTCACTCTGGCATTTCAAATAAGAAATGATAAAAACTTTTGGGGAAAAAGAGCAGAATGAAGAAATGAAATGTTGAGGGAAATGTGCTGTTAGATCTGCCTCTTTCATGAACATGCAGTGTCTAACCAGGGCATCAGGTTGGCAGGGAGAGCACTGTCTCTTTAGAGTAGCTGAAGACCTGGCCTGTAATTCCACTGGAGACTGGATCTCCCATGATCCACCCGCTGTCTCACTGCTGTCCTACCCAGCAGTGTGAATCTGAGGCTTATTGTACTGAACCCCCTGGCAGGATTAGAGCAACCCCAAGGCTATTTCCTTTAACATCAGGCTGTGAACAGAGCTTTCTTTGCACTGAAATGTCGCCTTTATGAATTCAGAAAGAAGAAAGTCATAATCCCGTGTGACTCCCTATACCCACATGTGCCTAAGTATCCTGGAAATTATTGTTTTTGCTGCTCCATACATAGCAATTCTATTTACCCAGCTAGTTCTGCATGCTTTCCAAAACTTTCTTCTCAAACCAAGCAAAAGAACCTTCACATTCACGTTTCTCTCCTGCACGAAACATAATGAATATTTAACTGTAAGGTATAAACTTACTGGTTACCCAACTGATTAAACATAGCAGATTCCATCCAGAGAGCTTTATTTCCTCAGTGCAAGTAGTTACAAAATAGACTTAAAAAATGTGTGGCACTTTGGGACATGATTTAATGGTGAACTTGGTAGTGTTGGGTTAACACTTGGACTCAATGATCTTAAGGGTCTATTTCAATCTCAGTGGTTGTGTGATAGGTAATCCCTTAAAGAAACATAGCCATAAACCCCCCAAATCAAAAGCAGCTATTTGTGTATGCAGTGCCTTGTTCCATAAAGTGAGAACTAGGCTATGTCTGCATTTCTGCTACTCATTGAAAATGTCATTCATTACTCAGTCCTTTTTTAATTTAATTTTTAAAAGAAGTTTACTTCCTTTCTATCCAAGCAAACAACTGTCTTCTAAGTGTCCTCCTCATGTAGGTTACTTCTGGCAAATGACATTAAAAGATGGTAAATGTTAGTCCGTTCTTGCTCAAAATCAGAGTAGCTGGGTAGTGCCTCGGTTTCTAGGAGTGCAGGAGTTATAAAGACTGGTGTGGCTATTGAGAGGTGAAATCCAATT
Organism: Margarornis squamiger; assembly: GCA_035222235.1. Lineage (NCBI taxonomy): Eukaryota > Metazoa > Chordata > Aves > Passeriformes > Furnariidae > Margarornis > Margarornis squamiger. The sequence goes on along the minus strand of JAWWTY010000027.1, from coordinate 3,606,767 downwards.
TCCAGTGTCCCAGTTAAGAGATTCCTGACTGAAGTTTAGGGTTTGGATGCCTTTACTGACCCTTATCTGACCCTGCATATGAAATTATTTTCTTGTTGTGGGAATGACAAAAACAGGCAAAAGAAATTCAAATTGCCTTCGTGACTGCTACACTAAGAGGCAGACCATGTTTGGGCCCCATGCTCTGAAGGAATTTAAACTCAGACTGGTTCTATTGCTTTCAAAAACGTTACTCCTAGAGGCAGCAAGTGTGAGGGTGTGGTACAGACTGACCCCAGAGAATAGAGTGCATTGTGTCTGCAGTGCAATGAGAAATAAAAGCAAAAGAAGTTTAAAACCAGCTTGCTTTTCCAGCCATGCTAGATACACTAAGCAATTCACTCAGAATTTTTTAAATGCAGGGAAAATGTGAGTGCTGGGCTATTTTAACAACATTGGCCCAGAAGTAAAAAAAAAGGAAAGGGAAAAAAAAAAGGTGGCAGAGCTGTAGGCCAGTATTCTCTAAAACGATTTCAATAACCATCTGGAGAAGGTCAATGAGAGCACTGAATGTGTGGCTGAATGGAGCAGGTGTTTCATTCTGGATATCTTGGTATTTGATGGTACATTAGACAGAAAATTGGGTAAGGGAAGAAAAGAGGAAATGTGTGAATCACAGCATTTGTTACTTTCATGTTTAAAAGACTGTAGCTTTTGTAGGGTTAGAGCAACTAAGTAAGTAAAAGGTATTAACTGGAAAATGCTAAAAATGACCCTGATTTGTACATCTGTAATCCCTGTCTAATGAGATGACCCACTGCACCACCACTGCAGTTGAATAGCTCAGAATCATTCATTGACTTTATCTTCTCAACATTCCTATGCAATACAATCTAATTTTGCAAATGATGAACTTAAAGAGTGACTTCAATGAGGAAAGCCCCCAAACAAACCTAGATTTAAGGCAGCAATTGATCAGGTACCCTGAGATCCCGCTCCATCAAGAGGACATGCCGTGCAGGACGTGCCCTGTACTGGAGCCATGGGCACCCACACTTCCACTTGGGCAAGGTCACCTCTTTAGGCACAACCTGCACTGCTATTCTGGTGTCTTGCCTGGAAATGGATTCCATATTGCTCTTCTTTAGAGACAAATCACTTTGGGTCAGGCTCTTTTCAGTGGGGACAGGAGGAATTGTGTGCAGACTTTTCCAGCAAGCTTTGAACTAGCGAGTTCCAAGACTCTTACAATGCAGCCTCATGCCAACCATCCGGGGCCTGCTTTAAACACACCACTGATGGTGCCTCATTTGCACTGTCCTCGGTGAGCTGCAGTCACTGGAACATGTATATCCTCACAGAAATGTTTAGAGAGGGAGCTCAGACTACAGGGAGCCAGGCTCTGATGCACCATCAGCGGAGCTGGAGAGCAGTAAGGAAGGTCTGTGCAGGGGCTGAGCAGCTGCCCAGCTTCGGTGGTAGCAGAGGATGTCATTCATTTCATTCCCTGCCACTGCTCCAACCTTCAGCTGCCACAGCAAGACCAATGTCACTTCACATCTCTGCACAACTGCTGCCTGATTCCTGGCACATTCCTGCCCCACTTCCCCTCAGAGGGCTTCTCCATCCCAGCCGCCTGCTATCTATCTTAGTCTCTAATCTGGGCTATAAAGCAGGCCCATTTTCCAGGCAGTGTTTACTGAAAACACAGGAGCGTGCCTGGCTCCCTCAGCCAGACCTCCTCGTTCCCTCCCACTGCCTGGCAGGCTCTGGAGGTCAGGCTGCAGGACTCTCCTGCTGCCTTTGGGACAGCGGGGAGTGAAATCACCAGCCCGTAAGACCATTAACCCCGACAGGTTTACAGTGGCTTCCCCTGGGGTTAAGGGAGTTCAATATGCTTACAGCTAGTCAGAGAGGTTGACAGTAAAGGAAAGAGTAACATGATTGAAATCTTCATTAGAGAGAAAACTGGAGAGCTAAAGTAAAGATCTGGGACAGGAGAACACAGTGTGACATGGAGGCTTTCAGGGAGATCAGCAATTTTAAAACAAAATTTCTAAAGAAGCAGAGGAGAGATAATGAAAAAGGTCAAAAGCAAATAATAAGGGATAATGATGAGGTTGGTGTTATATATGACACTGGAGGGCTGGGAAGAAGGAACTGGATCTTGCTGTTGTGCTTAATACTAGGAAATGCTCAACTCTTTAATGAAAAAGCACATTTGAAATGGTAACTTCCTTGAGTTTACTGCTGTAGATTGATTCTAAGACCCATGTACTCTGTAGTTAGGCTCCTATTTCTGGTTTGGGAGCTGGAAAGCATCTTGTTCTGCCTTCAGTGGCATCTTTGTCCCTGTTTCCTGACAACTGGGATTGTGGCAAGATAATTAGGGCCTGTGCTTGGATCAAGTATTTCTAGATTTCTTTCAGCTTGTCCTCAGCAAATCTACCCATTCATAACCATCTTGAAAAGATGACCTGTCTTATTCTAGGAGTGAGAAGAGCTGGATTCTTTGTTTTCCCCTTACTGCACCATCAACACCTGAGTCTATCAACAGGTGTGATGGTCCCAAATGGCCCCCATCATCAATATATGCCCTTGGCCACCTCTTTTTTTACCTGGGACTTAAAGGGAGTAGAAAGAATGAGGGCTGTGTGATCTTCTCTCCTTGATAAGAGCCCCTTTTCTAGCCTGGCATTGTCAGTAAATCTGCAAGGGCTGTTGAAACAGTGTTGTAACAGGGCTCTATTCAGCCTGGGAGATGTAGGCTGAGCATTCATGTTTTATAAGAGAGACTTTTAGGAGCCTTCCCTACCCTCGTTAAAGCCATCCCTGCATGTCAGTGGCAGCGAGATAAGATTTCAAGTCTCATCTTGTGTTCTCCATGTTTTGTGGCGTGTCCGGAACTTTCAGTTATCTCCACTCAGGACTGGAGATCCCAATAGCTGTTTGACTCCTTAGTCTAATAAGGCAAATACACCTCTATTTATCCAGTAATTAGCACACCTTTAAGGTTCACAAACTGGTTCTTGGTTTCTTTAAATATTTGCCATAGGGGCTAGGAGCAGTGATCTCCAGTGAAGATGGAGAGCCCCAGGAGGGGTCGGTCTCTCAGCTGGAATGACCAGGAGCCACTCTGTGGTTCCACGGGAATGCCAAGGCTCTGTTTCTCTACAGACCTATTCTTGTTAAATTCTTGTGAATTCTTGTTAAAAAAAACCTTAAAAGGAAGAACCTGATAATCAGTTGTGTTGTGTTTTAGATGTTAACAAAAGGCTCAGAGGAATCACAAGCACAGTGAAAGTTGGTGCGAAACTCCAGAATATGAGGCCTTTTAGTTGGGAGTAACTAAAATAATTAAATATGGATCAAAGTTTTTATCAGAAGAACTGAGAAGCCTGTTTTTATGTACTGATCTATTAAAAAAAGAGACATTTGAAAGTAATATTGAGAAAAAGCATAATTTTAAAATGTAATTACCTACAAAACAAGATCACCAATCTGGAAATAAAGCAGTTGTACTTAACTAGAAAGCAGTTGGCAAGAGATTTATTCCATGAATTAAATTTTATGAATTCTGTATTGAAACCTTATGCAATATAGCTGAACAATTTGTTCCTTTCTTGACAGGAGTTATGATAATAAATGCCTAGAACTTGGATGTGTAGGGTTTTTATCCTCCCTAGGGGGTCTTTGTTAATGAAGAACTTTTGGCAACTATTCTTTCATTTCTGTTCAAATAATTTTTTTGAAAAATGAAATGGTAACATTTCACTTAAAGAACAAAATGTCTAAAATTTATTTCACTCTTATTACTGAAATTATATTGAACAGGATGTTGGGAGAAAAATTATTGAAGATTCCTGTCAACCTTGATAATGTTTGCTTCTCCCGTTGGTCTTTTCTATTTCTTCTTTCTCTGATTTACAACATAATGAACCCTTAGAGTCAGAACTGCCACTTCCTTGAGACAGAAGAAACTTACAGTTGGGCAAATTGAAAATCAATTAACTGATTAAATGGTCCAGAGTTTGGGATTTCAACTTGGCACCGTTGAACTTTTGCACTTTTGTAATATGTACGGAAGTCTCGGAAATGAAAACACATATTATCAATTATGTTGTTTGTATCTAACTTAATATTTCCGAAATATAGGATAAGGCAGTTTGTAGTATGACTTTTTGTTTCATTCAAGTTCAGGTTTTTAAGGAAGTTTCTTTACTTGTTAGAAAACTCTCTGAAAAAGAATCCCAGGAAAGGAAGTTGTCTCCCACTCAGCACTCTGAGTGTCTCAGTCAAGTGGAGCATCAATCATGGGCTTTCCCCGGGCTGTAGGATACAATACAGCCAAATGCTGACAGAGATTTGGGAAAGGGTTTGAAGTTTTATGAGGCATTGGAAACATTAACTATTTTGTCAGTGTTTGCTCTTTGGGGATCACTACAAGTTCAGAAATTGCTGACCCACTGAGGCCTGTGGGACACTGGGAGGTCCCCAGAGCGGTGCTCACACCCAGGGCAGAGCTGGCCAAGGTGCAGCACCAGCTGTGCTTGGAACCCTCTCTGAAATCCGTTCTTCACACAGGAGGAGAAATATTTATTCATCTGATGGGACACCTGGAGCAGAGTTGCACAATCTGTTGATATCAATGCTCGTGTAGCATTTATTAGTGCAGGTACATGAAGAAGAGCTAAAAGATTTTTCATTTCAATGCTTGGACTAATCCATTAGAGTGAGGCTGCTCAGAGCCTTTTGTATATGCATTTTACTGTACAGCTTGTGATTTCTCTTGAGATATCCATAAGTTCAATTTCAGGCTTTCAGATAAGCTCCCAGGAGAGAGTATGTTTATTTTAGAGGAATGAAAAAGACAGAAGAACTTGCTTTATATCTTTGCTGCCCAAAATTGTACTTAAAAGATCACACTGTGGAAAAAAATGCAGGTAATAGAGTCTCTGTTATGTTATTCAGAGGTAAAAGAAAGAAGATAAGCCTGCTGGCAACCAGAAGCTTATTTCAGCTGCTTCTGAAGTGTGTCCCAGGCAGGTCTGCAAAGACATTTAATCATGTCACTGGGAAAGATTGTGCAGGATTGAACTGATCTGCAAACACAGGCTCAACTTGAGTGTGCATTGTGCATGTGTGAGCATCTGCATTTGTGAACAAGTGCAAGGACAACTTTTCAAAAACTTTGGGGTAAAGTGAGAGAGGTTTATTGCTCATTAACTGCTTTCCAGTAGTCCTTTTAATTTGGTTCTGTTGAGGCCTTTCAGTGCATGAAAATTCTAACTCACCAACACAGCCATTACATGGCAGAGTAATAAACAGCATTTCCAGCTTTAAGGGCTAAGGCTTTATAAAGGCAAGGGAACAGAAGGTGGTGCAGCAATTGTGCTTGACTTCCTTTTCACTGACAATGCCTTCTAGAAGCTGATTGTTGTTCTGACTGCTGATTAACTTATTCAGTGATTAAGTGAAAATCAGCAAATAAGGATTGTTTCTGAATCTGAAAACAATTATCAATAATATAGGTGTGGATAGGATGGTGATGGGAGATGCTTTCTCCATTCAAGCAGCAACTCCAGGCTCCCAGAGCTCACATTGAATCCTCTTTCACTTTTTTAATGTGAAGGAGGATTAGAATGATCTAACAGAGTGATCATTGTGCCCTCTGAGAAACATGGTCTCTTTTCACAGTTTTGTTAATATTATCTTGGATGTAAATCTACTTCCTAAACTGTGTGGATGTTCTCGAGAATGCTTCCTCTTTGGTAGGACAAAACAGAGTTTCACAGGAGAAAAAATTTAGATCATAAGGAAACAGGATAAAGTAGGGCAATAAATGAACGGTTTGCTAAGAAAATATAACTAGAGGTTTAAAGTCTGAACAGCACGTTCTGCTTTTCCCCTCCCTGGCACCCTCTTAATTATGGCATTTAGTCTGCCATTGGTGGTGAAGCCTGTGCCATCATCACCAAGAATAACCAAGAGTATGGGCTAGCTGAATATTTGTGGCATGTAATAAAGTACAGGATAATTGGGATGCTGTTTGTCAGGCCGAATTGGGTAAATCTGAGAGCACCCGATTAAGTTTTGCAGAGAAAAGTGAGTTCTGCTGCCTGCATGGGGTGGTGCTGTGATTTGTGGAAAGAGGAACCCTGGTATGGAAGGAGCACCCGGGGTGCTGCCTCTGTTGTGAGCTCAGGAGGAGTTGGTTTATGGGCATCTCCAGCTTAAGGGAAAGAAATCTTTTCCATTCTTTTGCAGCATCTTGCACAGGTCCTGTCTGTGTCTTCAGTCCTGGCACTAAATCCAACTGCTAAGCCTTTTTTCAAAAGCATTAGTGGAACAAATAACAGCTAAGTGCCCTTTAAGTCAGACCTGAGATGCTAAATATGCCTGTCCGAATTTTCCTGGAAGAATGGAAATTTACAGTAAACGCAGCCCTGAAAGCAGAACTTTTATTCTCTCTTACATTTCTGCCCAGGTCAGCAGATAAAGCAGATACAATGTGCAAGCCTGGCAGCAGGGATAGTCTGTCTCGGAGGCATTTTATTAATTTTTCAGGAGTATAAATCAAGATGATTTCATGTTGAATAAAGAATGAAATACTTTTTGCTCTCATTTCCGGACTCTCAGTAATCATTAAGGACAGTAAAAGGACTGCAAGGGAATTAGCTCTTTGACCCAGTATCCACCAACAGTAGATTCTGCTAACGCTGGGAATAGTCTTAATGAGCACTTTGCAAGGGAAAGATTTATGTACTTTCATTACAGGCAGATTTTGGAAGATTTTTAACTTTGTGGCCTGAATGGATGCTTTGAGGCAGTTACTAAGAAAATAGCAAAGCTGACTATGGTACATGAGGAGATTTAGTGCCTTGGAGAAATGGAGGTGTGTAACTTCCAGGTCTTGGTGTTGAGTTTCTGCTGAATGCTACATCATCTTGCACTCGCATGCAATTCCCAGGATCCCTTCTTGTCCTCTGAGGACAGTAGAGATGAGATTTCAGAGCTGAGACAGGAGGTAGATGTAAATACAGACGATCCTACATATTGAACACATTCTGACTCCTCTTCCTAATTCCACAGTTCCAGACTGCTGAGCCTTCAAAGCACACATTTGCTGTACAATAGCTTTGTTACCTCGCTGGGGGTGCCAGCTGGAGATAACCTGTTTAGCTTGATCCCTGGTCTGTCCTTGTGTAGGAAAAGGAGAGAGGGGAAGGTGAAAGGGGGACAATGCACTGCTGCTGTTTGGAGTGCACCCCTGGCAGCTGAGAACATCAAACAACCTCAAGCTAACGTGCTCCACCAGGAGTCAGATGCCTTGAGATGCAACACATAGGTATGCCCTCTCAGCATAGCCTTATCACCTGGCCCATCGTTTACTGAGGGAAAATGTCTCATTCTGGAAAAGAATTACTCTTTCTGTTCTGCCTCAGCAGGGGCTGCTCAGTTGCATGGTTAGTGGGATGAATAGCAGGGCTCAGTTCCCTGAAACCTTGTAAGGATAACTCTATGCAGAGACAGGAGGGACAGGAGCTGGGGTCACATTAGAGTCTTCAAGGGCTGGCACAGCACTGGCAGCTTCCAAACTGAGGCAGTTGGGCTTCCAATCCTTCACAGGCACACTACTGTATCTAAAAAACTTCTAAAAGCCTTCTAAAAAGCTTCTCAGTCCTCCAAAACTCAACCTAAGGGTTGGTTGAAACCAGAAAGGATGAAGTTGTAAATAATTATAGTTCTGGTGTCTTGCTGTTGTTGTCAGAGAGGGAAATTTTCCTTGTCTGTCCTGCTGTAGCTTCAGTCTGAAGATTATTTTCATGTCTGTTTCAGTTGTCATTCTTTTTCTTGCCAATCTTTAGCAAGTTATGAGTATTTATTATATATCACCGCTGGTCAAGAAGGGGTTCTTTTTATAATAAGAATCTCCCCATGAAGCTATTCTCCAGAAAAAAAGATTAAGTTGTTTTTTTCTCTATTAGGTGGGGGTAAGATAAGGAGGCAGAAAGTAATTAAAACAATTGATGGTGCTCAGCTCTTTCAAAAACACCCCAAACCTTCCATCACATTCTGTAGGTGCTTAGGATTAAGTATTTCATTGGAACCTGAGATGAAATTTAGGTATGTGTGCCTGAAATCTTTGACTAGAGTAAAAAACTAGCATTTTTTAGAAAACAGTGCTTGTATGATGCTATGGAAATGGTGTTCCCTAAACACTGAGTCATGATTACTGTATGACTGTTTCTGTAAGAATTATAGTAAGACCAGACACATGCCACTTAAACAAATGAATTGATCATTTATAAGAGAATTTTTTATACTCTACTACAATCAAACTGGTCTGCAAAGGTAAAATCTATTCTCTTGTATGATTTGCAGTGCCACTTCACTGAGATTCCGAGACCTGCCTTATACCCAGGGCTTATTTACCAGGATATTTGTTAACATTGCCAATGTGGGCTCAATAAGGTAATAGGAAATTAATTCCATTCAAATTAAAAAGCTAGGAAATCCAAAGGTGAGGTTTGTAAAGACCATATTGCCACTCAGTCCTGGGAAGATCTGCTTTACTTGATGAGAAATTGGAAATGTAGGACTTTCTCCTGGGATTTAGCACAGGGCATTTGGCTTCCTGAATTCAAAACAAACCCACCCTGCAGGAGAAAATGCAGGGAATGACTGAAACAGACTCAATGACTTGGCTAAATAGCTTAAACCAACATTCCTCATTCATGTTAGAGCAAAACAACGCTACAGCTTGAGTTACAATAAATTGCTGCTTGATAAGGCCAGAAGTAAGTCACCTCCTTTCAGCTAATTCCTGTTCAGCGTCCCCAGCTATAAAACCCTTATTAAAGAAAGTTTAGCAGCTGTACTGTTCTCTGAGGCATGAAAAATCTTGATTAAGGCCACTCTACTGGAGTCAATGGAGCTTAAACCTTGATATAGTGGGACACGAGGAGGGCCCAAACCAGCTTTACACTCCCCAGTGTCCAGCTGAGCAGCCCACGGAGGAGTGTTTGGTTTTGCCTCGGAGAAGCAGCTAGCCAGACCTCCTGCCTGGGAGATAAGCATCGCCTTATCTCTGCCCATCTGCAAGGTTAAGGGCAGCGGGCACCAAGCTGTGGGCGCAGGAGGAAAGGGCAGGATGGATTAAGCAGCCTTTGAGGCTGAGCTTCTAGCACTCCTGCTTTTGGAAAAGAGGAATGTCTGGGGGAAAAAATCACCTTTCAGTTTTTAGACTTCAGGTGTTGGGTTCAGGAAACACATTTGAGCGCCAAGTGCATTTGCCGTAATAGCTCTAGGGAAAGTATCAGTTCAATCGCCACGTGCCTGGAAGTTCATTAAAAGTGCTAATGCAAGGTGATTAGTGATTGATACGAGTCGATTGTGTTGATGAGGCAAGTTCTGCTCTGAATAATATCATGTGGATGAAAGGAATAAAACCTAGCTCAGAGTTGGAATGGGAGCTGCTACAGATACAATGGCACTGAAGTCGCAGGGTTGCCTGAGTTTTGATTCCTGCATTTTTAATATTAATGTTTTCTCCATTTATTCTGGGGTATGATTCAATTGCATTTGAAAAGTGGGGAAACAGCTTTATGTAGAGTTTGATTTCTGGTTTGACTCGGTTTTGTTTGTCAGTCCTTGTAACAAATAAAATACATTTAATTTGTTTACATTTGGGTTTGTTTTGCACTTACCCTGGAAAGCATTATAAAATACATTCCCACAGGTAATGAAGTGCTGTAAGTATTCTGAAGAAAAGTATGTAAAATATCTTTTGATTTTTTCACTGGTAAAAGAAAACTTTTCTCATATCCAGTTATAAAATTTAAGATTAAAAAAAACTCCTGAAACGTCGAGATTGATCTGCAAGAGATTTCATCTGGAGCATAAGCCTCCAACCAATTTCTGTACCTCTCACTCATCAGCTGCTATTGCAAAATATCTTAGCAAGGGAAGAAGGGATAGTAGCTGGACCAAGGCCACCTGAGCAGAACACTGATTGGGAGATCACAGCTATAGAATCCAGAATCATGTAAAACCATTTTTTATGATTAATGAAGATTGGTTAATGAGTAACTGGCAGAGAACAGCTCGCACCTCTGTGTGTGGTTATTCAGATGTAATTGGCTTTAGTGATATCACACGGCCATTGTATTTTATTTGGATAACCTTGTGTGATACACTAAAATCCACCTGAGTGTTTTTACAAGTTTGTTTCTTTTCTTCTTAAGGCAGAGAGGCTGACTCATTGTTCCCAACCCATCTGCACACGGGCAGCCTCTGAAGTGCATGCCAGCATCCATGTTTAGGGAAAGGTTCAGGCAGAATGAGACTGAGTGTAAAAGGCAGCACATTCAGGCTTTTGGTATCATGCTATGCATAAAGAACATCATTCTGATCTGTGTTCTAATTACAAACAGACTGGTGTTTCAGTTTGTTGTCTTGGGATGCTGTTATAATACACCTATTTTCTGTTTTGTCGGGTTTTATCAGTATATTTTATAAACAAATACAGTTACATGGGGTTTGCTGGGGAAACCATGCTTAAATTATCTCCCAGTTATAGTCTAACATGAGCACAAAGTAATAGCCTAATTCTTTGCAGCCAAAGATACATTGCTTTAGACTAAGGATAAATTCTGGTGGCTAGAATGGATTTATAAGCGCCCTGTCATTAGGGAAAGTAGCTGTAAAAGGTAGCACCTTCCTATTTGATATTCTGTTTCTTCTGTGTCTACTGTTTGTATCTATTTCGGTGAGAAAAATAAGATATTGCTGCCAAAATAAGTTATTCAAAGGAGCAGCGTGTGGTGGTGAGGCAGACTTAGTGTTCACCTGTTCATCACAGTTTTCAGCTCCAGCCTGAATTTCATAACCTTTGCAGGTATCTGGAAGCCAGAAATAGAAATGAAAACCAAATGTCCCGAGGAGCTCCAGCAGCAGTGGAGCTCACATTGGGAGGATCAGCAAAATATCAAAGCCAGGACTCTGAATATTGAAAAATTCCTTGCTTAAGACACTTGGACGGTACTCGATTTTTCCAGTTATCAGACTTCTATATAACATGTTAAATTGTGTATCCGAACTCTTCAAGCATGCAGAATAATAAAATATTTTTGTAAGTTTTACTAGTTGAGGTACACTAATATTAGCTACTACCAGCAACAATAAATGTACCTGCCTTAGACAAGCAAAGAGAAGCTGCAGCAGGCCTGGTGTCATAATGGCCTTAGGTCTTTGTAATTTTTTGTCCGTCTAAAATCTATTTCATTGTCCCTTTTCCACTAGTATATTTAAGCTTTTTAGCTGACAATTTAGGCCAATAATAACAGATAGTTTTTGTGATCTGATTTGAAGGAATTTCTTTAGTACTGACATCCTAGGAACAGTTTGGTTTAAGTGGGAAATGTGGCAAAATTATTTTTAAAATTGTTAAGGAATTACTTTCTAATCACTTCTAACTATTTTCCTGTGCTAGAGGTCATAGGAATATTGCTATTGGGACTCATCTGGGATAAATAAAAAAATTAATTATTATTCTAAGAGCTGCAGCTGTCACTAGCTTTCATATAATAAAGACTGTTCACAATAAACTTTCACCTTTAGGGTGAACCTGCAGGACAGAGGAAAACTGAGAGATAACTTGCAGAATAATGAACTTAGACATTGCACAGACTTTCAGGGAAACACCACACTGGGCAAGTCTAGTTCTTACCAGAAAACTCCTGGTTTAGGCTGTAGAATGGAGCATCTACTGGAGACATACGAACCAAGCAGGCATAACTAACATGTGCTGCATTCTCCATCTGTCACGGAATCTATGGCCAAGGTGTCTCAACCAAGACACTGAAATTTGTTCTTACTGTAAGTGCTGTAGGAACTGAAATGTGCCTGCCAGCACTGTTCTGTTCTGTTCTGTTCTGTTCTGTTCTGGTTTGGACACCCCACTGCAGCTTTTTCAGCCCGGGCTACCCTCTGCTAGTGAACTCATGTGGGCAAAGAGCAAAGCGTGAATGAAAGTGGGTATGGCTGAGACCTGCTCCCAGGTAGACCAGAGTAAAACTAATTTATCTGTTTTAATTTGCACTGAATTCGTTACAGAGACTAATGAAGATGTGTGCATCTGTGAAGGGCACGTATGGCCCAAACACCAGGCATTCCCTTGTGCCTGCAGCACGTACTGCTGCGAGTGCTGGCACACGTGTAGCTGCGAGTGACAGAAACCACTCATGTAAAGCTGTTGTTGTTCCTCCCACTGTTCTGTGGACACCAGCAGCTGCATGGAGATTGCATTCTCATTCCTCTAAAGCATCCAAGCACCTGTCACACAGTGTTTGTGCTTATTGCCACAAGTTGGATTCTGAATCAGAAGCCAGATGGATGTTTTCAGATCTTAATTGAATCCACAGCAGGCATTCACTCTTAGAGCAGAAATGTACCACTGCAAAGGAAACAAAGGCTTTAGGGGGTTCTACATTGTGTACAGGGTTAACAGGAAAGCAGGAAGCCTTATTTATGTGTGGCACAGGAATTGCCAAAGCTGCAGAAATACTGTCTTCTTTCAATGATTAATGTGCTCAGTAGAAGGGTGGCATCTGCTGCCAGCTTTCATTAACAAATCAATGGAAAATAAACCCTCGTGGAAGGTGGTGTGTCTGAGGACAGCTTAAACAGGCCTGGGCCGCTTTAGATTTCAGCTGTTTTCTTTAGCACAACACTGTGGAGCACTTTCTTGTTTATAGGATAAACACAGGGGATTGAAGGGATCTGTGTAGCACACAGGAGTGGCTGCCAACCCATAACATTCTGCAGAATGCAAAAATTCATGGCTGCTCCTTTGGGAGTCGTAGGCTACAATCTTCCTGCATGTTGGTTTCAGGGTAAATAACAGTTAAATCATCAGGACAGAATATCTGCCAGTAAAACTCTGAATAAAGGATTAGTTAGTTCATTTTCCCTCTTTCATAATTCAAGTTTTGCAGACTCAGAACTCAGTCCTCATATTGGTTCAGGAGAAGCGGTGTTTCACACATTAATACAAGTAATGCATAATTTTAAGGCTGTAAATGTAAACAAGCAGAGACTATGTCAAGCCATAATGTGGCTGTCCTTCAGACACATGGAAGCCTGGCAATCTCTTCATATTTGCAAAATAAACTTATTCATTCACAGTGGGAATACATCACAGAGCAGCAGAAACATTTCAGTACTAAAACCAATAGGTGCAAAGCCATCATGCTCTGAAGGAGGTAGTGGAGCAATGCCTGCAGGTTATATGATTAGGGATAAGGGTGGCTTTGGGAATCTAAGACATTTGTTCTAAACCCCAAGTACTCTCAGCATAATGGCAGTACAGAGAAACTGCACCTTCAAGTGTACCTGTGAGCTGTGCTGAAACCAAGGAAACCTTCCCTATAAACGTTAGATAGGAGACCAATTCATGTGCCCTGCTGTTCCCATAAAATCAGCCTCTCCCAGCTGGCTTCCCAGCAAAGAACAAAATCCCTCCAAGGAGAAGACAATAAGCTACAATTCAACAGCCACAAAGGCTAGGCTAATATGCATCAAAAAATGTGTGCATATATACAGCAAATGGATGGAATTAGATTTACAGCTTTCCTGTGTGGGGTTTTGGTGCTTAGAACAGACCTGGCACTCGTGTAGCTGGCATGGTCACACACTGAGGAGAATTTCATGTATCTGAGAACAGAACCTGGTCTGCAGTCATGATAGTCATGATAGTCATGATACTATAACTATCTTCACCATGCAAATGGACCTGCTTGCTAATGACCAGACATCCCTCTTCATTTAATTGCATCACACTTTTCAATCTCATCTCTTTCGGTGGTGATTATGTTCCCTGTCTAGTGTGAGTCACTGGGCTCCCCAAGTATATCCAGTGTGCACTATGTAGATTGATGCACTGAGAGGTGTGGCAAAGGACAGGGCACTTCAAGTAAAAGGAAATTGAAATGGATTTTCAAAGAGAATGTACAAATACCTTAGTGTTTGATTTCCAGGGTGGTGATTAATTGCAAGCTGTAAGATAAGAACATACGGGACAAATAAGAGCCATAGCCACTTGTTATATCATGGAGTAGATTCACCTCTGGTTTGAGCTGGCTTTTGGTGGTGTGAGCCAGCAATCAGCGACTCTGGCAGTGTCAAGATAAGCAATTCCTGAATTCTGGGGTCTGGCAAGGCTGTACACAGAGGCCACTGATCTCCTGGGCTGAGATTTTCTGGCATTCTGGGAGGTCATTAAAAATGTTGCCCGTGTCAGATACAACAGTGAAAATTGAAATACGGCCTGCCCACATGAACACACAGCTCATACCCATGCTCAGGTTGATCCTACACATTTGCTTGTGCCTACTTGTGCTGGAAAGCTCATTTTGGCTTCCATGTGCATTCTGAGCTCAGGGAATATAGAGTGACTTCATTTAAATCCTGAACTCAAATACTGGCAGTGTGATCTGTAGACTCAGGAGGTGCCGTGTGTCATCAGCATTTGTCCAGCTTATACCTGAGCCAGGTGAAAGAGCAAAAGAAATTTGGAGCTTCTACCTCTTTCCCCTGTATTTATGAAATCCTTATGTGCTTTGGTACAACTTGCAGTTCCAGCTTAAAGCTGTAAAAGTTGCTGTGTTCCAGATCATAAATTGGGGTGAGATGGCAGTGCTGTGTGATGAGGCTTGCACAATACCCATGCAGCTTATATCTGACTCCAGGCTTTGGTATTAATTCCTCACTTTTGTGAGCACAGAATTAGCTTCCTGTTCCTTTCCCCTCTCTGAAGAACTCGTCCTGTTACACAACTCAAGGAGAAATCCCTTCCTAGACAAAGTAAAGTTCCTCGAGATGTAAGGCAGTGAAGCAAGAACATCTCTGAAATGGTTATGCATTTCCCCATTACCCAGTGCCTCACACCACTGGAAAATGAAATGAGTTCTGGCCTGAACTCTCCTGCTGTTATCTAACTCCCACTGTACTCCATGTCAATTATTAACATCAGCAATGATAGAAATCTTAACACATGTTAGAAACAGGACTCCTGCTTAATTTTTGTTAATCTGTATTATTTTGCCCTATGATCTTTCTTTTGGAGCCTGTCTTTCTTCATCTCTTTTTCCAGTATGCTCTCAAAATTGGAGTGTTTTGGGCTGGTTTGTTCCTTTGTCTTTGGAAAACAGAGTGCAAAATCTGGTTGTTATCTCTTTCACCCACCAGCCAAAGATCTTGTTCATCCTGTGCAAGCCTTCTGTTTGAGTTAATTTTACCCAATAATGATATCAATAAGACTTTAACAGATGACAGTAGACACTATTAGATTACGTAGGTGAGCTCTCAGATTAGATGGATAGATAGATAGATAGATAGATAGATAGATAGATAGATAGATAGATAGAATGCAGTGTAAAACCTGCTAACCACCACCAAAGCCAACAGTCCAGTGAAGGAAAGCTTGGGGCTGGGAGCAGGAAGGTGCAGGTGGATGGACAGTCCAGGCACTTGGAATGAAACATGAAAATCAGGGGCTTCTCTGGCTTTGTGCTACTTCACTGGAAGTTTGAACCAATACCTCCTGAGGAGAAAGTGCTTTTCATTCCCCAACTGGGAAGGCTGAATGTGTATCTAGTCCTCAGGAAACAGTAATCTTGGAACAGTACTTGTGTTGGGGATAGAGGAAAGTTTAACTTGAGATGTGTCTTTCTGCTGTTTCTTTTCAGATGATACAGTTTTAAGTATTCCATTTGGCAAGTGTCAGAGCAGATTTCCATCTCCTTTAACCTTCTCCAGGTTTGGGTTTGGGGAAGAGATTCAGGGAGCTAGAGTTTGCCTCTGGACAACCTCACTATCCCTGCCTTTGTCCAACAGAAAGTGGTTACACCCTGAATCTGTCTCAGGAGGAGTTTGGGGAGTGAAAGTGCAGGACTAAGCTCATGGTGCACAGGGTTCTCAAGAGGATAAGCAATGACAGTATCTGCTGGTGGGTAATCCCATCCCCATGGCTTTTTGATGCCATAATGTAATTGTGTGTGTGCAAACAGCACCATGGGCACCTCCTTTGTGTAACTGAATATTGCCGCGTACCTGGGACAATGAAACACAGAGATCAGCTAGAGTAAAAGAAACTTTTCCAGCTGAAGCTTCCCTGGCTACATGGAGCCCTATCAGAAGAGCTGTTCTAGTGCTGCAGGTCTGAGCTAGGGATTTATCCTGAAGAATAAGCCTGTTACATTTTCTTTTTACCTTTCTCAACTAGAAAAAAAACCCTACCAGAAGTAATGCATAGTTGTGTGTGTGCTCATCCTTCTCTGCCAGGAAGCTGCTCTCTGAATCTGAGCCTGAGAGAAGTCAGGTAAATCTCAGCAAGGCTGTAGGTTGAACCTGCACAATCCATAAGAAGCAGGATCATCAAACAGCACCAGAATGAATCAGTGATAATGTAGAAGTGCTACTTATAAATTCCTGGGAATTATATAACTGCAGAGCCCACTGGTATAGGTGAGTCAAGAAAAAACAGCTCCTTTTTTTGAGTCAGGTGTATTTTGGTTTTATTTATTTATTTATTTTTATTTTTTTTTTTTTTTTCAGTTCTAAGGTGATTCACTCTGGAAGCTTTTTGTCTTTGCTTTGTTTCACATCAAATCCCTTATTAAGTGTGTAGAAACCTTGTAAAACCAAGAGTATCTAATTGGACTGTTATTTTAGATGCAGAAGCCTTAAAGCAGATTCCCCCAATAAACTTTAGGAGAGCAGGACAAATTCCTGCTTAGCAAGAGAAGAGGCAGTGTAAAGCCCTGACAGATGAAATGAGCCTGCAAATAGTCTGGATGTTGTGTTGTTTCACAGTGTGTTGTTTCACGTTCCCAGCGAGAGGGAAAATTGCCTGCAAGCCGGGAGCATGAGGCCAAAGAGTGTGCTAGCTCCTCTTCCCCTGCAGCCCTGCTCATCTCCAGAGGCCAAACACGTTGTCTGTGGCAGCACTCTGGCGGGCAGGGCACTAAATCCACCTCTCTGCTCTCAGGGAGGGGGTTGGCACTCCCCCAGCTCTGACTGACCCCAGCCCTGCAGCGTTTGGGTGCCGTCTCAATGTCCCCCATTAGGGTTGGCTGAGTCCAGCCACAGGTGATTGGCTGCAGGGTCAAAACACACAGTGCTGAGCACAACGAATTTGGGAAGATTTGGTACAAGTGGCATGGATATGAAACAGGAGATCCTGACTATATGAGAAACAGTGCAGACTATCTCACTGGGCACTTTGCTGATGACAGGAGCAGGCAGTCCTTTGTGTTTCAGGTCAAACGGTTGCTCAGAAACAAACCCAAAAGCAACAACAACAAAACCCTTCAAAAAATCAGGAAAGAAATAGTTTTTATTTTGCAATACACCACGTTTGGCAGTGGGTAAGGTGTTGAGAAGCAGTAGCCACAGAAGTGCTGTTAAACATTTTCCCCTTACTACAAAACATTTATGATGAAACTATTCACACCAATTTAAAGAATAATTCCAGAAGGCATTCTTCTGGTACGAAATTTGTTTTAGTTCAGAAGATTCACTTGAAAAAAGAGAAAGTATCATAGTATATGAAGTACTATGGGTTATGCAGTGATATACCAGTATCAAAGCACTGAGTTGACCTTGGACATCACTTTGGGAAATACAGCATATACACTACTTTAGGGAGTTGAAAAGTATCCTACTAAGACATATGGTATGTATTATATTTGTATATAATTTTACAGTTGTGGTGTCAGTTATATAGCAGCATGGGTGGATATTATCACCATCCTAAAATGAGATACAGGAGATGAGCCTTGTTTTGTCCTGGCCTGTTGCACAGTGACAGCAGAATTGGAGGCTGTACCTGCAGTTAACTCCCAAGTTAATCCCTCCTCCAAGCCTTGAAAATACCTGATAACATTGCCATCCCTAACCCATCAGTGTTTGAAAAAGCTCATGTGGTGGCATGATGAATTTCCAATAAGCTTGATGAAGTATTAAGGACAGTGACTTGGGAATTGTTCAGCTGGACTTACAATCTATCATCTTTGCCCAAGGAAGGAGATTAACATGGGAACAGAGAGAATTGTTACTAAAATGATCAAGGAATTGGAGAATTTTTTCACAGCATGAAAGATAGAAACATGATTAATTAAACAAAACACAAACAGTGTAGGTGCTAAGTGATAATGCTGACACAAGAACCAAAAGATATAGATTGGATGAGAATAAATCTGCATGGGAATTTTTATATAAGGTCAGTCAGAGCAAAGAAATTCTGAAATTGAGAAGTAGTAAGAGGAAAAAAATCTTTTAGGATGGAACAATACTTTTATGGGAGGATAAAATGATGCAGTGCCATAAAAGTCCCTGTACTCAGTTGCTCATGGGATCACCCTGCAGTCTGTGTTCCTCTAACCCTAAAGTCCTATGTACCATTTAAAGCATGACCAGAATTATTGCCACTCAGAGGCAAGAATTGCACTGTGACAGAAAGAGGCTGTTCCTTGCCCTAGACACAGAGCTATCACAGTTTGGATCAGACTGCTCATAGTCAGTGTTGGCTGAGCAAGAACTGCCATGGAAACTGCAGCCCTGCATCACCTGCTACTGGGAGCCACGTGGGGCTCCATGAGCAGCAGCAATGGGCAGGTCAGTCAGTGATACTGCCAGCGACTTACCTTATTTTCTGCCTTTATTTTTTTCTAATTAATATTTACAACATTAATTATGTGCTGTCACTAGAGCCTGCTGTTATGCCAAGGCATTATTCCCTTTAGCAAGCTGATTCTTGAAATCCCATGCTGCCCTCTTGAGGGTGCATAATACATATTTGGGGGTTGGCTTCTTTATGCAGTCACTGTAAAGAAAAAGGCATTTTAAAGATTTATTTTTTTCCATGTGGAAATAAACAGCTTAGGCATGAGCATTTCAAGGCTTTGTACCTGTTTTGGATGCCCCAAAAGGAACTGGACATGCAAGTCCTTACAAATGACTTCATTTCTCCACCTGAACTCCTCAAAAGATCTAGAGGATCACGTGCAGAAGTGCCAAGGGCTGGCAGTAGAAGTAGGTTTGCTTTCTTGCAAACGTTGTTGTCATTAGATTTGAACACAGAAGCAATGTGCAGGATGGGAAGACTCACGTTTCCAATACCCTGGCCTTGACCAGCTGTCTTGCATGAGACACTCATGGTCCTGCTGCTCTCCACAGTGGTGGGGCACACAGTGACTGATGTCTCCTCTGCTCAGAGATGTGGCTGCCTGGTGGCCTCTCCCACCTGCAGGGTCTCATTTGAAATGATTGCTTAGGAGAACTCGATGTGTCTGTATTGGCCACACACCAATGCAAGTGGTTAGAACTGTAAAGGACACACAGACCCTAAGCACAGAGGAGGAAGACTGTGACAGGAGTTGCCCCTGATAGCTGGGGGGGTTTAATATTAGAAGAGGGAAATCCCTGGAGTGACTCTGTGTAATAGTCTCTCTTAAATGAATTGTTTCACATGAGACAGCTGGACAATGGTGGGAAGGGGGTTAGATGAAGTAGGTTGCCTAATTGCTCATTTTTCATTCATTGCTCTGGGATTTCATTTATAGTGCAGTGTGTTCATCAGAGACAAACAGGCTGGAACAAGAGAGGGAGAGCTGGTTGGGTCCTGTGTGCTTCTGTGCCACTGTAAGGCTTGGATTTGACAGGATGGGAGGAGATATTTTAGCCATCTGTCTTCTCTGCTCCTCTCCAGAGTGCTTATGCTATCCCAGGGGGCTCCTGGAGAAGATCAGTGACAGCAGCTATGAGCAGAGGTGTGCTGGGAGTGATTTCTGGGGGTAGAAAGCCTGACAGAGCCAGAGGTTCCCATTTGTCCATATAGTTTACAATATTAAGAATATTTAGACTATTTGCTGCCTGTCCCTGTGGGGTCCTTTCAAGACTGAGCTGTGTCACCAGGAGTGGCACTCAGAGCCAGAGCAGTGTTTGATGAAGCTCCTTTCAGCCTGTGCTTGGCAGACAGAGCTTGGCTGGCAATGGGGTGGGAATGACTGGCACTTGGAATAGCAATGCCAATGGGAAGGTGAGCTTTGCACCACAGATTTCCATTCCAGCTGCTCAAACAGGAATCCTGGATTCCTGTGGTGCATCCCCACACTGCCTGCTTTGACTGGAAACTTGTAATTGTACTTCACTGAGCAAATATCCATGGAATTACTGATGCCAATGAACACCAAAACCATCCCCAGTACAGGGATTAGTGTCACTAAATATACAAGTGTGTATTCTTGATACCATATAAGAAGAAAATCAATGCCCTTTTCTAGTACTTTCTAAAATTCTTGAAAAACAGACAATAGTCCATGTATCTTTTCTTTCAAGTGTAGATATAAATACTCCTTAGCAAGTATTTTTGTATGTGAAACTTCCAGGCCCTCCATAATCTACTTCCTTATGCACATTTTCAAGTATTCCTGTATTCTCTCTGTAATAATTGACACTTTGAATGAGTGAACACCACTGCAAATACACAGAAGCCAAGTAGAAAATGAATGAGAAGTGTTTATAGCTGACTAGGAAAAAGAACTCCCTTTTTCACTGCTTGCCTGATGGAAAGCCAAACACTTATTTTGAATAATCAAATGCTTATTTCCACATCAGGCTATACCTAATAAGGTCTTCAACCAGGCAAAACCCCCACAAAACAGCCAAACCCAAAACACCCCAAGAGCTTGACTGACTTTTATTTCAAATATGAAATAATGTATTTAGAAATAATTTGAAAAGCAAGTATGCTGAGATAAAAAACTGAAGTTTCCTCTTGAAAATTAATCCTATTTCCTGACACTGCAATTTTTCACAAACAAAACTCTTTTAGGTTGAGAGAGCTTAACTGAGGGCAGTCCCTTTCCTTTCCCTAATGCAGAATAGGTATGGCTTGTTCCTCAAGGCTCTGTGGCTCCTCAGCAGCTTTCCTGCCTGATGTATCATGTCTTTTCAGTTGTGCTCTTCCTAACTTCTTAGAGACCTGCACATGGAAAATATGAACCTGTGTCCTTGCACTTTAGGATATGGGGGCATAACTACTGTGAAATAAATGCTGGATGGAGAAAAGACTGGCACACAGCTGCCTCCCCTCTCTCTTGTGATGTTGCTGTGCTATGCTCCCTTATTAAAGCTCTCTTTACTAGACAGGGGAGTAATAGATAAAAAGAATCCTAGAATGGTTTATGTTGGAAAAGACCTTTAAGATCATCGAGTCCGAGCATTAACCCATCACTGCCAAACCCACCACTAACCCAGGTCCAAAAGTGCCACATCCACATGTGCAAATCCCTCCAGGGATGGTGACTCCCTCACTGCCCTGGGCAGCTGTGCCAGGGCTGGACAGCCCTTTCAGTGAAGAAATTTTCCCCAGTATTCAACCTGAACCTCCCCTGGCACAGCCTGAGGCTGTTTTCCCTTATCCTGTCCCTGCTCCCTGGGAACAGAGCCCGACCCCCCCCCGGCTCCTCCCTCCTGTCAGGGGGTTGCAGAGCCAGAAGGTCCCCCCTGAGCCTCCTTTTCTCCAGGTTGAGCCCCCCCAGCTCCCTCAGCCACTCCTGATGCTCCAGCCCCTTCCCCAACTTCCTTCTCTTCTCTGGACATCCTCCAGCTCCTCAATGTCCTTCTTCTAATGAAGGAAATTCCTGAGGACCTTAAACCACAAGCAAAAGGTAGGAAAAACCTGAAGACATTTGAACAATCTGAAAAAGTCCATCTTGGAAAGAAGTTCCTGTCTCTGGAGGTAATTAGAGAAGTTGCTGAGGAGATCTTGAATAGAGAACTTGCCTTATGACTTCTTACTCATCCCTGCCACGCTGAGGTGTGAGAGCAGTAGCTGTGAGTTTCCATATAATAGATATTCTCTCCATATATGTGCTGAAAAATTTGAAGTGTTGATTTACTCTGAAAACAACTACAAATTTTACTTCCTTTTCCATTCCTGTTCATTTCCATTCCGTACTAACTTCTTACTTTAGGTGAAGAAAAAGGATTAAAGAAACATACAGACAATAGTGCCACTGACTCAGCCCAGAACTGAGGAGATGGGCTGACTTTCCATTGCAGCAGAGCATTTCTTATGAGGTTCCAGATGGTGACACATAAGCAGAGACCTTCTCATCAGCACAGAGGTGATGGAATCACTGCAGCCTGCAAATCCCTCCTGGTGTTGGGGGTGCCAGGATTAGACTGAGCTCCTTTAGACTGATGGTCTGTAAAACTGGAAATTCAAGGGAGAAGAATGATTGTAGTCACAATTTCTGCACTTTAAATACACTGCTTGAAACAGAAAATGTGTTGAGTGTAAGAAGAGCACTAAGAAACCCAGTGCCTTTTCAGAACATTCAGAAATATGTTATACAGACTGCATTTCCTTTTCATTGACTGTCCATAACATTTTCCTTCTGAGATTATAAGTCAAACTTAACTCAAGTGTCCTGGAGAACCCGTGTTGTTCCTTATGTTAACAAATATAGATGGCCATCTAACCATAATGTCAAGTAAGCATTTGCAGTCATATAGATAATCCACCATACCACTTGATATCCTCATTATTTAGACATAGATAATCCACCATACAAGTTGACATATTCATTATTTACACATGAATATGTCAGCGGTGGATAATCCATCACAAAGCTGAGATATTCACTATTTAGACAGGATAGAACCTACTTACATAAAGATCAGATTATCAGCTAAAAGCTTTCTGCAGCATCAAGTTGTTCAAGCTTCATTATAAGTAAGATTTAAAGTCTGAAATTCAGGAAAGTGTTTTGACAGCATGAGGGATTTCCCTTTAAACACATGGTTCAAATATTAGATCATGATGAAAAGTCATGTACGTGACTTTCTGAAGGTTATGATGAAGAAAAGACTTTTAGGCTGTTTTGGTAACAAATGTATCCCCAACAAGGGCAAAACAGGGCAGACTGAACTTATAAACATTACATCAGACCCGTGCTGGAGATAACATGTTTACTAAACTTCTCAAAATGAGCTGATACCACGAGTCATCTCAGTGTGATCAGCACTGGGACTATTTCCTGCTAAGACTGGCCTGCAGACTGGTATATTATTGCTTGCCCAAAATATTGAACTTAGAAAGTGAAGCTGTCTTTATTTTGTGTAAATAAGACAAGTGTTCTCTCCTGGAAGGACAAAAAGGTTGCCAGCAAATGCAAATAATGGAAAATACCAGCATGCTAACAATAAAGACATTTGAAGTTCATCTGATTTTAAGGGAATCTTATTATTACATTGATAAATTCAAAATGTCTTCCTTTCAGTCTTTCCAAGCAATATAATGTTTACATGTTGAATTCAAAAAACCTGCTCTTTGATCTTTAAATGGGTTCTCTTATCATGCATCAGGATGTACCTGAAATTTTGGAAGTTCAAAGCACTTCATGAAACAGGACAGGGCTTTGTTCAGGTTTTGCTGCTCATTGTCTTCTCAGAGACCACTTAATGTTTCGGCAGTTTCCAAAAGCAGGAGAGAACAGTTTGGAGTCCACTTCATTGGGAGGGCAAGGATTAAAAAAGAGAGTGGAGAAAAAAATCCATAAAGTAGGTCAGAGCACTTGCCTGCACTTCCAGAGGTAACTTGAATTGGTAACTTCCTGGGATTTTTATAAAAATTACAAGAATTAAAAATATTCTGTAGATATTTAGGCTGATTTCCAGTGGACTGTAAAGCCAGACTGTGCTGTTATGACCCCATATGAACCAATGATGGGTTCCTGAAAGCTTGGCATAACTTGGCAGATAAACCAGCATCATGTTGGCCAAGCTGTTCCAGTTGGTGAACAAAAGAGGATGAGAGTTTTGCATGGAGAAAAGCGTCCTTATCCCGTGTTTAGGCAGAGACAGCACACAGCTTAAATATCTCACTTGCTTTATCTTGGCTTCTGGGGCTCAAGTGGCACTTCCAATGGGCCTTTCCCTTGCTGAGCCCCCAGAGCAAACCCAAATGTCAGCTGTTGTCCCAAAAGCTCAAAACATATTTCACGTGTCAGATGTACAAAGGTGCTGCTGCACAGAATGACGAGCTGGACATTTCAGTCGTGCTCCTGCTGAAATTGGTGTCCCATCTCTTCTAGTGCAGAGCACAGCAGCTCTGTAGGCACAGCAGAACTTTAGGCAGCAAAGTCAATGAATGCTTGGTGAGAAGGCTCAGGTCAGGAGAGCTGATGGCTTCTTGTGTGCAGAGGCTCCACTGTTATGTGGTGGGGCAATACTGTAGCATAGAAGTGGAAACCTGAACACACGCCCATATTTATTTCAATTCAATTAGGTCATTTTTGAAAGCATTTGGTTTTAGGATCAGCATCATTAACATTTGTTGTGCTACATGAGAACCCCATCTACGCAGAGAGCAGATGACCTTTCTAGTAGCATATGCTGAATATGTTAAATATTATAATGGATTTCAAATAGAGAAATGGGTCATATTATTTATCTGCAACAGAAGAATTCTAGTGACCTTGAAAGAAAATTATGTCTCATTTTATATTACCTAATCCTTGACACTCTTTGGTATTTTGTTAGTCTGCCTCGGGGGCTGCAAATTGAACCAAAGTTGCAGATAAATATCTTTGAAATACAGTTGAGCTAAAAGCAAGATAACTATTTTTATATCACAGAACAGAATCCTTCAGTACTTTTGCAAATGTCCCTGATAATCGGGAAATTTTCAAATGAATTTTAAAATGTTATCAGCAAAATCTTGCCTTCCCTTCATGAGTCAGTTTCGATTTCTGTACCTATATCTGCTTGAGAAGAACCATTAAAGAAAATACATTTGCCAGAATTACTTAGAAGAAAGAGGAGCTCAATTCAAATGTTTGACTTTGCACTTAAATCCAAATATGTGGCTCTCCTTGACTTTAACTTAGAGGAGAGCAGAGTTCTGAACATATTCTGGATATGTTGAGCAATTATATTTTTGTTTCCAGCTGTCATATGACTGTGCCAAATGGAAGGACGTGCTGTTTGTGTGCGATCACAGCAACTAAAGCCTGTTTGCAGTTACCTCCCCTCATCATCAGTGAAACAAAGGGATTGATAAAGAACAAAAACATTTTACCTCATGTTCCTTTCCTTCCTCATTGCTACAAATAGTTCATTTAATGAAAGGAGCTAGTTTGAATTAGCCTTATAAAATGCCTTATAAAGCATTATATTGCCAAAATCTTGTTTGGCAAAAGTGAAGTACTCAAGAAAGTTTTTTGCATAATGGAAATAGGACACTTTTTTCCCCTCAGGGGTGTATTTCCATATTTATGGGATTTATGTACTTGCAACAAAAAGACATCACAATGTTCTTCCCTGTTTCTAAATATCAAGTAAATACTGGAATTCCATGGCCTGTGTACAAAGTAGTACTCCCACCAAAAAAAAAAAAACCCTTTCCCTATCAAAAGAATAGGAAAACAGCAACATCTTTTGGTTTTCCCTGCAATTAAGAATGGTTACAGCCACAAAGCTTTAGGCTTGTTCCATACTGATATTGCATGCATATGACAACTAAGGTTGGACTTCTCTGGTTGCTGTGAAGATTTGAAATCTGTTCTTCTGTTTGAAAGTTTAAAGAAATAATACAACAGCCCTGTAGTAAATGCAGCTGGTAGAGAGGCTTCACAGTCTCAATCACAAGGAAGTGAAATACTTGGAATATTAAACACAGTGCTGACCCTGCAAAAAGGACATATGTCTTCTCCTAAGGTTCTCCCAGTTGGCTCTCTGTCCAAAATTGAGTTAAAATACTTACAGAAGTTAAAGTATGTTACTTTCAAAGGCACCAGTTCTCATGGTGCAAGCATTTAATTAGTCTTACAGATACAATGCTGCTGTGGATTTGTCAGTCCTTACCATCCATTTCTTTTATTTAGTTGAACTTGACCACTAATGCAATATATTTACATTGCAAATCCTGTCCTACCATTAAATCAATTTTTCTGTTGCTAGATTTGCAGTTAATTCAGGATTTCGATTATGCTCAACCTCGTAGTTCCAAGAGAGTTTACTGGAACAGATCTGCACATACTGGAACTGGGAGAAGCAGAAAGTTACTCTGCCAAACCAGCACTGGAAGAAAATAAGACTGGCAGTTTTGGGTGGCTCTGCTTTGGAAGGCCAATGTCCTCCCAAGGCCTCCTTTCCAAAAAAAAGCACCACCGCCACTTCTCACAGTGCTGAGATCGCTCATAATTCCTTATTAATCAGAATAAATCTGAGAAACCCCCTCGGTGCATTTACAGAACTGGTGTCAAAATCCTTCAGTAACTGGAAAGAAAATTAAAATCTTCCGTTCTCAGAACTGTTGTGGCTTTTTTTTCATATTTCCTACGCTGAGATGAGACAAACTGTCCAAGAACTTGCACTCAGTACCTTCAGGAAGCCCCTCTCACATTATTACAGCTCTACCACCCCCTGCCAGTGCCATCTCAGCTGCTTTGGGTGGGAGACTTTTGGCATTCAGCATTAGAAAGAGGCTTCATAAAGGAGGGAGCAAAAGAATCTTTAAAAATCACCTAGAAATTGATCCTTTCACTTAGTGAGAAATGAGACTGAAAAATGATTCAATGAGCTTTTAAGGTATTCTTAAACAAGAGGATGTATTTCAAGAATAAATGAAAGAACAAGCAGATGTGGATCAGTATTTCTATAAATAAAAATTAACTTCTTATTTCTAGGTACGTGGCTTAATGTTGAAGAGCATTTTCCAGCTCCCTGGCTTGTGCATTGCTAAAAGGCAAAAGTAAGTAAAACCAACTTAATTACATACATATCTTCATGCATTAGAAAATATTTACTAGACAGAACTCAAAATGTGTACAACTCTTAGTCTGCCCCCTAAATGCCACGGTGGCTTTGCTAAACCCCAGAATTACAAGTACCAACAAATTATTTTCTCGCCTCCCTTCCCATCTTTCCCACGATTATCAAGTAGATTTAATGCACTAATTAGATGAAAACAACTGAAGATTACTTTGCATTAGGAATATTTAGCCTAGAAAAATCATTTGTACGAAATAATCCAGTTTTTAAACTCCCTTAAAATTAACATCCCTGACTCGTCCTCCAGCCTCAGACCCACAAGTGTGGTTGAAATAACCTTCCCACTGACTGAGCCAGCAAACCACATCGAAATGCCATATGATCACCTGTGTCACTGCAAGGTGCTATCCCAAGAAACAGGGCTTTCTCAAAGTGAGCTCGGTGGATCTCTGCTCTGGCATTTATAAAATGCAATAAAAAAGGAGAAAAAAATAAACACAAATGCAAATCCATTTTCAAATGCAATATTAGCATTGTCAACATGAAAGACTTTATTTACCGCGCAGCAAAGAAAATATTCAGAATAGTGTCATTTGTTTCGGGGAATGCATGAAAAAGTTTCAACAACTAACACTCCGTGTTTCTTTGCTAAATAGCCCTGTGCCTGATGCTGAAGCTGAAATGGGCTTTGCCCACTGGTATCTACCTTCTTGTAAAAGAAGGTCATTTGCTGCTCTTGGGGCTGCTCCTTTGGGGTTACCTGTCTCTGTCTTCACATGAGGCAAACAATAAATAAAGGCAGTCAGTTAATATGGATTAGAGGTTAAACTGTTGGGTATTGTTGCCTTTTATGGAGAGATTCTAGAAAGGCTGTTATTGACCTTCTCTGCCTACAAAATAAGAGGCAGGTATTTAGCCCAGGCAATCCATTTGCAATGAAAAAGAAATTATAGTGTTCCTGAAGAGGCACACTCATGCAGAAAGTGAGCTGCAGTGATAAATCCTGATGAGTAAGAGCTCCTGAATTGAAGTGCCTCACAAATTCACATCAGGTTAGGTCTCTGAGTGACTTAGAGGAGGAAGGAGTTGAGAAACATCAGTTTCTGAAGTCTTCTTTTAAATATCATTGGATAGAGTTGTGCATGAGAAAAGTATATGGCCCGTTTTCATTCCTTTGAGTTTCTGTAGTACAGGGAGCTATAAAAGTAAACAACAACAAAAAAATTAGCATTCTCTTTCGTGTGCTCCTTTATATAGAAATAGTTGAAGAAAAAATCAGTGTTACTGTGCCTTGATCACATTAACAGCATCCCCTTAAACTGGTTTGTGATGGCCCTTCTGCAGTATAGATCAGAGCACACCTCAGAAACAGGACTGTTGCTATAACCTCGAAACCATGAAAGAGCCTCCTGAGTGCACAGTGTGAGAGTTCCCTGTTGCAGTGACTGGAAACTCCTTGTCTGAGCACCCTAAATCAGAAATCCAGACTAAGCCTCCCATAGTGCAAAAAATGGAGAGGAGAGAAAGGAAGAGAAGCTCTCATAATTTTTTTTTCTCTTTTATAAAGCAGCCACAGTCTTCTGCTTCCTCACCCAATGTGCCTTTCAGGCACAGACTTGACCAAACTGTGACTATTTCAGAAGCTCCAAGAGCCACTTCCTTCTGCAGCCCCTCCACCCTGCCCTGCTGTCACTTCACCTGTGACCACACCACAGTGCCACAGGGAGAAGGAAACAAACCATAATGACCTCGGGAGAAGAAATTATATCCATCCAAGACATAGCCTTTTTATCTATCCCAAGTTAAAGTATGTGATACAATGCTCAGACAAGGCAGCAGAGGAATCTTCCAGGCAGCTGGGTGACTCCTGGTAGTACAGTTACACACCACAGCCAAAGCAGAGCAGGGGAGGGAGTGCTCTGCCCCCAGGTAGGAGCTGTGATAGAAGTTACTGTCTGACACTGCTTCTGCTTTCTGTCTGTGCGAAGGGTTCCCTGGCTGCCTGCTGCCCTCGCTGCTGAGACCTAAGCAATCTGCAGGCCACTGCTGGGCTGCCCAGACCAACACAGGTAAGAGGACAGTCATTTTACTGGTTTCAGGAGCAAAACAGTTCAAAAGAATAAAATATTTTAAATGATTGAAGAAATAAGGTCATGGCTTATTTCCCAGCTGATGTCTTGGCAAGTATTCCCCTGTATTTAACTGCTGGAGTTAAACTACTACAGTTTAACCACCACTTTAACTGCTACAGTTGAACTGGATTGCATTGAACTACTGTGTTCAACACTGGTGATTTTAAAGTACCCATTTAGTCTTCAGAGTAAACCCCAAATTCTCAGCTTCATTAAATAAGACACACAGAGAAGTAGGTCCTTATCCAGCGGTTTCTTACAAATGTCTTTACAAAGGTGTAGGAAAAACAGCCAGGAAACATCATAAGGAAAGGAAGAAATTGTAGCATAAAAATATGAGAACCACATTTTCTAGAAACTGCTGGAATTTTAGGAGGAAATTGTTCCCTGGGAGGGTGGGCAGGCCCTGGCACAGGTTGCCCAGAGAAGCTGTGGCTGCCCCATCCCTGGGAGTGTTCAAAACCAGGTTGGACAGGGCTTGGAGCCACCTGGGCTAGTGGAAGGTGTCCCTGCCCATGGCAGAGAGGCAAAACAAGGTGAACATCAAGGTCCCTTCCAACCCAAACCATTCCATGATTCATTCCATGATTCATTCGAAGTTGTCAGGAGAACTTTTATGTGAAACAAAGTCCTGCTGTAAAGGAGAGCAGCCTGGATGTGACTGTCCTACACACAGCCCTGGAGATAATATGAGGTAGGAAATGTGAGCCAGGACTCCAGCTCCCCAGCAGCACTGCACTGGTATGTTCCTGCTGGCAGCCTTGTTCCACCCACCAGTTTGTAAAGGTTGATGGTGCTGCTGTCCTTGCTGCACGTCCTCTAATGCAGAAAAAATGTGGACACCCTGGCAGAGTTCCAGCAGTCACCAAGCGTTTTGTGTGCCCAGGCACTGTTATGGATTATGCCTTGCTTTTCGTTTCTCTGCTTTCTTGGGAAATCTGTCATTTCAATGTCCAAAGTTTTTCTCTTTCCCCTCTTAGTCTTGGAGAAGATCAGCATCTCCACATGAGTTCTTTCCATGATAGCACACTGGTTCAGACATGTCCTTAGGCTTGTTTTCAGCCTCCCTAAAGCAGAATCTGCTCAATATCTCCTCATTTTGTTTTTGTTTAACATGCAAAGATTTTGGTACTTCCCCTGCATATCACACACCTTAAACTGAATCCTGTTTCCAAACCCCTTCCAGGGTCCCCCACAATTTCTGGACAATACATCCTTTATATCCCCTTTATATCCTTTGTAGATACACCTCTATTTCCCTCTGAAATATCCAAGCATTTGTGAATAAGTAAATCCCATCTCATTTTTCAAAAGCATAATTTCATTTAGTCAAACTTTGAGTCCTTTACCTGACAAGGTGTTGACTGAGAAATAAAATAAGCAGAAATGCATTAATGAAAGTGATTCACTTCATCTCAAAGTGGCAGAAGAGGTGTATGTGCTTCCAAGTTTCATGTTAAAGGGATGACTTGCACAATAACTTCTTTTTTATTTTTGGTGTAGAATGGGTGGTGAGGGAGGTTTAGTGACACAGTGCCCCTTGCTGGGAATTGTGTGTTATTGTTCCCGATTTTATCAGTTTGGGAAGCTCATGTGGGGATCAGTTTCTCATGGAATGAGTTCATTCCTGGGAAATATTAAGCACGTTATTGCTAACAATAGTGATAATGGTATAAGTGAGATAAGCACGACCTTGCTTCTATGACTGAATTATTTCACTACTGGTTCTATCAACAGAGGTGAATAGGCTTGGGAATGAAAGGAAATAATGTTTTAAGTGAGGTTTTGATACACAAGCACAAGTGTTAGATCTGTCAAAGTGTACCTGAGCAAAACTGAGTCTCTGATGGCAACAGTGGCTCCTGGTCTGGCTGTGCCCCAGGAATCGAGGCTGGGATCCCACCAGCTCCCAACCACACCATCCCTGTCAGCTCAGGAGCTCCAGTGAGCTCTTCCCAGCTTTCAAATCACACACAGACACTGTAGTGAAAGTCTGTGTTGAAATAATTCATCCTATCAGTGATGCAAAAGCAGAGAATGTCCACATGCTGATTTTGCAGGGCAAAAAAAAAACCAGGAAAATCTTTATTAATGGACAAAGAGGTGATGTGATTCTAAACTTAAGCAAGGGGCAGTTTGTTGGCTCAGTAAACGTGCTCTTGATATAGTTCATTTCAGGTGATGACCTTGCTTTAAAGGAGGCTTCATTTTGTCTTAAGTAGCTTGGATTCATTCATATAAAGAAGCTTTAAAGTGTAGTTAATTAACTTCTGCTACCACAAAAGACAATACCTACCTCTCACTCTTCCTTCCTTTCTTTATTGAGGACACAGAGGGAATAATCACTCTTGTGAGCTTTTAAAGAAAAAGCAGCATATTGAAATAAATGGATTGCCCTTCTTACATAGGAACACAATCCCTGCAAAAGTTTAAACACAGAAATCAGATTATCCCATTTTCTGTCCTCTCTTAGAGCCACCCAGAGCCAAACTGCCACGCTCATGTCTCTGGCCCAGATTCTCATTGCCTGCACAGTCACCCCCATCACAGTGTTGGAGTGGGGAGTGTCAGATACAGTGCAGTTAACAGCTAAACAATTCACTCCAAAGTGCTTCCATTTACTGGCCACACCATTAAGGCTTGACAAATGAATGGCAACAACATTGCTGATTGTTAAAATCATATTACTCAGATCGACTCCTTCCAACAACTATTAAGGGGCTTGTTAATAGGCCTGTTAACCAGGTTACCATTGACACCGTGAACTGTTTGCACTGTCCCCAAATTTTAAGCACCTGACAGGTGTACAGAGCTTTATTTGGAGTGGCTGGAGGTCCCTTGTCCAGCTGCTGTGCCTTGTGCTCCTGGATTGCTGGGGACAGACTCACCATCCTGGCAGCTCTGCAGAGGGACGAGGTGTGAGAGCACCAGTGGCTCGTGCTCTTACAATCAAACTTCACCTTAGACTCAACAACACTGGTAGGTGGAAATTCAACTTTCTTCTGCATCAGCTGTAATATTTTACTTACTCATTTTCAGCTTGCCTATTTGCAGCCAAGTAAAATCAAATTTAGGGAGCTTTGAAACCAAAATTTGAACTTATGTATTCCGAGAGCTCTAGAGCTGCACTACACAGAATATTAAAGATGCTCCGTTGCTGCCAATTCTGCTGCTCAGCAGCAAGGAAAGAGGGATTTAATCAACTGAGAGTGCCTGGGCAAAGTGGTAAATCATGCACTACTTTTCAACAGTGGGCAGTGCCAGGCTGATTAGGCACAGTAGACCCTACATCCAAAGCATTTAAAATGTATTTTATTGCAGCAGCAGCTGCCAACAAATCCTTGCTAATGTGATCAAAGTGCTAATGAATAATGACACCAAAGTTGCTCCTGGCAGCTTTTTCAAAATGTGACCGAGGCCTTCCTGCCCAGCAATGTTCACCTGCTGGGAGACCTTTGTGTCAGAGAAACTGTTAGGAAAGAAGTAATAAAACAACCTGGCAAGAATCATTTGGGGGAAGTTATTTGGAATGACTACATACTAGTGTTTGTGAACATTTTTGTGGCACTTTTAGGCTTTTTTTCCAGAGGCGTAGTTATCAAAAGCAAACTTATAATGGTTAGAAAATGGACTTCTTGTGAGAAACCCCAACTAGTAGGTAATAAAACATTGAATATTAGACAGGTGATTAATTTTGGCTTCACCAAAGGTTGATTTACAAGAGGGGCTAGGACTTACTATATTTACACAACCCACATTCTTCTGATGACATATGAAGATTAAAGTAAGTCAGAGTAGGATTCTACACTTCTAAATTCCCTTTCTTTACTATTTTTTATACTTTTCTCCAACACTTACATTGAAACTTCTCGGTCGAGGAGAAAGCTATAAAAAGCAGCCACTGGAGCAATATAACCCAGGTGTTATAAAAAGCTTGGGCAGTAAAATGCCATCATTTCTCCCAAAAATAAACACTCTCGTGACTTTCAGTGGAGGCCCATTGCTTCCCTTAGGTAATAAGGTGGAGCCAGGAGAGCATGTGGCTCCTGAAAGCAGGGAAAGTGATGAGAGCAGAGCAGAGACACTGAAATGATCCTCAAGTTCAGTCATCACTTTCTGGGATCAGCCAAGGTAGCAAAGACCACCAGTTATGATCATATGATAAGGCATGAAAATTACTTATATATATATATATTACTAAGGGATATGTACCACACTGATGTAATTATCTCAGCAGAGCCTTTTTATTCTGTGGTGTTTTTTCTCCCTGCTTTCTTTCTTCCTTGCTTTCAGAGACACACAGATTTTTACTGTCCAGTTGCTGAAATGACAAAGTACATTGGCCCTTAAAGGCCAAACTTTTTGTTGTATTCAAATCTTCACTGACACGAAGCTAAAAAGAAAATTCTTGTACTTCTGATTTAACACCATTTTTGTGCTCTCAAGGATTTAGTTCAGAGACAGCTCCTTAGGATCCCTCTAGATCTGTTTCTGTAGCAAAAGCCCAGGCTGGGAGCCACTCTGGGTCCACTTGGAAATAGGAATGAGTTTCCCTTATTGTCCAAGTCAAGAGATTTTGGGGCTTCTTGGACAATTTCCTAATTCAACCACTGGGTTTTCTGGCCTCTCTCTCACCTGTGCAAGAACAAAATGGGACATAAAAGTGGTAAAATATAAAGCAAGGCATGATAACACTGCCAGGGACGTGGAAAATCTAATCTGAGGCAAGGGAGCCTCTGCAGTTCTGTAACACAAACCTGCTGATTTATCACAACCGTGAACAGGGAGCCTGAGCAGGAGGGACCAGCTTCGTTTGCAGCTGCTCCTTTTTCTTACAACCCCCATGGCAAGGGTGTAAATTCAAAAGTAAATATCTTTGTGCAATACCAATTCCGATGAAAATTACAGGAGGGACTTTGAGAATAAAATATTGAGATAATTTTGCTCAGAAAAGATAAACATTTACACAGGTAAAGGAGTTTTCAGTTTCATCGGCTCCTTATTTTGAGTTAGGTCTTGCAATTGTCAGCAACAAAAAACTTGCAATATTATGCATAAACTGGCAATTAATGTCAGAACATTCTTACCATTACTGTTTCACTTAATTTCAGTAGATCTCATTTAAATTTAGAAGCAATTTTATACTGATTTACATGTCCCAGACATGTCAAAAGAGATATTAAGCAGTATTAGGCGTTAAGAAATAATCTGCTTTATTTTCATTCCTTCTGAGGACTGTGCAGAGGAATAATGTGAGTGGATTAGGAAATGGGTGTAATACCTGTCAAGTAATGTTATCTGTGAACGTCCATGAATTCTCCAAAGTTAAACTAACTTTTACATCAAATTCCTCAAGTTCTTAAGGAAGACAGGAACAAAAAATTCACCTTCTGTTAAATTAGCTCGTAAAGACCCACTTTCAATGGGCCATTTTTATTTCCTTGGTGTGTACAGAGCCTAATCCAGTGCCTTGTAAACATGTTGGTTCTGGGTGAGCCCCCAATTCCTGGCAGGAAGGACATTCCTGCATCTTCAGATGTTTGTGATGTGACCCTGTCAGTGCTAATAGATCAGAATGCACAGAAATGGGGACTGTGTATAACTACAGGCATTTTGCTGCATTTAAATGTGCCTGATTTGTCATTAAAAAAAAAAATAAATCTCTGTGGTTCCAAAGAAATCTAGTAAAGTCACAAGAGATTTCACCCATTAAGAGTTTACAAGAGAAATTATCAACTGTCAGGCTGGTTCCTGGAGTGATCTTTCAAATCCTCGTTTTTGTCTTTTTGAGGAGTTTTGAGTTAGTTTTCTCTTTTCCTTATAACTTTCATTGTATATTTTAAATAATTCTTATTAGGAAAAAAAAATGAAAGCAATGGTACACCTGCAAAATTAATTTGAACAGGACAGACCCTGAAAATAACATAATTTTAACATTAATTTTTATTTCATTTCTTAGCAATAACCCAAGCTTGGTGAAAGAACAGGGAGAAGGGCCTCACTTCCCATTTTTGGAACCATAAAATCATAGAATTGTTTAGGTAGGAAAAGATCATTGGGTCCTACCAGCATCCCAGCACTACCAAGCCCCCCATGGGCCACATCTATGTGTCTGTCACATCCCTCAAAGGACAGTGACAGGGCTCAGCCTTTGAGGCAAAGTATCTGCCACAAAATGGTCCCAGCTAATAACTCTTTAACTTAGATGTCACAGTTGTTTCATGGCATCCTGTTCAGATTTGAAACACTGGCAAACTCCAGTTGACATAACTGATTTCACACATTCTCTTCTCTGCTAAAAGGACCCGATCAAATGGCAGTATTTCAGTTTACTTCTTTGTTTCAGAACAACACAGCAGCTCCTCCAGGTACACACCTGATGGGTTTTGTGCAGACCCAGGCACAGCCAGGGTGTGTAAACACAAGATCTTCCACAGCATAAATTCAAAAGCTGGAGTCAAAGGCAACTTCAGTAAGGGGAGCTCCAGTTATCCCAGCTATCACTGTGGTCAGCAGAGAGGAACAGGCTTCTTTGGGGTCATTTGGGTGAGCCTGAATCCCCTGTGGATGGCACTGTGAGGGATAATCTCTGATGCCCCAGGGAGAGCAGAGTCTGCCTTCCCCTGCTGCAGCCTTCCCCAGGATTCCAGGTCCTGTGTGGGAAGCCAGTACAAGATGCTATTAAGGCAGTGGTATTAATTGTCTGACATCTACTCCATACTTGTCCCCTTCACATTTGGGCTAAATCAGGAGCCTTTTCAGCAAGCATGATGCTGCTTTCCACAGCTTCACCTGATGCATCTTGGCTGTGGGAAGGAGGGCATCTAGTGGCTTCTCTCTTGCTCTCTGGGTCTGCCATTCCAGCTCTCTAACACTGGGAGTGGAATTTGGGGCAGAGTTTTATTCAGATAATGTGAACATTATTGCATTTTTTAATTCCAGAAAGCCAGTTTATGAAAAGCCTTATTGGAGGGAAGTGCCTAGTCGAACAGCTGAGACAGAAGTTGGTTCAGGATGTTTTGTTGTACCTCCCTCTGGCCATTTCATGAGTTAATCAAAAAACAGCCTTCTGATTAAGCCACAAAAGTAATCAAGCCTGTAATTTCACAATGATAATAACATTTCCCTGAGCAGAATGTGGCTCTTTTGTTCAGTTCTCATTTCTGTACTTCTAATGCTGATAGGGTGTTTCATGTAGTAATGTATGCAAGCTGGCAAATGAAAAATAATGTAGATAATTACAATAGAAGCAGCTAATGGAAGCTGTAATATCTACATCGTGTCTCTAACCATTACAGTCTATAGCATTAAATGAATTGAAATTAGGAAGGGATAATTTGCAGTGTAGCAAATGATAAACTTGCCTTACTGATATGAGCACTCTCCCTTGTTTCTGCCTGCAGTAATTTGGGCACTGTGATGTTACTGCTCTGAAAAGCCAGCAAGATAAAACAGCAGTGGGGAAATATCTGTAAAAACACAGCTATTAAGCAATGCCACCTCAATCAAAAGGGCTCAGCATTTTCCAAGAGGCAATCTGGACTCACTGGCACGATCTGGAGACAATGTCACAGTTCCTTGCTTTATGAACTTCCTTTCCCTGGGTGGATGAGCAAAATCTTGCGGGGTGTGTGCCAGGTTGCAGAGAAGTGAGATGTGAGGGTGGTTGAGAGCCAGGAGCAGACACTTCTGTGGCTCTAGGTAGCTGTGCTAATGGAGGGAAGGCTCCCAGCTGCTTCGAGTGCTCTGTCATTTCAGTGGTTCTGCTTTGAGTGGGAAAGTATTTGAGAGCATCAGAAACTGCTTTTATTGGGAAATCCAAAAACCGTGAGGAATTTCTAAATGCTACTTGAAAATCTTCCGCTTAACTCACTTTAAAATTTCACTTTAAAAGCCCCTGCAAGACTAGTTGTGCTTCCAAATTCCACTGGCTCAGACTGTGCATGCCAAGCTTTCCCCAGCAGCCACCCCTTTCCATGATAGATGGACCACGAAGAAAGCAAAAATATGTGTGGATTTTCCAAAGTGCCACTAAGGATAACATTTATAACTGATTTCCCAAATTATGCCACCAGAACTTAATTGATATCTACTATTCATCTTTTAAAAAACTCACTCCCTTATTACCTGACTTTACTGAAAACCAGCACAGATGATCCACATGAAAGAGCTGCTGGAACTATGCCTTTACTTTTGCCTAAAGGTTATTCGTATCAACTAAGCAGTTTCAGCACACAATTCCATCTCTATTAGCACTACCCAGGCACTCATCTTCAGTTATTGAATATTCACATCTTTAACATCTATATAGTTAATTAAATTGCTACATTTAAGAACCACTTAAAAGCTATAGTTTAAAACCTATTGCTACATAACAGAACTTTCCAGATCACCAAGTGGAGAGCTTCCAGAGTATCTACAGAGCATAAACTTGTGCTGTTTATTGTTTAAAAATAATCTTCAGAAAAGCATTTTAGAGCAAGAGGAGGCACCTTGTATATTCAGTGTTGGAATTTCAACTGTCCCTGCAAACAAGCAGAAGACAAGAGGTGTTAAAACCTGATGTGCTGGGAAAATCAGAGCACTGAGTAGGAAAGTATTTAGTGGCCAAGTGAGCGGAGGAAACAGGACTCTGTACAGGGCTCTGCATCTGCCACCCAGGGCATTTGCCCGGTGCTTTGCCCACCGTAGGGAGCAACAGTGTTGCTGTTCAGGGTCTCCTTAAATGAAAATTGGCATCTCAAATGGCAGGCACTGATCTGTGCCTCCAAGCCTGACACTGGAGCAACCAGCAAACCAAAGCACTTCCTGAATTAAGGGCAGGATTTTGCCTCCCCTCAACACTTTTTAGGGGTTTTTTAATCAGTTTCTTAATTACACTGGGGCTGTGAAAGGCTGCAATAGTTTTCATTCTGTAGGTGCAGCACCAATGGTTTTATAATTTCTTAATCAGGTGTTATTAAAGAAGTCTCAGAAAAGTGGAACAATATAACACGATGTATTGCAATGTAGCACTATGTGTTACATCATTTCTGGAAGTTTTCTGCCTGAAAACTCCCCAACCAAATGGGTTCCACCTGTTATACAGTGTCACAAATATCTATTTTAACTCAGGGTTTACTCTATTTCAGGAGCATCTATTAAGGCAAGTCCATTTGCTTTCTACCTGTCACTCTTTGCCTCAGCTACATGGATTGTAACTTTTAAAGATGAAGTCTGGCTTTTCTTTCCTCTCTGGTACCATTTTGGCCTTCTGTATTTACCAGATTTCATTGCTCAAAATCCAGCCTGTGCTTTAAAGGCTATGAAATACATTACTTTATCAGAAATAACTGTAATATATCAAGGTTGAGTGATTTTTATATGTGTTGGTTTGGTTTCTATTTGACTTTCCTTGTAATCTGGATTAACGATTTCTATACTCGGGCAATGGTAAAAAATCAGTCAGAGGTTTTCATCTAAAAGTTTAATAACATGCATTAAAACTTCAAACTCTCCTATTAGATCCACTAGGAAATTTTTAATGAAAGAGAAAACTTTCAAAGTAACAGCAAATGGTAATATTTGCAGTGAGAGATTATATGGCACTTGGGGACACGGCTTAGGGTGATTATGGTGGTGCTGGGTTGATGGTTGCATTAGATGATCTTGAAGGCCTTTTCCAGCCTTGGTGATTCTGTGATTTCTTTGTATCTCCTCTCCTATTACTGCAGTGTTGTAAATATTTCTTCCTCAAAAGACAGACTCTATTAATGTTTATTAAGCCACTCACTAAAACATTGTTTGAAGTCAGTAGGTTTTTTTCTACTTCCCTTTAGAACACTTTCTTTAAACCATCTTTGTAACCATAAGATACAATACAATATCATGGTTTCTTTCTTTATCCTTCGTCTCTGATTATCCAGGGAAATAATGTTGAATCTCCTTTGTT
This sequence comes from Margarornis squamiger, assembly GCA_035222235.1. Taxonomy (NCBI): domain Eukaryota; kingdom Metazoa; phylum Chordata; class Aves; order Passeriformes; family Furnariidae; genus Margarornis; species Margarornis squamiger. The sequence continues at coordinate 3,567,881 of JAWWTY010000027.1, read as the reverse complement.
TGAACCCCTCCTGTTCAGTGGTTGTGTATTTTATTTTGCCTGAAATGATACTCCAAGTAATTTTGCTGCAGAGGTGAAGAAGGCAGTCCAACTTAACAATTCAAACTACTAACTTCAATTTGAAATATCTCCTTATAAAGGAATCCAGAAAGTATTTCTGTTCCACGTAAATCTATTGTAGAAATTAAATCTCTTTTCTCCTTCTTTAAAGAGAATGCCACGTACAGTCAACCTGCTGCACTGTTGGTCATCTTGCTTGTTAATATCTCACATTATTGAAGGCTATTTTTAAAAATGTCTGGCCTTTAAGAACCTCTCTGTTTGGTTTGTCCAATTAGTTCTGGCAAGTCAGTTGATTGTGCACACTTTGAATCTAATTTTTCTGGTCATTACAATATCCTGTTTTCCTTCTACAGTTAGTTTACAGAAGAATTTAAGTACAATGTGAAAGATTATTTATAAGATGTGAAAAGAAAAAAAAAATGTAAAAAGTAAAATTCCATAAACAGGCTTGAAGCATTCTTCTTTCCAGGTTGGTGAAGAAAATAACACCAGTGTTCTCAGGAACCTCCTAGGATACCATTTTACTTTTTGTACCTACATTTATGTATATTTTTGTAGGTCCTTTTATACAGAGGAGATATATTCTGTGTTCTTTTGCACACAGCTGTACTTGACTTTTCTGCCAGCAAAATCTTCTGCTGGGCTTTTTCTTTCGGGCCACACAGGAAGGGCACATTTCTCTTGTTTGCCCTGGGGTCCTTGTGAGAGGTTGTAAACTGAAAGTACAGGAATTAGTGCAGATGTGAAGTGTTTCCTCCTCTGCATTTCTCATCTCCAGAAAGCCCCACAGTCTAAGCAGCATGTCATGTTTTCTCTTTGAATCACAGTTTAATTGTGCCTTACCAGAAAACGCTGCTCTGAGTTGCAATTTAGCTTCCCCCGCAGGCACAAACCAATACATGTAGAACGCTAGCTTTTAGGGAAGAATATTTTATGAAAGCACAGCCTGGAAAAGATGGAGAAGGCAGAGGAAGGCAATGGCAGGCAGCAGACTTCTCTGTCCATCCAAGCCATTCTGCTCTCCTCTGAGGTGCTGGGAACTCCTTGTGCACTGCTGCAGCAAGTGCAAAATGCACGTGAATTCTGAGCAGCAGGAGAAGGGGTTTCAGGAAATGAAAGTGCTGACGGTCATTCCCTTGCTTGGTGTTCCTGGCTTTAAATACTGCAGGGCACACACCGGGGGAGAAATGAGAGCAGCCAAGTCCAGGGCCTTTGTTAGTAGGTTTTAAGTCAGGTATGTGCTTCTGAGGGCAGTGTTTGCTTCTAAATTATCACTGAACGCAGCCTAAATTGATAGATCTGTCTAGCAAAGTCCCTCTCTTGTCTTCTTGGAATTTAGGTTCATGATTTGAGCTTTACTCATCGTCACTTGCTCCATGTGAATTTAAATTGATGACAAAAAGGAACTGACTGTTTATAAATTAGTTGCTGCAACATGCAATAAACTCTCAAAGGACGAGAGGAAATCCACTCACCATTCACCAACCCTCTCTTGACACCTCAGTCCTTTCATCCTTTCTTCTTCAGCTCTTGCAGCATTTGTGGTTACTTTTTACCTCCCACTCTTAAAATCATAACTCCTCCAGGGCTCTTGCAACCTACTGACCTGTCATGTGCTGGAGGAGGGACACACCACGGGGCTTTCCCTGCTCAGGAAGCCTCAGGCAGTGAAGCCTTTGGGGTCTGCACATCCTCCTGCCCAGGTGGGCTCCTGTCTGCCCGAGGGTGACGGGCTGCTCCAAACTGGAGGGACCAGCTCGTCCCAGTGCCTGCCAGGAAGAAGCCATGGCCCAGCCAGGCTGTGGCAACAGCAGTGTCCTCCCTGCTGGTGGAGAGGGCTGTGTCACTGCTGCCTGCAGACCCCACCAGCACCTGGAAGTGTCCAAGGCCACGTTGGATGGGCCTTGGAGCAACCTGGTCTAGTGGATGGTCTAGTGGCTTAGAACCACATTGCCTCTATGGTTCCTTCCAACAGAAACCCCTTTACAAGTCACACTGGAGAAGTTTTGGAGGACTGTCTCCCATGGTAGGGACCACACCTGGGAGCAGGAGAAGAGTGTGTGGAGGAAGGAGCAGCAGAGATGTGTGAGGAGGTGCTGGGGGTGAGCTGGGCTGGTTTCCTCAGGGACAGCCCAGGCAGCTCCATGGCAGCAGGACAGAAGCACCAAAATCACCCTCAAGCCTCCGGTGCTCTGGCATTTTGCATTTGTGCCCACTGTGCCTGCCAGGGATGGGGCACTTGGAGGGCCTGGCTGTGCTTCAGGAGCAGTGGGGACATCCCCACGGGTGACACCTGGAGGGCCCAGGGCAGCAGCCCTGGCAGCTGAGGGGCTCTGTGCCCGTGTGCCAGGCAGGGCTGGTGCCCCTGGCTCTGGCTCTGAGCACACAGACCTGCCCCAGCAGCACCCCCAAAAGGGACAGAGCTGTCCCCACGCAGCTGCTCTGGGCTGGGCAGGGCACTCTGGGGGCACCAGCCTTTGTGGGGTGCCCTCCTCACAGGCTCAGGGGGACAGCAGAGCTGGTGCCCTCCTGGGCAGGGGCATCATCCTGCCCATGGCAGAGCCCCAGGGGAGCTATGCCCTCCCACGGGACATTTGGGGGGCATTCACAGAGGGGCACAGCATGTCCCCAGAGCTGAGCACGGCCTTTCACTGCTGATGCACAAAGTGAAATAACAACCCATTTTCTCGCCCTTTTTTAGTGTTGACCCAGCGTTGCAGTGAGTCCCTGCAGAGAGACGGGAAGGAATGGGCGAGGAACAAGCACAGGGATCTGGTACTGAAGCCCAGCTCTGTTACTGGCCAGCAGGAGGGGGCTTAGGGCAGCTTAGGAAGCTCAGCCCTTGGTGGGGGGATGCTCCAGCACAGACAGGCAGCACCGGGCTGGTTTGCTGTGTGCTTTCACTTTTCCTCCCATTAATTGGTGTTAGAAAACAATTGCAATGTCTCTTTAGATCTCTCAGAAAGCGTTCAGTTAAAAAAAAATAGGAATATGTTTGAGGAATATGTTTATTCACCATTAGTAATTCCATGGATAACTCCTATAAAAATTCTGAAATGCTGTCTCTAAAAGAAAGTAAAACAAAATCCATGATTTTTATTTTTCCTCAAGAGGAAATGAAACTGTTTGACCTCTGACTCTGCTTTCAAAAACACTAATGAAGATGAGAGTCAATCATTACAGTTTTCAAATGCTATTTCATGTGAGATATATATGTATGTACATTATATATAGTAATCCTTAATAATTTGAGGGTTGTCTTTTTAGGATCTTTGGCCCTGGCTGATGAACTCAACATCAAGCCTCTGTCTGAAGGGAAGAGAGACTCAGCCAAAGATTCTGTGTTAAATGTATGTTCATTCTTTTGCTCTTGTTTCCCAACATGCTGGGGTGTTCTACAGAGTGAATATTATTTATGAATCACACAGAGATTTTCCCCATTGATAGAGAGCTCATACCTAGGCCAGAAAACATTATATGTGCACTTCTCTTTAATATTTTTCTTAAGGAAAAAAAAAAAATCCTAAAAAGGAGTGTAGCATAAATTTGAAAACTCAAATTATACTTAATTCAAATGATTTCTAGTCTTAATCGTCTCTAGATTTTGATTGGGTTTTAATTAAAGGATAAAGGGATTGATTTCAAAAGTAAGTAAAAAGATGTTGATTAATTACCTGTTTCTGGGCAGGTTTTGGTGGGTTCATTAACACTCAGTCCTAATTGTGACTAGTTCTGTTATGCACATTAATGTCACAGTAGCTCCATCTTGTGGCTGAATTAATTACTGGATTAATTTTCATTTCCATTCTGTAGGAAAAGGTCGAAAACAAAAATGAACCAAATGCTGGTGAGGAGAGGAAATTGTAGACAGGATTAATTTCATTGCAGCTGTTTGTGAAAACCAAAAGTAACAGGAAAAACACCCCACCCTGAGTGTTTAGCACCTGCCTTCCATAGCTGCAGTTTGCCATAATTAAATGGATAATTATAAAATAGGGGAAGTTTTAGTTAAAATATTACTTTAGAAAAATCAATGAAAAACATTCAATATATTATGATTACCAGGATCAATGGGTTTATGAATCATATACACCCTGCCAGTTATGTTTTGTTCCTATTTCATACAGGTGACCAAAAATGCTGCTGCTGGGCAGTTTAACCTTGAGGCTGCAATTAAAAACGTTGACAAAATGTCCCGTGAGCTGAAGAAACTAACAGGTAATTCTGCCTTCCCCATGCAGTTACACGAGAGGCTGCCCAGGGCATTGCTCTCAGGGTGCAGCTGGGAATGGCTTGGTTTTCTCTGTGTGCCACTGTGTTCCCAGCCCATGAAGCAGGAGCTTTGCTCTTGTGTTCTGGAAAGTTCGTTCAGCAGGAGTTATATGGAATGGAATTGTGTTAGTTAACCAGGGAAAAGCCCTGTTGGACAGTCAGTCATTCCTTTGCAGAAACACTGCTAGTCTTCTAATGCAAACATTACTAATATGCTAATGCCGACTTTAATTTAACTGTCCTGAAGTAAACAATGTAAATCAAAACCCCTTCAAATTTGTGAAGGAGTTGATAGATGAACACTTCCAAGTTACTGTGGGCACATACCATTCACCCAGCCTCTGCCATTCCATACATACCCTGCTGATACTCTGCCCTTTGCCTTTCAGTGGAAAGCCAGCTACTGCTCTGTGACCTTATTTTGAATTTCAACCATCCTATAAAGGCCAAGGATTTCAGAGAAGCTGAAGAAAAGACTTGGAGTTTGACAGATTAAGGAACATCCATTTTCATGTATTGTCTTCTATTAATATCTGTGAAGTTTCTTCTTCTTCCTTTTCTTCCTCTTCTTCCTCTTCTTCCTCTTCTTCCTCTTCTTCTTCTTCTTCTTCTTCTTCTTCTTCTTCTAAATGTGAAACGCTGAAGTTTGAATTGTACAACAATAGCATGGTTTCCTGCAGTTAGGCCATATTTAGTTTAAACTGAAAATACAGAGTGGAAAAAACCCTGAGTGGGTTACTGATTCTGAGTGGGCTTTTTAAGCCCACATTGCCCAAATTAAGCCCCCTAGGGCTGGAAAGACTGATGTAATTAATTAGAAAGGTCAGGAAACTGGGCATGAAGGTTTTCCCAGGTGGTTGTCTCCTTTTAAACAAAGACATATTGGAACAGAAATAATGATTTGAAACTGCTTCAAGTCAAGTCATTGCTCTTTTATCTGAGTTGTCTCTAGAAAATGGGACAAGCAGCAGTCAGTGAAGGAGGAACTGCAGCTTGTCCTTTGAGCTGCTTTCCTCGCTCTACAAACGGTGCCAAAGAGCAGATTCCTGGAAAAGCAAAAGGCCTTTTCCTTCCAGTTTGTAGTGACTCCCTAATGCACCTGGCTACAAAAAGAAGGGGAGATTTAGTGGCCCAAATACCCCACCCCAAAATCTTTTTGGCCCAATTGAGTGTCCACTCTTCTCATGTAGCTCAAATACAATTAATATTCAATCGTACACGTTGAATGTTGAGGTGTGTTTTTATTCTGATACCAAATATATTTCTCTGAATAATCAAATTGAGATTTATTCTACTGGGGGAAATGTGCAGCGTTGGAATTTGTTATGCTGGTTTACATTTCATTTCTCTTTCACTAGTGAGATGATTAAAAGTGAATAAAACACAGTTCCACAGGAGGTATTTCTGAGTTTCTTGAGTCACATATTTCAAGGCAGTGCAATGGAATAGAATTGCAGCCTCCAGCTCACAAAGTCAGTGGTGATGTGGGGGATGTTGTTCTTAATATTAATATTTTTTAAAAAACATAGGTTAGAAATGATTTCCAGATTAGTAGTGAGGGGTTTTTTTAAAATATTGAGTTATTTTTTCAGCTGAAGAGTTTTTAAAATTTTATTTTTCATCTTTAATTTTGAACTTACATTTGCATGGAAATGAAATTTGCTTACTTTGAATTCCAGCTCCCAGCTAAATATTTGAGAAAGGGAGATAACATTTACAAAACATACCTATTTAAACTGCTTATGAAATCTGATTATTGTATCTGAGCAGCTCTACAGCCTGGATGGAAGGTATTTTTCTACCTTGAATTTTGGTTCCAGCGTTTCAAGTGATACAGACACAAATGGCTTTAAAGGAGAAAACAAGTGACAAAGTCAGCCCCACCTCAGTCCAAGGTTTTGTTAGAAAACTAAGGCAAGGAGTTGGAAAAATCCCACTTCACACAGGAGAGGGGAAAACTCTTGATGCAGCTGCTCCAGTGGGCACCAATATTTTAGAACTGAGAATGTTCTTGTTTTTTCTTTAAAAAATACAGTAAAACACAAGGCAGTTGTGCAAGAGGAATTAAGTTTAGCCTGCCTGGGTGCTTTCTAAGAGCTTTGGGTGTGCTCTGCCAGGCAGGAATCATGGGGTGATGTGATGATCCTGTTGATGTGCTTCCCCAAAAATGACTGCTTGATTTGGTCAGGAAGACACAGCTGGAGGAAGGGCTGTGTTAAGGGAGGGAGAGGAAAGCTTCTTTCTGAGGGAGGCTGGAGGATCCCAGGAGTGATTCCAGCCGTGGGCTAAGGCGTGGAATCCTCAGTGGTGTGGCAGAGGGAATGTGGTGTCTGTGGGCATGGCACTTCTCTAGAAACTGAGAAGTAACAGTCTCATGGCTGAGTGTGCCAGACACAGAGCTGGCAGGCACTGCATCTCAGGGCTGGAGGCTCTTCTGGTGCCACTGAATCCTCTGGCTCAGTCACATCCAGGCTGGAGCCACAGTCTTTTCACAGGCATGCACATAGTTAGATTTACTGGGGAATAAATAGGCTCTTACTGTCTTTTGTCTGTTCCTCAGCTTTGACAAGGTTTGGGTCTACTCTGTATCACTTGAAGTAACAAAATTGCTGCTGCAGGTCTGACCCAAAACAAGAGCTTACTTTGTTATTCTCCTATGAAAGCAGAGGCTTGTATTGATATTTATTCCTGGGTCCTCTAATTTGGAGTGGAAATAGTTTCAAGAGGATATAAAGAATCCTCATGTACTGTATGATCAGTGGACAGTAACACAAGCATTGTAGGAAAATCATATTTAAAGCATACTGCATTTGAGGCATAATTTAAAAATAACATAGTCCTTTTTGCTTGAAATAAAATGATTTTTAATGACTTGATGATTTTAGTTTGCTGGGGAAAAAAAGGAAGTATTTTGAAGTTTACAAACTTCAGTAGGTTTCAATACTTTATGTGATCTTCATCAAGATCTCATTTAAATATGTCCTGCAGCATATTTTAACATGCACTGGTTTCTTGAACCTCTGTCTTTTCCATCAATCAGAAGAAGGGGTGTCCTTTGGAAGTGTTCAATGATATCTGCTACAGAAGAAAAATCCTGTGGGGTGGAAAAAATGAGAAGACAATGGCAAAAATGTCAGAATTATTAATAATCAGTACAACCAAAAGGTTTTTCTAGAACTCTAAATATTTAGCAGTCTTATAAAAATATATAAGGTCCAGTAAATCAACTGTTCTCATTCCTGCCCTAATCTGTAGCTCAATAACTGTATGTACAAGGTACAATTAATTTGTGCAGTCTGTTTTATACATGATGTTGTCATTCTGCTTGGTGTGATGACTGTACTTGAAAGTTCAAAGAGTTGACTGACAAATTCAGGGGCTTCTGCCAGTAAATCCACACAGAACTGCTGGCTGTGGCTGAGCCACCGGTCTGGGAACAAAGTAAAGTTGCTATGGATTTACTCTCATCTCTGTATTTCCCTTATCTGGCGTGTTAATGGTAAACAGACATTCCCTAACCAGCTGTATGGATTTCTAATGGCTGTATCCCAAGGTTATCCCTTCATTCCCTGAGTGCAAATGGGACAATCTGATTTTGCTTCCAACAATAACATCATCCTACCAGAAACAACTCTAAGTCCATAAGGAGAATTCCACTCCAGGAAAACAGGCACCTGACACTTAGGAATGAGACAGGAGATCCCTCCCAAAGAGGAGAATGAGAGGGAGAAACACATGGTACCTCTTTTCCTTTTAAGCCAGTCCCTAACAGATACAAGTGATCCTGCTCCTGGTACCGGATCTGGATGTTGTACACTTTGTCTCGGTACAACACCATCAGGACATACGGATGAGTCACAGTTTTCCTTGAGCTGTCTCTTACCAGGAATGTTCCATCCTGAAAGAGGAAAACAGGGAAAGGTGGCAAAGAGAAGTCACCCCTGGGTTTGATCAGTTTAACTAGAGCGCTCCTTCTAAGTGTTTTTTTTGTTTCTGAAGCCTTTTCCTTCTGGTGAGAGAAACTGCAGCGTGAGAGAGGTTACACCATTTAGCAAATGTGTTGCCTTTCAAATTGGCTGCTTAAAACTTCCTGTCTCTTCCAAAAGCAGACTTTTGGGGAAGGGAAAAGGGTGTTCCATGAGGGAGAGATTCCATTAAAGGAGGAAGGAAAATATCAAAGTCCAAACCTCTCATCACTTTAGGCAGAAAAGAAGTTCATTTCTGCCAAGTGCCAGCCGAGGTTCCCCTGTGATGTATTTACAGACAACCCAAAATAATGATGGTGTCTGTGTAATTTAGGTAAAGGCAGAGCTACTTTATCACTTTCTCTCTGCTTTTCTTCATTTCAGATCTGGTTTGACAAGTCTTCCACTGAAATCCTTTCTTAGGGGCACTGAACGTGATCTCTAAGCTGGGCCTTAGCACAAGTGACTGGAATGGTGCTCATCACCCTCAGCTCAGGGCAAGTGCTTGGGGGATGACAGAGCAACCACACGTGCTGGGATATCATTTTATTTATACTTCTAATTTTAATTCACCTCCACATGCACAGACAAGCCTGGGTTTCACCTGTTTGAATCTGTGCTTCATTTTGCTGCTCAACACAGCCTTAAAAAGGGTGGGATTCACCTCACCTAATTCAAGCTACCTAAAAATGGCCATTTGCAGCAAATTCCTCACTGGTGACAGAAAACTCTTCCCAGAGAACAAGCCAGTCCTCCTAAGCCAGGCTTTGTGGAGACACACACTGGAAAACAACAGCTTTTGTGGCCGGTTTACACACGATGTGTAACTTTTGTGTGAAGACATTGCAGATGACTCCCTCCCTGTGAGCATCTCCACTGGTGCTGTGACCTCGCTGTTTGGCTGAGCTCCACTGTCCCCAGGTGAGCACCAGGACACCTTGGGAAGGGGGGTTTGAGCATCACCTGCCATTCCCAGAGTACCTTGTTGATCCTTCGAAGAGCTGCCTCTGCCTCGGGCCGGCTCACAAAGGCCACGTACCACTCGTTGTTCAGGGAGCCCTAAGGGTGGTTGGGGCACAGCAGAGAGGCACAGTCAGGGGAGGAGTGGGTCATTTCAGCAACACACAGCACGTAGAGAGAGATTTTGGGGTGAGGAGTATTGGGGTGTCCATGCAGAATCCACGAAATGATTTTACACTGTTTGCTCATGTGGGTAAATTTGAAGACACTGCAGACCTAGCTATACTACAGCTGCAGGTAAGACAAGAGGACTGGCATTTCCAAATATTGTCAGTAAAATACTTTAAGTGGCAGTTTCTCTCTCTCACCCACACACTAGCATCCTTTGCCTTTGTTTCTCTGTTTGGCTGGGTTTAAATGGCTTTTTTAATTCATTTTTAGCTCTCATCTGAGGCAATAATGCAGACTTCCTGTGCAAATACCATGTACGAGTGCCCAGCAGTGTTATCACCAGGGCTGGTTCGTTCTAAACTTCTTCTATTTAAAGAAATATGAAACAAAAATGCCCTTTAAAAGCTGAGTTCCTTACCCATCAAAGTTTTGTGGAAGGAGAACTGAATATATAATGCTACTCAAAGGCAATTGTGCAGAACAATCCAGCAAACAAGTACCTTTCTTATTTTGTTCTGTCAGGGGTTTGCTATTGTTGTTTTTCTTGGTGAAGACAAAATAAGGCACTAAAGCTTGGCACAGAAAAGGAAACTGAAAGCACTTACTGGCATCCTGAGAGCAGCTACTGACTAGAAAAACAACTCTGAAAGATGTTCCCTCTCGAAACCAGAAAATTTGCTGTGTTTTACAGTTCTGGTTGATATTTGTGATGTGTTGTACCTCGTCCTCCTCCGTGTTTGTTTGGTGAACAGCCTGTCTGCTGGGAATCGGCAATGGGGGTCTTGAGTCAGCTGGGCCTCTTGAAGGGGATCTGCTGTTGTTGCCTTCAAAGATATGGAAATAGAGAGAAAATGTTAAAACCGGGAAAATAATTCCATCTGGGCAAACAGGGTGTGGGATCTTTACGAGGCAGGAAGTATTTCTAACACGCTGCCACTGAGACATTTGGAACTGGTTGGAAATCAGATTTAGGCTTCTCTATCAGAACCTCTTTCCCTGCCTGATTCCACCCTTGGGGCACAGAGACTTTCACCACACTCTTGCAGTTCACATTTCCATAAGAGCAGATGCACTTGAAATAGAGGTGACACCTTTTCAGTTTCTGTACCACAATTACTCAGCTGAGAGCATCTTGGTTTCCTGAGAGACACAAGTCCTGTTGGCTCTTTGCAATCCCTGCCTTCTTAGCAATTAGAAAGTAATAAATGTCACTGGAGCACACTGTTACCATATGCAAAAAATCAGCTGCAAAACAATTGAGTTCTAAGTGTTCTCTATTTTTTTACTTGTTATTGCAACATAAATATGCAGTGTTTTTCACATGAGTAGTGTTATCTCTCTTTTTTGAGAATATCACCATAGCACAGCCCTCAGTACTTTTTTAGTGGAAGTTGTGACACAGGTTTAACCAGGCAGGAATCCCAAATTTCATGGAAAAAAAACCCCAAAGGACCAAGTAAGTTACACAGGATGCCTTTCAGGAACTTGACAGTTTTCTGTTCACAGTCCAACCAGACACATCCACAGAAAAGCATTATATTAACTGCACTGAAACCACTGAAACCACCTTTCAACTTTCAGTCATGTTTTTACCCAAAAAAAAAGGTAGGGATGCAGGATACAGACCCAGATGTAAGCGTGGCGGTAGTGAGCCAGTTGAAGACAGGTTCCTGGCACTGTTTGAAAAAACAAAAGGAGTCAATATAAATACAACATTTCTGTGCTCTGAACATCTGATCAGGACTTTGGGCCTGTTTTACACAATGGGGGATCCCCTTGAGACCTCTGCAGGATGAGGAAAGCTTTCCCTGCGTTGTTTCTGGGCTCTTAATCTTCTTTGTGTAAGTAGATCCACCCCTCAGCTCACCTGGAGCTCAGGGGCTGGGAATAAGGTGGAGGGGATCACTGAAGGCCACCAAGACTCCTGCACCAGGATCAGTGCAGAGAAGCACTCCAGCCTGTGGAGTTTTCTCAGGGAATAACTCCTTTGTTCCCTAAAGCAGGAAGCACAGGGAACACCTCTCTAGATGTTTCTTTCCATGAGGTTCCACTTACAGAGGCTTTTTGTGTGTGTTTGTGTGGCTGCTGTAACATTGTTGATGAAAATGCCCTTTCTCCTGAATGTTGCAAGCTGGGAAGGGCTGGTAACAAAAGGGATGGAGCATCCCAGGGATGGGGAAAGGCTGGGGCAGCTGGGACTGTTCAGCCTGGAAAAGAGAAGGCTCAGGAGGGATCTCATTAATGCTCACAGATACCTGAAAGGAGAGCCAGGCTCTCTCCAGTGGTGCCCAGTGACAAGACAGAGGCAGTGGGCACAAACTGAAACTCAAGAGGTCTCCTCTGAACAGGGAACACTTCTTTACTGGGAGGGCAGCCAAGCACTGGAGCAGGTCACCAAGACACTCAAGTGCCTTGGAGACACTCAAATGCCCTCTGGACGTGGTGCCAAACAGCCTGGCCAAGGTGACCTTGCTTGGGTTGGGGCTTGGGCCAGATGACACCCAGAGGTCCCTGCCAACCTCAGCCCACACCCAGAACTCCTCACAATGGAGTCCCACTCTTCAACTCTTGTTATTATTTTTGTTTCTTCACCTAATTGGGAACAAATGGCCTGCACTGTTTTCCTTTACAGTTCATATTTCTCTCCTGCTTAAATGAGCTGCTGGGAAGGCTCTGAGATGAATATGCTAATTATGTTTGCAGAACCAAAACACCCTCTCATGCCTTGATTCATGGGAGAGAATCAAACCGGGATCTGTCCTGCAGCAACGCTTGGCACGCTGTTTGAATAGAAGCAGAGCTGTTCATCACAGGAATGGTTCCATTTGCATCAGACCTTACTATTGCTACTGCAAAATTTGCTCTGCTGGGGTGTCAGCAGTTCCAGGGGATGATGGTAAATTGGAGGGATTCATCAAAGAGCCACTAAAGAAATACAGAGCTTAGAAAACGTGCATCAGACGTGGGCTTAAGTTGCACAGCCTACCTCACCAAAGTCTAAGGCTGCTGCATGCTACATCAGAAATCACAATTTAAGTAAGGCCTCTTCCATCTAGCAAATGAAGATCTAACAATCAAATACTTGGAAGCTGAAAACAGGAAAAAGTTGAAGCAAGATTCACAATTTCAAACAGGAATTAGCAACCATGAGAGTAAGACTTAGTAAAAGGGTGGTGAAATGTTTTCCAATTCAATTCTAGACAACTGAGGTTGTGGGGGTTTTCGGTTTTGAAGTGATTAATAGTCACAGCTCTGGCACTTGGGCTCCTGGAGTGTGCAGGGCCTCTTTGCCCTACATCCTGCAGAGGTCTGGAGGAAACTGTGTAGAGTTTTTGTAGAAAGCCCTTCCCAAAAGGGCTGCTCATTCTGGCTCCTGCAGGCACCGGGGGAGATGGCTCAAGAATGGAAGCATCACACCACTGACAGAACTGAGAGACCAGTGGGTTTCTCTGTTTGCCTGATGCACATTATCTTCTTCTCTGGTACAGAGCTTCAGTTCCATGGGGGACTCTCCTGGAGAGCAGGAGCTACACAAATGAACATTTTGGGGAGGCCACAACACAGCCCAGCCAGGAACTCCTTGTTGTGTGCTGAGAAGCCCCAGTCACCTGGCGAATTGCTGAGACTGGGACTCCAAAGGAATGACACAGCAATGGTGACACCAACCTTTCTGGCCCAGGCACACTGTTGGATCCTGGCTTAGGGGGAGGCTTGAGAGCTTTGGCTGGCAGGGTGCTGGAGCTGTGTGGGGGCAGGCACAGCTGGGGCACTGCTCTGTGGGCTGCAGCTGTGGGGAGGGAGAGAGGCAAACTTAAATCTTACGGGAGACATTCTCAAATGAAGTAGAATGAAACAATTCTGTCACATGACTGCTGTTTAATTGGATAAACATAAGGAGTAAACAGCCTATAAAGAGTCCTTGATATGTTAGTTACGGATTGTCAACTCACATGTAAACGTAAGTGTTAAAATTGAAAACAAACTGGCACAGGCTTGAGCAACATTTCCATTTTCTAACTTGTGTTTTGGACAAGGCACAGCTCAGGTGCCTCACCTGCAGCAGAGCTGAAGGTGGGACATAACCAAGTGCTCTCTGTTCTTTTGCTTCTAAACAGCAGGTTGGAGGTGATCTTTGTGAGCACCCCGTTCCTGTGGGAGATTTCTCCCAGCAAGAAACAAAACATTTTCTTTCTGCAGTGTCCCCAGACTTGAACTTCCAGTAAGAGGGACGAGGCAAACTGCTCTGCATGGCTTTACTTTCCTGTGGTGGGTTAGAGGCACTGACAACTCCCAGAGACTTGGCCAAATGCTCTGCTTCTCTTAGGGAGTCACTGCACCAACTGAGGTTTAGAAACTGGCATCAGAAATGCTGCTGCTACGTGAAAGAAGTTCTGCTTCTGTTCATGAACGTGAATAACATTGCTCAGAGAGTGGCAGCAGCAGGCTCTGATGGGAGGCTTTGCTGAGGCCTGGGAGATGCCAGCTTTCTGTGCCAGCTGATCACAAACCTCTCTAATGGGATGCATTTCAAAATAAATCCTGCTCTCTCCTCCTTGGCTGACTGAAGGAAGTCATTAGTTAGTGATTTCCTGTCTTTTATGGCTTTGATATATAAATCTGCATGAGGTGTTTTATAAGAATTCCACAGCTTATCAAGATACCACTTAACTTTTTAAATACTCTGAAGAAACAAGCTCTGAGATCAGTATTTTTTTATATATAGATTTATGACAAAGAAAGAGCTTAATTTGGAAAAATCACTGTAGAAATACTCACTGTCTTCTTCTTCCTGGGGAGCCAAAAGAAAATAACCATTAGCAACATATTATAGCTCAGTTCTTAGGAACATTTTACAAAACAAAACCTGGGCATTGGTGAATTTTGAGCATGCAAGGACTCTGATATTTCTGATATCACTCTCATCTAAAACACTGGGGGGTTCTGTCTTCTTGCAACATCAGGCAATTTTTAAAAGTCTTGCATTAATGAATTAATTATTTACAAATAAGCTACGTGGTGGATGTTCCATGAGGGATTTTCTCCCAAAGCAGTCAGAAACTCTCAGCAGACACAAATTTTCCTCATTCCTCCAAGTGTGGGCTCTCAGAGTCACCTGAAAGCGAAACTTTTAGGGCAGCTTAAGCTGAAAAAATCCCCCAACCCCACTATGTGGTGTGAACAAAATCACTTCTCCCATGTCATAAAAAGATCTGGCCTTATTGTGCCTTTATTGAGATAAAGTACTCGGGGAATAAACTGAGCTTGACATGGAAGAACTGTTGAAAAACACTCTGTGCTGCTATGGAAGATCCATGAGTATTCCTTATAACTTGCCTTTTCCAGAATTATTAGTTTATACAGTTACTTAATGATATTGTAGACCATATATCTTTAAATATATGCTTTGAGACTATACTTACTTCATTTTTTTTATGTGGTGGCCAGCTCTGCCTGGAATGAAAACAAAACAATCATCATAGGTGGAATGTTACCCATTCACTTCATGTGCACTGGGCCATATTTTCAACTGGAAGATGAATTTATAGGAAGTTTTAAAGGCCCAATGAATGCCAACCCTAACCCAAACCTTATTTTTCCCTCATAAAAATACTTAAAATCCTAATTTCACCCTTATGCTTGTCCTTAGCCCATCTCAATTCTACCAACAAGGAAAACTGATGAACTGATTATAAGAGTAGAGCTTAAAGCAAGTTTTTGCAATGACAAAACATTAATCTTCAAGTCTGGAACTCACTTTTAATACTTGGCAACATTGCTGGAGCTCATCGTAAGACTTCAGGGCTTTGTGTCTCTGATAAATTTTCCTGGCTGATTAGCAGATCTCAATTACTTTCCCAACTTGTTTTAAGCTCAGTCACAGTGTTCAGCCCCCAAGTTCTCTAGAAAATGCCACAGAATGATTTGGTTCTGCTGGAGAACATGCCTAGCTATGAAGAAAGAGCAATGGGAGGAGAGCAAAGCTTCCTTTTACTAACATCCTAAAAAAACTAAAAAACCCCCAGAGAACTGGAATGACATTCCCTAGAGCAAGAAGTTGAGCTGGTGGAAACCACAGGGAGCACCTGTAAATGACAGCACCCTGCCTTGCCTGTCCATTTAATTTATCCCTTAGCAAATTGCAATGGAAGGAGCACTTACTTTCCAGGGCTTGGCTTCCTGAGAGGGGGGGGATTGCCTCTTTCATATCTGTCACTTGGTGGCACAGGAGGTTTGGGCATCATTGCCAGCTGTTCCCCCAGGGATCTGAGGCAGGAATAACATGATGGAATCAAGGCAAAAAGCTGCTTATTAAGAAGTGACTGGGGAATACTGGCAATCGTTTCCAGGGGAAGAACTCTTACCTTAGTTGGGAAGCCAGAGGCTGTAAAACAACAAGGAAAAGTTGAGAGAATGCGTATCAAAATGGGTAAAAAACATCAACTGGCACAAAATAAATCTTACCTTTTCAGGAATGGCTGGTTTCTTCCCTGAAAATAGTAAAAGCTTACATTTAGAAAAAAATGGAAGTTAATTAATTCAAATTTCTATGAAACAAATGAGTTTTGGATATAATTGAGAGTTAATTTTGCAGCCTCCTGAAATCTAAGCCAGAAAAGTATTTTGGCTTTGGAAGTGATGGCAAAATCACAGAATCTCTTCTTCAAGGCAAATTTAAACATTCTCAGGGGGGCATGGTTTGCAAACATATTTTCTATGGTCCAGCTGTGAATTACTGGACAGTTTTCTGCCATTATATAGCAGGTAGAAGAGTTCAGATAATAAACAAAAAGCATGGAGTTGTATCTTTAGATTCTTTCTATAATGTGGTTTGCCTGAAACAAATGTCTTTTTTTTTTCTGTGTCTTATTAGTTACTTACAGTAGTGGGTGCAGAGTTAGCTCTGTATGCAGAGGTTCCTTCCTCCTTTAACCACTAAATATTTCCTTGTTCATTCACTTCAGTGTCGCCTCAAACCTTTATTGCACAGGGATCTTTCTGTTCCTCTCTCTGGGTTGCTGTTTTCCACATGCAATTCCTCTCTCACTTCATAAGCCCTGCTCTTGCTATTTATTCATATACAGATTGCTTTGTCTGTGGCTGGGTCACAGCACATTTGGCTGAGCCTTGTCCTTTTTGCATGAGTTCCATTCACCCTGATAACTTTCAACAATTAGAACAACCCCATGGCTACCAGAAGAAGCAAATACTCACCTGGTATTGGGCTTTCTCTCTCAAAGTGGGGAGCGAGGCGGTCCAGGGAGGGCTTTGTGCTTCTGTCTATAGAAGGAGCTGGGGCTAAACACAACAGCTCTGTGAGATCATGTGCTGCTATAGGTTAACACAGCTTTATTTTGCACAGCATTGGGCTGGTGTGGCTTGGGATAATGAGTGAAACTTGTGTATGAGAGCAGAAGAGGGTGGAACTGAGGCCACGAGAAGTGAAGTGCTCCACAGCCCGTGGGAAAAGCTTCACGAAGAGAACAGCAGCTCAACTTACGTTTCAAAGGCTTCATGTTTCTGTCTCGGCTCAAGTCATTGCTGGGTGGATGAGGGAAAGCTGGCAGCTAAAACAGATGTTTCACACGTGGTTAAGATGTGTCTTCACACTTCTGGTTTAGTTTTAGTGTACTGCCCCCAGCACACACTCCTGCCCATCCTGGTGTCTGTGCAGCACGAGGAATAGACCCCAGCTGGCTGCAGGAAGGGCAGGAGCCATGGACCCTCCTCAGGAATGACCCACATGCCTGGCTTTTCTTGGATAAAGGATTGCCTCCACCTCTTCTGTCTCACAGGGAATGCTCCAGAGGGATTTATCTTTGGGGAATGTGTGTGTATGGCCAAAGGAACGGGAGCTGCAACACCCCCCTGTTGTATCTTTGCCCCTTCAATGCAGGTGTGACCTTTGTAAATGTATTGAAATCGGTGGCTGCACCTCTGAAGGTGAGAAACATGGAATAAGTCTGGGCTACTGCCTGAGGTGGGGCAGGAAGGACTGGCCTCTGGGACTGGGAGAGCTGGGGCCAAACAGCACTTCAGTGTCAGCAGCTAAACCTGGGTTTCTCCAGACATCATCATTCTTAGCCTCAATTTAGGAGAGTTTTGAGAACTCAGGGCACCCAATAGTCCCGTGTGTTTTCTACATATGGACTATGGGGCAGAACAAAAGTCCCCCTATCACATCCTAAAATTACCTTTACATGGCAGGTCTAATGTACATCTGTTATGGCAAACATTGAACCTGTTATAGTGCCAGTTGGCAACAGCACAAGAGCTTTCATTTTGGAGTCTTCCCAGCAGCAAAAACCACAAATTAAAAAGTCTGGATCATCAAAGTTCTCATTATAAGTCTCTCCACTTTTATGTGGTCTTAATTCAATTGGACAGCTGCTGGAAGTATAGCTTGGAAAGACTTAGATTTACAAATACCACTACAGAAACAGAGAGACATCCTCACAAATACATAATTTATATGTTAGGGGCATTCACAAGTAGGTGTGAATTTCCAGTGTAGGAAACACCCAAGTAATATGAGATAATGTAAAATATTTGTCCCATGAAATTTCATGGTTCCTTGAAAAAATGGTCACCCTCTAACAGAGTTCAAATCTATTTTGATGGCTGAAAGTCTCCCTTTACATACAGTAGTTGATTAAAAATGGCATGACACTTGGAATTCTAAGAAGTTACTGGCATAGGAGATAGGTAAAACATTAAGAAAGGAACATACAGAGGCACCTCTTCCCCCAAAGTGGGCTGGTCCTGGGGATGGGCCAGGTCTCTGGGGTGGCAATGGAGGCTGATGTGAAGATCTGGTTGTTGTAGGTCTATCTAAAGAAAAACCAAAAATCCCAAACTAAACAACTGCAGAGTTTGGTTATTTAATACTCATTAGATCTTTATGACCAAGAGCCCTTGCAAGAACCTGGACACTAAAGTTAATATCTCAAAAAGACTTTGCTGTAGGATCTGCTTGGCAGTGGTTTTATGGTCAGAGCTGTGTTGGGAGTCACAGGCTCCTCTGTCCCTCTGCTGGGGACGCCTCAAAGGCACCTCCTATAAAACCTCCTCTATTCCATGACCTACAATGTGGCTGATAATGCCTGAAAACAGAATTTACAAATTATTAATAGCACTTAATTTTTAGAAATTACCTATATAATCCGTGTTGCTTGGAAGGGACTTGGCAGGAAAGATGACATTGTGATGTGCTTCATCGTTGTTGGAGGGAGGGGGCTCGTAGCCATCACTGTCATGTTCTGCTTCCTCGGGGTCTTCTGTGGGGGATTCATAGTCAGCCTCCTCTTCCTTGTCCTGGTCTTCATCAGGGCTTTCATAGTCATCATCATCATCATCATCATCCTGCCAAAGGAGATGAATGAAAGTGGGTGCTGTAAGAGACCACTGAACCCCCCAGGGCAGCGAGGTGTGTGTGTGTGTGTTTGTGTGTGTGTGTGCTTCCCTGGGCTATTTTTCACTCTGGAGGATCTCAAGTTTTCACAACCATTTTGAGCCAAAAAATTCCTTTGAAAGAAAACCGGGAAAGGAGGCAACCTTACACTAATGCAGGGAGCCCTGAGCAGCTGCAGGAAGGAAACAAGTGTCATTTACACCAGTGCACTGGAAGGTCAGCAGAAGGTGAAAGCTCACTGAAGTGCACAGGGCCTTTTTTGGGGCACAGACAAGGCACCAGCAAACCACCCAGTGCTCCCAGAACACACCCTGGGCCACTCAACCTCTGGAAAACGCCTCAGGAAGAACAAGCTCTCCGGTTTGGGTTTTGGGGTCCTCCATGGAGCAGACCCAAACCAGCTCCCCAGGACCTGCAGGACCTTGGAAGGTCACGGTGCCAGTGTGGTCACCAGAGAAAAACACTTATCGTGGGTGCCTTGGCTGAGCTTTCCAGAGCCCTCTGTAGTAGCCCAAGGGGTCTGCAGGTGGTAACTTTTATCTTCTGTGCCTCTAAAACACCAGCAAATCCCCTGTGAACTCAGTAACAAGTGTTTGGGGTTTTTTTTTAAGTGCCTCTCCGTTGTTATTTTTTAAAAAACCCATTAGCACTGGTTAACTTCAGAGATCTTCATAAACCCAGTGTGCAGTGATGTTTCCATGCCAAAAAAGGAACTTGGCTTTAAAAAAGTTATTCTTCAGCAAGTGGATTCTAAAGAATACAATGCCAACAATTTACCATTGAAAAACCTAACAATATTTCATTTACTGGCCCCTTCTTTAAGAGTTTGGAGTAGGCATATGGAAACCAGGTGAGGTTGTGTGGGCCCTGAGCACACAATCCACTGAACCAGGGGAGTTTTAGTTCCAATACTCACAAAGGAAGACCAGCCCCCGTCGTCCTGGCTGTATCCTGGGGAGAGAAACACAACCAGAGGTGTCTCAGTGGGCACAGCTTTGTCAAACAATAACCTGTCTAAAAAGGCCACAAGGAATGCCAGGGGAGTTGTGACCCTCAATGCAACGTCACAGGAGCAAGTGGCATTTCCAAAGCAGCCCCAGAGGTGCTGGGAATAACACAGTGACTCCAAAGCTCCCCTGGTACGAGGTGATTTGTGTCCCCCACTTCCAGCTTTAAATATAATTTGAAACAAAATGCCTTCAGAATGAGCCCAAGCTCCTCATCTCTTCATTAAAGACTGTTTTAGCTTCCATAAGAGAAGGGATTTTCGTTTCAGCCTGCCTCTCTGGCACACTGTGCTGCCAGGGGCAAGGGCAGGGGCACAGGGCTTGGAACAGAACAGATGAACACTGTTCTTGGGATAAGGACAGGCTGGGATTCTCATGGGAATGTCTCTGCTCTTGCCTTCCTTCATCGTCTTTTCCTTTTAAAACCACTTTTTCTTACTTATTCTCCTGTATTTACTATTGTCTTTTCTGAAACTTCTTTATACTTTCATATTTTCATTTCTTGTTTTGGATTTTCGGTTCCCATCCCCACTCCCCTTAAGTGACTCTGCCCTGCAAGTATCAACTTAATATTTTAATACTTTTAAACATTGTTTTGTTGGTAGAGGGTATTGCCAGTGCACACTTACCTGGATTTTCAGGACTTTTTTGTGTTTGGGCCCTACAACAAAGATACAAAGAAATAAATTCCTTCCATTTGCAATTCTCAAATGTTTGATGTTTTTATTTTGATAACAGTTAGCTGCAACAGCAGAATGGAGCTTATCTAGATGAGTTTAACTCTGTTCAAAATGCCCAAACCACATGACTTCATATTCCATATACAGCATCCTAATGTAATCTAAATTGAAAAGGGACTCAGGAAACATGTTTACCAGGGGCCCAGTCCTGAAAATAAAACCTTTCCTTAGTAATTCAGATCAAGCTGTTGAAAGTCAAGTTCATCAATATTTGCAATGCTGCGAAATATTTGTATGGCTTTCCATTCTAGTCAATGGAAAGATGTAAAATCAGGTTATCAGATGATGCAAAACTGTGTTCTGTAGACTGGACTTGGGTTTTCATTGTGTAGGAACAAAACCTGCTCTTTTCACATGAAATATTTTTGCAATATTTGCTCTTTTTCCATTGCAGGAATATTACATTCAATGACATGCCATTAAGAATTCAAAAGTGTAATGATGTATAGGCTGTGAAATGCATTAATGATGATTTATTAGTGTAATAATATGTGCCTGGACTTTGGAGGCTTCACAGCATTCCCAAAGATTAATGTACCCAGGTGGAAAATTGGATGCAATGTGAATGTTACGTGGTTCTGGACATGGCAGAAGTATCTGGGATATTCACAGGCTCAGGATTTGCTTTTCTTAACAGCTGATAGGAACAAAAGAGAGCTTTATTTTAGATAATTTCCCTCTGTCACACATTGCTCAAATGGAAAACAACCCAGAAAAGATCCATCTGAAAGCTTAAAAAAAGAAAACTGAATTATTTTACTTACCATTTTGGAAGGAAGGAGAGCCTCCCTTCATTTTTGTTTATATCTTGACTTAATTTACTTACAATTCTATTCAAAAGAAAAACAAAGAGAGTTTAAAAAAACACTTCTTCAAGCTTGTCCCTTGTCAAAGCAACCAAGTCATTTTCTTAGCTGCTTTCCATCAATATTTATGAAATTAAATCTGGTAACTCCTAAGAACCTTGAATTTACCATGTTATTGCAAAGTTGCACTGTAGCACATCCCACTGAAGGCTCGACTTTTTTTACCTAGATAAAACCCCACGTTGCTGCATCATGTTTAAAAATCAATGTTAAAACCCAGCAGGCCTTGGAACCTCTGGGTGCTGAGACACCCCACCCTGCTTCACACAATGGCCATGGCACTTGTAGGGTTTTGTGTGGAAAAAGCAAATAACACTCCAGGAAAGAGAGCTTTGGTAACAAAAAGGGGGATTGAATGTACCCTGTGTCTCCTGTCTATTCTTGTTGTGTTCCTTCCTCTGCAACCAAGACATACTGAATCCAGAATGCCTGGGTTGGGAATTCTGGTATGAAATGACTCCCTGAGGGGCCAGGACAGTCATGACTGAGATCCACGGGATTAACTCCACTGGGACAGCACAATCCTGCTCTGCCAGAGAAGGAGTTTTCCCCTAGGATTCTTTCCCTTCAAAGAAAGCTTAGGATGAGCCACGGTCTGATTCTCAATTCTCTTAATTTCTGGACTGAGAAAGTCCTGTGGCAACCAAAGCAAATTGTTTGCATCCAACTGGTGAAAAAGAAACTATTTAGGTCTGTCAGAGACAGTAATTGTGGAAATAAAAGTAGTATGAAAAAGATCAGGAACTTGACCTGTCTGTCTCACATTATGAATGCTGTAAAATCCAAACTTTATTGTTAATGTAGAATTCCTTCCCATATATCTCAGATTGGGTCAATGAAATATCAATATGGGAAAATATTTATTTGTGGTAGGACAATTTCCACTCTGGTTTTTCATCTCCTTTCATGTCTTTTTTTCTGCTGCTCAGCAATAACAGTCCCCTGGGGTTTTTTTCCAAATGACCTAATTTGTGCATCTTTCATGTCTAACTGCTCCTCTGGGCTGGGACTGGAAGAAGACAAGATTTCAAGCCCCTTAATATTAAAAACAAGCCAAAAAACCCAAGCGATTTCAGGGTGATCAGAAGAGGAGGAAGATGGGTGAAGTTATGGATATGTACTCAGGGATCCAAGCACCAAAAGACAAATACAGAGAAAGAATATAATTTGGGTTTTCTTTTTCAAGCATTTGCAATTTTCTGAAGTGAGGCCAATGTTTCAAATACAGGTGCCAATATTTCAGAAGGGTTACAGCTGTCTCAGTCTGACATTGTCACCCAAGAAAATTGTCCAAAGCAAGAAAAATGCTGAGTTATAGACACAGGGCTCTTCCTTCCCATGGAACCAACATTGCTGTGCACCAGTGATTTCCTTCTGCTGCAGGGCAGGAGGAAGTTGCTGTGTGAATAATAAATTCTGTGTGAGACAGCAGGAAACGTTCTGGGCTGAGCAGTGTCCTGTGTGCTTTGGGCAAGGAGGGGATTATGGAACTCGTGTGAGGCTTATTCTCTGTTGTAGAAGAGGTAGAGGAAGGATCTTCCATAATATTTTTCTTCAGCCAGTAATGCTTTTAGTTCAGACTTCCCTGGGTGTGAATGAGACCTGAGTGTTTAGAAGATTTCTGGACTAAACACGGGTTGGCTACAACTGGGTTTTGAGGGAAAACCGACAGGAAAAACTCGCCCGTTTTAAAACAATTCCTCATTTGATGCTTCAAATACAACATCTAACCTTTTCTGCAAGGCTGTCTGGAACGCTCCAAAGCAACAGCTCAGAGGGGTTATTAGAAGGGAGCAAATGTTAGGAGGGTGCCACTTAACAAGTCATGTTATCACTGGAGGTTGGGGCACTGAGTGTGTTGCCATGTGAGGAAGGAAGTACCAAAACCACACTGCTCTCCGAGCTGGGGAGTGGAGGAGAGGAGAGGATAAGGCAACAGCCCTTGCAGAAAATGTTACTCAGACTTCTCTTTCTTTTTCTGCCTCCTCCACCAGTTGCTAAACTTAAAACTGGCAGGAAGTTGAAATTTAAAAAACCCACACAACCAGTCCCCAAAGCAGCACTCCAAAAATGGCTTTTGTGCACTTTGCTGCACATACTGGTGTCATGAGGAGGATCCACCCCACGTGTGTAAGGGATTTCAGAGGGGTAGGACACGTGGAATACGAAGATCTCTAGGGCCAGGAAGTTGCACAGCTGAGAGCAGAGTTGGTGATAAAGTCCCTGTTTGGGCTTTTGAGAAGGGTCTGTTGGGCAGGTGCAATGTGTTCCCCTGGCTTCAGAACTGACTGGGTACCAGCTGTGCCCTAAACCTTGCACCAACCTCCAGCACCCCAGCCAAGCAGTGTTTGTGCACACACAGCCCCCCTGCCCAAAAGAGAAGGGCAGCACAGCTTTCTGAGTGGTTTGGTTTGCACTTGGACTCTCCTGGAAGGAGAACAACTTCCAGACTGGGCAGTGTTTGGGGGCTCTGAAGGTGCCCCGTTCAGAACTCAGCTCACTCAATGATGCAGTGATGCTCTTCCTGGCACTGGAAATCTCCCCGAGTGCTATGGGATATAATTTGAGCTACGGGTAATATTTTAGGCTGCTATGGGATATATTTTAGTGTGCTATGGGATACAGTTTTAAGTGCTGTGGGATACAGTTTTGAGTGCCATGGGCTGTATCTTTCTGACCAAGGCTGAAAATCTCATATCTCAGGTTTGCCACCAATGTGAGACTGAATAGTCAAAGAGATCAACTACCCTGACTTACTGACAATATGGAAATCTTTTCTCTCAAGGCAGGAAACAATAGGAGTGGCAAAGACTAACTTCAGTGTTTATATCATGGCTTATATCATATTTTATAGCATTATTTTAATGAGATCTTTGGCTTTTCTTGTTCATTAATTCTGATCACATTAAGGCACATTCTGTTGAATGCTGAATGAGCTTTAAAATAATTTTCAAGACTCACACTTGTTATCCAGAAGCCTAAACCTTTTTGGCCTTCTGTGACTGTCAATAGTCTCAATGAGCAATAGGAAAACCCCATGTGTGTCTTAAGCTGTATATTGGCCTCTTGGTTTATTAGATTTATTATCAAAATGTTAGTAACACACTCATGATTAAGTCTGAGTTTCCTTTAGGGCTTTAGACAGATAGTCAGTGTCTGCTCTGTGTAAAATAGGCCATATTGCTTCCCTGTGTACCACTTGTGCCTCTTACTCTCTCAGGACAGGGTGCTGCTTGTGTGCCTCTTAACCTTACTGGTATTAATACTAACCTTTTAAGCCCAGTTTTATAGAAAGAGCTCAGCCCTTTCACTGGAGAGTTCTCAACATTTTAAGAAGCATTTTCCTTTTCAAAACGACGCTTAAATAGTTTGTTTTCTTTTTAAAAACCAGCTGAAATTTTTAAGAAGATGTGCACCCATAACAGAGCTGGGGGAGGTAAAATTCCAAAAGGATAATTCTATTAGTAATAGCAGAAGACTGTGGAGTTTTCTAATTAGCTTCAGGAAATGCCCTAGCACACTCTGTAATGACAAGTTTTCTGCTTCATCTCCTTCCAAGGCCCAGCAGCATCCCCAGACAAGGACACAGTTATTATGCTCGGGAGCCCAGCAGCAGCTTTGCTCCAACATTTGTGTCTCTCAAAGCCACCCAGCCAGCCCAGGAGGTCTGTGCAGATGGAGGCTGTGGTTTGCAAACCTTCTATGGTTGCAGGGCTGGCTTCTGTTCCCACCCCTGCAGCTCAGCACAGCCCTGCTCAGCTTACTGGGCAACAACCTCTCGTGTCTAGGGAGCTTTTATTCCAGCCCGATGCTGGGAGTGCAACACTTGAGGTTTAAATCAAGCTTTTTTACAAAATATGCTCCGATTTCAGCACTGCTGTTCTATATCAGGCACTACAATATGCTCATGTGTCTTCCAGCTTGTAGAAAAACCCTTCCCAGTGGGTGAGGTTTGTATTATGATAGAAAAGAAAACTGCGAGTGTTCTAATCGAAGTCAACAGCGAGCACTTTGTGTTTTGGGGGAGAAAGGGGAGGTTCTGGAGTAATGAAATTCATCATTAAAAAAATGGCAGGTTCTTCTAATCATTAATTCTATCCTGGGGTTTTGGTTGTTTGGGGTTTTTTCCCTTTTGGATTGGTTTCGTTTGGTTTTGTGTTTTCCTTTTTGTTGTTTTAATGGGAACCGGTTCTCTTCCCTGTTAAAGCTCTAAATTCTTGTTTTAAACAGTGGCTTTCCGTGGAGGACCCCACACACCACCAACCTTTTTGCATGTATATTCACAATATTTCAGTGCATTTTTTTCCTTGTTTGCAAGTGTGGAGAAATCTGAGAACAGGGGCCTTACTTCCAGGTCTTTCATTCAGATTTAATTATTTACTTATTTATTCAATTCCTCAAGCTGTGCACCATCTTCCCTCTCCTTTTAAAGCTCTTGTTTTTTCAGGTTCTCATCAAGAAACCCAAAAGACCTGACTAGAAAAGGCTGCTCACTTTCTCTTAGGGTATTACAAGGCAAGTGGACTGTGAAAATCGAGTTTTCAAAGCATTGTTGGGATATCAGTAGGTTGGGTGAGGAGATGGGAGCAACTCCACATCATTAGACTTCATTTTCCCCTCTGGCATTAATATCTCTTGCATGTGTGTGATTATTGGAACAACCACTGACCGCTTCTGACTCACCAATATGAAAGGAAATCACCACAAGTTCTCAAAATGATAAGCTCAAGCAATGAGAACGCGAGGCAGTTTTGCCAAAGGACTGTGAAGGAGGGACAAATTATCAAAGAATTAGAAGTAATGTGTTTCACAGCAGAGTAAAGTAGGGTGAGTTTTTCCAAGACAATCTCGCCTCTCAGTATCAGTAACATTGTTCAATATTGCTTTTAATTGCAGCGAGTTCAAAAATCCTGAGACATCAGGGCATCCTTTTTTAATAACATCTGGACCCCCTTCCCAACACATCCAATCCCTGCTATTGGGGCATTTATTGTGTGAAAATAGAGATGTGATTTTTAAGAAACATGTCATGTCTGAGGCTTTCAAGTTCAAGTCCTTCCATATCTGATCAGAAATGAGGAACAGAGACAGCTAAGTTAGAAAAGCTTGAATTCTCTCTTTTTCCCCCTCCTTGCTTTGTTTAGGAGACCATGAAGAGCTCCATGTTCAGGAACCTTCCAACCTCCAGTTAAAATATGTAGCAGAGAACTCACAGCAAAACAAAATCCTTAATATTTCACCCTGAAATATTGGAAACAGGCAATTTCTCTGATAGCGAGTTTTGGCTTACTAAGATTATTGTTCTTCCTTTAGTAACTTCTGTGAAATTCTGTTCACATGAACTGGAAACTTTCTCAAGGCCCAATGGAGCCAAGGAAAGCTATTTAACACTGAACCAGGTGTTCTAGACTGATTTATCTTTAACACCTCCCTAAAGCAAAAGCACATGATGAAAACAGCTGGAACCCCTCAACTCTTTTGGACACACCTGACTTGTGGTTTTGGCCTTTGAGTAAAAGTCACCAGGCAAGCAGTGAACAGTTAAATCATTCTTCAAAGGTAATGCTTGCAAAAAATTCATCCTCTGTGTAGTTGCTGTCAGTCACAGAATTCATGCACGAGTTCTTTTGAACATCCCCCAGAAACCCTTTTGGTTTGGGATCACTGTGCTTGAGCAGGCATGGCAACACTCCTTTTATTTGGGAATATTCTTCTTTTCCTCTCCAGACACTCCAATAAACAGGTCTCTGAGCAATCACTTGCCAATCATTTGCCCCATATTTCCTACAAGTTTTCACTGCAAACCAACTAGAATAGGTTTTAATATCAAAGTTGTTTGGCTTTACTTACGGCACTCTGAGTTTGGGAAATTTCTGGATGTCATTTTCAGACATATTCTGCAAAGGAAACACATGGTATATATCACAAAATTGTCCATGGAACACCAGGAGACTTACAGAAGTTTGCATGTCAGAATTCTTTAAATCCCATTCCTATGATATTTAAGTGACTTTGGAAGCACATATATTGAATTCCTTCATGTCTGCACGGTGCAATTAGGCCAAGTTGTGCATGAGAGCAAAGTTTCAGGGTAAAATTGTACATTTTAAAATAGAGAACCACTGGCTGGAGCTTCATTCTAAGAACCTGACCTGTAGCATCACAGGATACATAAAATCCCATATTCTAGTGGACATGTAACCAGAAAACTCCTTGGAATTCAGGGCAGCCTTGGCAGCCTAAGGAAAATCTTTCCAGAAACCGGGATGGGGAGGAGGGACAGTTTTCTTCTCCCTTCAACCATCACACAGCAATTGGATTGGGATCACTCCTGACTGGATGTGCTGTGAGAGCTTTGCCTATGCTCCTGGGAGAGTCAGCCCCTCCCTTCTTCCAGCACGTGCAGCTTCAGGCATTATGAAAACTTTGGATTTAGTTCATTTAGCATTTTGTTCAGTTAATCACGAGCTCTTTGGATGGATGATAGTCTGGTTCTTGCTGTCTTTTTTACTGGCACCAGTGAGAAGTTTTTAATTCCACATTTATTCACAGTGGAACAATATTGAGTTAAACCCCCCGGGACTTTGCTTGCTGGGTTTGGTGCTCTTAACCTTCACTGATTTTGTGCCTTGCTACAAAAGAAATCTAATTTTATCTACAGAGGACTGAAAGAGTGGTTACAATGGAAGGCCAGTCATTCTGAGCAGGGCTGTGTCTTCTTTAGTGTGGGAGGACAACTAATAAATGTGGGGTTTCTCTAGATAATATTCGGAAACAAGAACTTCCAATAAAGGAAGAGATGAATCCAAGACAAGGTTATGGCTATAAAATCTCCCTGTCAGTTTAAAAAGCACTAAAAATATGCAAATGGAACAGCATGTTTGGGCCCCCAGCATTTCATATTTAAAGCTGTCTGATCCTAGCAAAGATATTTACTTCCCAAACTTACACCTCAGTAACCACCCAGGAAACAAGTGCTCTGCATCTGCCAGCACTAAATAAGGAGGAGACAAAAAAGTCACCTGACTGGAATTTTACAGGGAGGAATTTTACAACTCCACTTACCAAAAACCTTTGTCCATTTATGCTGTGCTTTCTCACGACTTTCTCACAGTCCTTGTACTTTAACTGTCAGTGAAAAGAAGATGATTATTGCATGCTTAATAATAAGAACTGATTAAGGCACCGAAACTTGTGGTTAGTTTTGAATAGATGCTTCGAGTTACCCTTTTGTAAGCTTTGGTCTGTTTAAATGGCTCCTTTGGTTCCATAAACTTGGATTTTTATGACAGAGATTCTTCACTGGACTTGAGGATTTCCAGCCATTTAAGAACATGGAATTCCTCACATTTCCCAACCACCTCACCCAAAGAAATACTTGGAAAATGGATAACTTTGGTACTGCCTGGGATGAACAGTTGCAGCAAACGGGAAATACAGCAAAAACCTGGAATACTCAAGCCCCAATCCCAGGCACAAAATTCACTGCTGTGATCACAAAGCTTCCTCTTCTGGATGGAAATCCCACTTGTTAATCCTGGAAATTCTCTATAATATTTGGAAAGCTTTTCCACAGTGTTATGTTTTAGCATTTAAGAAGAGAGCATTTTAGAAGCTGGTCACGTACAGGTTGATTACATAGCAAGACATGACTTTAAAACATTTCCAGTAGAAGTCTTTTGATTTATTGGGCTTTTTATTTGAACAGTAATAGTATTATGTCAGCACACAACTCATATTTTTGATCTGGCTAGAATGCATTTTTCTGTCTCAAGCTGATCAGGTCCTTAAAAGAAGCAACCCAAAGAGCAGACAAAGTGATTATTGGAGACAAAAGAATGGCTCTTGTCCTGCCTGAAACTTTAGTCAGTGAAACTTATGCAGACAAATGATCCTGTGCTGCTGGGATAATTCCCCTAAAGCAGAGAACATCTTATAAGGAGCATTGTCCTTTCATACTTCTGTCCCATTGGGTTTTTTTTTAAGGAGTAATCTTGTAACTTGATATGAGAATGGATCCTGAAAACACCTGAAGAGCAGAGAGAATACTTTTAGGAGCCACCTTCAGTTATTCCTATGCAGAAGCAGACCTAACTCTGCTGAATATTTTAGGATTGAGACTTTTGTGCAGACTGAGGACTTAAACCTGTGAATAATTTCTTTCATACAGTGAGCACTATCGTGACATTGCCAACACAAGATGGGCAGAGGGAACAACTGCACTACTTGGTAGAACACATCAGTGTGACTGAGAGTTAACCTCACTCTTACAGTCATTAATAAAAAAATACTGGTTAGCTATTAGAAAAAAAACACCTAGAATCATGAGTTAGATGTTATTATTGATAAGTAGGAAGGATCTGTATTTGACAGACAGTGAGGACCTTATTCATGCTGTGATAGACCACAATATTGTTACATAGATATGTTGTTATCTCGGTGTGTGTGCTGGCTGAATTTTGCTCACATGAAGGTGTAAGCCAACAGTGAACTGATGAAAACCTTACCCTGTGTCATGAGTAAATCACCTCAGTGACAGAAAATTCGAGTGTGATTGTCCCTTCAATACTATTCCACAATGAGCTTATTTCAGAAGGAGAAAAAAATGCTCATCCCCCTTGGAGCTGAATCCTGGACTTTGAAGGGCCCTTTAGTGATATATGTGAAGGAAATTGTAGGAGTTCATGGGGAGAGACGATCTGGTCACTTAGGGCAGGTGCCCAGAACTGCCTGACTTAGGCTGACATTGTCTTGCACACATTTCTTGGGTGACTTAAGGCAGCTTTAGCCCTGATTCACCTCTCCAAGTGTAGAAGGCCAAGATTACCCCTATCCTGGGGGGCATCTCAATCAGTAGAAGGCAAATACTAAACAATAAATGCCCCCAAGTCCATTCAGTTATGGCAGACCTTACAGTTAGCCCTTTTATCGCTGTTCAGAGTATCACGATCAGCCCTTTCAGGAAGCCATTTCCCTCCTTAATTTCGTGGAAATGGGGATCCAACCCCCCTGCACCAGTGTTGTAATGTTTTTCATGTTTGTCTGAAGTTACCTGTTGATAATGATCTCATCTGTTCCATCTCCAGTGTTTGGTTTCACTTTCCTGTGCCACCAAGCCCTGCACACTAAAATTAGGGGCTTGTAAGTAGCTGGCAGTTTTACTTCTCTGTCTTTAATCTGCTTGCCTTTATTAGCTACTTTTGCATTCTAGTATCAAACTTGCCTCAACTCCCCAGATAAAACTCTCTTGAAGTTGCAGGAGCCATTGGAAAAATAAACTTCGTGTGATTTCCAAATGAAGCCCAAAGTGTCCCAGGTCTATGGATGTGGCTGCCAAAGACATCCAGGGGTTCATTTGTGACACCGAGCAATTTGGAAAGAAAAATCTCTCTTCTGGAGACCATCGAAGATGACACAGAAAACTTACAATCTTCACACCTTGATGCCTTCCACAGCTGCTAATGTGTGCTATACCAACAGGTAATAAAGTAGCTGTAAAGTGTTTATTTTCTCTGGGAAAGCCATCAGGTTCTCTTACACCCACTCAAAAACCCAAATTCCCAAATCCCTTTCGAGATTCATTTACGGGTTTCACTGAGCAGTTCAGCTCAGCTTCTTATTTGACTGCGGTTTTGCTTTTCATTTTGCAGCAAGCTTTGCCCGTCACCAAACCCCTAAATCTGGCACGACCAACCTTACAGCACTTTGCCCCCCTCCACCACAGGAAGGCAAAGCACGGTTAAACTCACCATCCTAAAATATTCTGCCAAGTCATCTGGGTTCCAGGCGAGCACGTCGGAGCGGTAGGGAACGTTCCGCAGGTCCATGGTGAGCTTTCTCCTCAGCGTGGTTGGAGAGCTTTCATAGCAGTGCCATCAGTGGAACAGCCATGGATCTCCTCTGGGTGGCCACTTCCAGCCTGCCCAGCAATTCCTGGCCCAAGAGCTGCTCTTTCCAACACAGGGCTCCCTTGTCAGGACGTCCCAGAGAGATGCTGCTTCCTCTGACACAAAATGGTCTCTTCTGAGAAAAGCTGCAGCCAGTCAGCCTCGCCACTTCCTTTCTCTGAACATAAATAAGTAAACAAGGAAGCACAGCAGAGCCGTGAAAACGTCCTGTCTGCTCCTACGGACCCTATTTGCTTGCAATTGCAGACAGAAATATTTATGTATTGACAGACTCTGTACAGAATACAAATATTGTCACGTTATCTGCATAGACCTGGGTTACTCTTCTGTGCAAGTCTAGCCCAGGAGAGCCCCCCTCCAAAGAAGGAAACACTCATTTAAGAAAAACTTCTATTGACCTCACTACCTCAAGTGTCCAGCATCTTTCTTTGACTTGTACTGCAACAAGAAGTTATTGCTGGAGCTGCACATAAGGAGGATCCACAAATTAGCAATGAAATTACAGCTGGTGTACCTTCAAATATGGAATTGCTCAATGAAAACAAGAAATGGATAAGCTTAGATGAAAAGTTATTACATTGCTATTGTTTTCGTTTACCTCTTATGAGGATTTCTGTGTCTGAGAAAGAATCCACAAAACCATAATATCACCACGGGGACAGGAGAGACTTCCATCTGTCATGGACAGCCAATTCAGGGACCTTCCTACGAGCTGGTCCCTCTGGTGAGATTACACTGAGTAATTCCAGTGGGCCTGGTTTTTATAAAAACCAGCATTTTGCATTCTCCCCTTTTTTCTAGTGATGGCAGAATGTCTGGGGTCACTCCTCACACCTGCTCCATTCAACTGCACAAAAGGGGTCATTTGTGTCCTCCCTGCACTAGTCAGGGGAGGTGCACAGCTCTGAAGCACTGGAAAGTTGCCCTTCTTTCTCAAGAGCAACAAAATGCACCTTTCCAGTCACTGAAGACCTCACTTTGGGTCTGCAATCTGCAGGCATGTTGCATGTGAGTGCATGTATTTGAGATCAGATCTGCAAGTGTTCATAGTACTGGATAAAAGAGCTTTCTGTTTGAAATTCCCAGGCTGATTTAAAGAAGCTCACTTTTTAGTCTGGAGAAATTCTGGTAAATGATGGTATTTCAAACTCCCTAAACCCAAACTGCTGTCACAGCTGTTCCAAGCAGTGCAGCATTTATCAAACACATTATATAGCTGTGTTTTCTGGGGCCTTCGTGAACCATCTGAGGCATGTCCTGACAGTCTCACAGAAATATCATTCCCTCCAGGTTTGGGGATGAAACAGCACTAATTGAACTTGTGTCAAAGAATCCTGAAAGGATTGGTGCATTGTCAGCAGAGGTAAAGGGGAGGTTACAAAACTGCATCTCAGACATCCCCTCAGAGCCCCTGCATTTCACAGAGAAACAAGTTTCCTACAGCACAGAGACAGGAAGAAGCCTGTGCTATAATTTCTAATTGTTGGTTCTAATACAGTGTTTCATTGCCTCCTAATCTGATTTCTATCCCAAATCCAGTGTAGCAGATCTACTTTCAATTGTGTTATGCCTTATTTGAACTAACATAAAACTAATTAGCCCAGTCCAAATTTATTCTGGTGATGTTACAGAATTCCAGCGCCACTTATTCTGATGCTGAGCAAGGAGAAAAGCAGCCACCTCTCAAGTCGACCTCCTAGTCCAGAGAGCAGCTAACACAGAAACCCCAGCACAGGTGTCCCCTCCCTATTGCCTGGATCCTGTCTGTGCCCTGGGAGTACATTACAGCTACACACATATTTCTGCAGCTGGCAAAGCCCAGCTGCACGTGCACTTGAGCTTTGTCTACAGCTTCTTTTGGAATGTTATAAATGCATCAGATGTGGTGGCTGAGTGAGGCTGGCTGAGGAAAGACCACTTTGTATTTTCTACATGTGAATCCTCAGAGGTGCTCCTGGCTCAGTGTAACCATTTCCAGCTGTATCTCCAGCCTCTGTGTGTATCTGAACATGCCAATGGAAAATGTCATTCAACATGAGTCACGACCCCCAGTCCCCAGCAGGACGCTCTTTTCTCATGCTTTTACTCGCTCTTCTGTTCACTCTTCCCACTTGTTCATTATTGCTCTGGCTCCCTTCAGAGTTACAGTTGTTACCCCCAGAATTAGCACTTCCCCCCAGGTTGGGCTCCTGTTGTCCCCTCTGCTTGGAGAGGCAATTCAACACTGCTGCTCCCTGAGAATGGAGAGGAGAATGGAGCTATTCCCTCCAGAGAGGAATAGCTGAATGTCCACACTTGTGGCAGAACCTCTGGTCAGGTTTGGGTAGGAGTGTAAGGGAGGATGTGTGGGAAGCCACCACTTGTGATTTCTTTGGAGAAACACAGGTTGACCTGAGCACTGGGGCAATTAAATGAACTCCAGCCAACAAACAGGGCCACTGAGAGCTCCTGGAGCAGAATGTCAGGTTGGACAGGCCACGTGCAGACATTTGGTTGATAACTAGACACAGTTCAGAGGTGAAAATCCCAATTGTCTGCTGGGAACAATCACATGCTTTGAATTCTAAGAGTTCAACCTTACACTGCAAGAAATGAACCCACAGTGAATAGGCAGCACAAGATACCTCTGTTCCATAATACAATTTGTTGCATACTTCACTTGGCAATCTCATCAGGTGGATTTGAAGCTCTTAGATTTTCAAATGCTCAGAAACACTGACATTACAGCTATTATCAGGTACATACCTTTCCACTGAGACTTTTTTCCCTCTTTTTAAAGAACTAGGTGTCTTAAAAACATTTTATTTGCCTGCAGTGACACGAGCTCCACATAAAAAATGTGTCTCTTCAGTAACAGCTGCCAGTGGTACAGTTCTTTTGATGCAGTGCTGGACTGGTGTTTGAAAATGCGAGAGTCAAACCATTTTAGGCCACAAGGGGGAAATTCACACCGCACACACTCTGCTGCCTTCAAAGAGCAGCACCGCTCCCCAGTTTCTCTCACCTCTTCTGGTGCTGTTCTGTCCCTGTTTTAAGTGGAGTCAAGGGCTTACTTTGAACAGCTTGCAGAATGGTTTATTTTTCTAGAATAACTCAGGTTATGTGTCCATTTCCTTAGAGCCAAACAACAAAAAAAGTTCAACCCTCCGAAGAATTTAGTCTTCAAGTTCACCTCTGTCCCAGAGCAAAGTGGATCTTTATGACATGGTTTCCTTTTGCCCTGCCCAATTTTGTTTTGATAACACTTGGGTAGAGTTTTCCTTTTATGCTGGGAATATTTCCCATTGACAGCCTGTGGTTCCTCCTTTAACATGCCATGCCTAATTCCCAAGCTGTACACGCAGCTCTGACTATGAGGGACTGCAGTGCTGACTTTAGTGACTCAAACTATGGGCTGGAGCTTTGCTGAGGTCAGGTTTGCATCCCCCCAGCCAAAGGGCAGGAGGAGAGATTTTGGGGATGTGGTGGCAAAACCTCTGACCTGGGTAAGAACAGCCCCGGGTCGGGGTGGGGAGCACCCACTGCCAGAGGGTGGTCACACAAACCAACCTTCTTTTGAGCCAGGCAAGGAAGATGTGAGGATAAGGAAAGCAGACCCACCGAGATGGGATAATCAGGGCAATGTCCTCCCTTACACAACTGGCTCAGGTGTAAAACCCTTCCACAGGGGACATGCTGGGACATTCACATGCAGGGCTGAAGGTTTTCATCCCTTCAGATGGGGCACAACTGACCCAGCTGTGCTGGCATGAGAGGCAGGTGTTGTGTCTTAGAAAGGATCAGAAACCATCAGAGACCCCCAAGGCACCCCCAGACTCATTTCTGGGGCCTTCTACCAGAGGACTCCCCACCAGGGGAGGTACCTGGGTGTTCCAGCTCTATTAACCCACAGAACTCTGTGTTTCATGGGCTTCCTCCTCCCCTGGTGGATCAAGACTGTGACCATCCCTCTGACCAACCAACACAGAAATTGCAGCAATCAAGTCCCACCACAGGAAGGATATCACTGGTGGTGAGACCCTTCCTCTCCACCATCTGCTCTTAATCTTTCTTTCTTTTGCTTTCTTTTCCTTATACATTTTCTTAAGTGATATCTTTATACTTTTATATTGCCTCATTGCTATAGATTATAACCAAAATGGCTACATATCTTCTTTCCATTGCCACTAAAGTGTTCTAAAAGAAATCTGCCATATACATATATATATATATATAAACATTGATCATTCAGTGTCATTTCACTCAAATCTGACCCAAGAGATCTATTAACAAGAGCCTGGGTCACCCCCACCTTCAGGGTTGGGTCATAACAATAACATGGAAAAATGCTTTCATTTTTTATATCCTTTAAACATCACAATATTTTTATACATTCCTTGTTTTCTGTAATCATTGCTGAGCCACACTTTCTCTCTCCTCAGTGTCCTTATTCATCATTTCCTTAATTCTTGTAGTCAAGTGTTAACTTTGACTTTGCAATGTCTGTGCCAAAACAGAGCCTTTGCCAATCTGAACAGCACTTTGCAGGAATGGAACTCCTTCCTCCCCATCTAGTGGCTGAATCACAGCCCCACACTGGGGACAGGCACAGGGATGGATGGAACTGCTGTCACGGCACAAATTTGATACTTGGGTTATAGATATGACATTTCAATGGGGAAAAAATAATTAGAATTGTGTACTCTTTCTGAACTCAACCCCCAGCTAAGATTTTCCTGGATGCAAAAAAAAAAAAAATAAAATAAAAATATCAAAAATAAAAAATGTGCAGGCTTGAAAAAGTGTATTTTCTGTTGCTAGTGAATTGTGTTACTTAGAGCAGGTGGCAACATGGGAGTTTAGGCAATTCCAAAATGCCTGAAAACCTAAAATGCAGCCTAGAGAGCACATTCAGAAACCAGAGAGAATCAAATATCTATTAAGGTGCTGAAAAAAATAAAGTAAGTAGTTAGAGGTACCCTTTCAAGAGTACTGTGTTCTCAGGTATGTGACTTATTCCACTCTCTTGGGGTCATAATTGGCATAACGTGTCTAGTTTGCCTAAAGATGCTGCAAACAAATTGAGAGAACCCCCGTCAAACCTCAGCAAAGATTTCTGCTGAGGGAAAACTGAAAAACCCCTTTGCTCAGTCTGAGAAAGGGAAGTTGGAGATGAGGGAAGGAAAAAGGAGGCAAAGTCGGTGACTTGTGGTGATAGCAATCAGTTGGTCTCATGGCCTGTGAAAGGCTGTGCTAACAAG
This sequence comes from Margarornis squamiger, assembly GCA_035222235.1. NCBI lineage: Eukaryota > Metazoa > Chordata > Aves > Passeriformes > Furnariidae > Margarornis > Margarornis squamiger. Next base: position 3,531,280 of record JAWWTY010000027.1, on the reverse strand, counting down.
AAAAGCTGCTGAGGCTTGAGAAGGAGGAACTGTGGACTTGAGGAACAAGACAGAACATGGACTGGACAGTGCAGCTCAGCAGCTCAGATCACAAACTGTGACACAGAAGGGGCCAGAAGCACCACTGGAAAGGGTGTTCTGCTTTGGGTGTGAGACTTGACTAATGCAGCATCTGCCAGGTACAGAACTCCACCAGTAACACACTGGTCCTGGAACTGGGTGTGCGAGTTTGACAGGGACACTGGAGTTAAGGGTGAAGATGCAGAACGATAAACCCACACCCTTTAGTCAGGACTAACTGCTCAAAGCCTTTCCACCTGCCACAAAGCACAGGTTTCCTCCCACCAGCTCCAGGAGAGACTCTGCCAAGGGGGCTCTGCAAGGCTCCAGTTACCCTCTTGCAATGGCCCAGCTCCCTTTGGCCATAAAGCTCCGGCCCAACCTCCCAGCTGGCCCCTGCCCCTCCTGTGTCCCCTGCCCCACTGCAGAACTGGGCTGTGCTGGGGAACCTGCCAGCTCTGCTGGACAGCAGCACTCGTGGGAGCTGCTATCCCCCCATGGAGCTCAAGCCCAAGGTACTCCCAGTCAGTGCTTCCATAGCAGGCTTCCCATTTCCTTGCCTTTCTTTTGGGTTTTGGTGAGGGTTTTTTGATACACGTTTATTCAAACAACTGGAAAACCCAAAACTGTTCTTTTTCAGCAAAGACAACTGACCAGTAACAAAAATTACGTTCTTCGTTTCATCAAAGTTTTTCAAACAGCAGTATTTCAAGTCTATCCAACTTTCCTGAAAGATAAAGACACAATGATTTGTAGATTGATGATTCTGTGATTCTTTTAACTCAGCCCATTTTGTTATTTTCATCAAATGGACAACAGACATCCATAAACAGCTTATTGGCTCTGACAGTCAGACTGTAAGCGATCTCTTTTTACTTAGGTACTTGTTTTAACCCAAACAAAGCTAACTCTGTAGAACTTACAGAGTTTGCATTGCAAACTGGTTGGGATTTTGGCCATTGTACCATCACAAGGAAGGTCTGTGGAGTCAATGTTGCAGCTGCAGAGCATCCTGTCCACACACAAACCCAGAGCTGGGTTCTGATCCCAGTAAGCTGTTTCCAGTTCTCCAAATATTTCAGCAGCTTACTGACCAATAAGAAAAACACTTGGGATTTTGCAGTGCTGAGAAAAGGAAAAAAGCTTCAACAGCTTTGGCACTGTGCTCATTTCAGTCCTTCGTGGGTAAAGAGTTTGTCAGTCCTGAAAGGTTTTGAGAGTGAATTTCACAGATCAGAAAACGGATGTCTTGGAGGAAAAAATGCTGTTGGTAACCAACATCGTCTGGGGTATAGTTTTGTTTTTAATGTTAGTTTAGTTTTCAATATTTATGTTCCTCCTCTCTGTGACTGGCTCAGTGTTAGCAAGGAGCTGGATTCTTGAACATCCCATGCTTTTCAAGTTTTCAGTGCCACCTCGTGTTCAAACCACAGTGTGTTCATAATAAAAGATACTTTTTTACATAAACAAGGATTTTGCATGTATTTTAAATTGCACCCATGCATCATACCGAGTGATGGAGTTCAATCCCAGAGTTCTGCTCAAGGCCCAGCTGAGGATGCTCATGGTGATGATGATGATGATGATGATGATGATGATGATGCAGGTGATGAGTTCATTGGGCCACCTCTCTCCCCCCTGGGTTCAAGGAGAGTGATGACCATGATGATACAGAGGAGGAAGACAATGTGGGCAGTTTGCTCCTCTTCAATGTTTCAACACTTTGAGTAGACTCTGACTTGTGTGTGCTCTTCCTTTAGCAGGGAATTTTCAGGTGAAATATGACTTTTTTGAAATGCAGGTTTTCTGGGGTTCTTTCCTAATGATTACTCATTCCATGAAAATAATGCTTTTCTTTCAAAATATCAGGATTTAAAACAAAAATATGCATGTGAATCTCAAGGGGAATTCATCATCAATTAGTGATTATTGTTTACTTTTGTGTTATTATGTTATGAAAGAACTAGATATATAAATATTTTAGATGGTTTCTTTCCCAAAGCAAATGTATAATTTTTCACCAAAAAAAGAGGAGTCAGAGGTGGGTTTGAATCTGGAGAGAACAACTCTGCCAGAACTGTTTTGAGAAAACAAACTGTGGTAACTGAAGGCTTTTTTCTTTGGTTTTTTTAACTGTTTGTTGGGGGGGGTGGTATTTATTTTGGTTTTTCTGTTCTGTTCTGGCTGATGGGTCATGAACTACTTCATGTTTCAGATCTAAACTTTCAGAATTAAAATCTTATTTTCCAGAGAAAAATGAGCATTTTTATGTGCTCCTTCCTGTTTCTTCTCCCCTGCATAGTGTAACACACTGTGATATTCAGACATCAGTTTCAGGTAGTTTTGTTATAAGTGACTTTAAAATAGCAAATGTGACATTGAAAGAAATGTGAAAACAGGCACTGGAGTGTCCAAACTGTCTGCTATGAAAATTTCCTACAACTGCCTATTTTTAAGTGTTCTGCAGAACTCCCACTTGTTTCTCCTCCCATATCACTTTTACTCTCTAAGTTTTCCAGGTTCAGTGAAGCCTTTGAGCTCCCGGATGTTTTTGTGAACCAGATATAAGATACCAAGTCTGGGGAGAAATAGAACAGCTCTATATTATAATTATTTGTCTTTCACAGGGTTTCTTTGGTTGGTTTTTGTTTGGTTTTGCTATGGGAGGACACAGATTGCTACTGACCTGAGATTCTTTGAGCAGATTTTCTTTCCCAAGTGTCCACATGCTGCTCTGCTGGACATTTCTGCTCACCACACTGGATTGTGAAGTTCTGGTGGTTACACACATCTCACATTCAGGGAGACAAAATGAAAAACTCTTGCAGTCCTCCATATAGGGAGCTGTTCATCTGAACACTATTTATGAACTGTCTCTATAAGCACATTGATTCAGAACATATTTTTTGAACTTACCAAAAATCAGGAGAGAGGCTTAATTTTGGAATTAACAAAACATAGCAGACCACTAAGTTGGAAATATGAAAAAAGGTGCCATTCAGACCTCTGGATATTGCACATTTTCAGTCCCTGAATGAGAGAACTAGGGAAACCAGATCTTCAGAATTTATTAATTTACTAATGAGACCGTGAGCACATGAGGACTGAGTTTACAGGCAGGAGTAGGAATGGGAATAGGAAAAGGACTTTTTATATGGGCAAACCCTGAAACCATTCTGTTCATTCCTGAACTATTGTGCAGCAAACACACAACTCAGCTTCGTGTGATACAGAATTGATTTTGCCAAATGCCTCGATTCTTCTACCTCCTTCTTACTGATGAATAAATGACTGAAAGGTCATGCCCAAGATGCCCTGATGGGTCACACAAGCCCAGTCTGTTTGTGCTCATGTTCTCTGGGTACCACTGGGCTGTGCTTGGCTTCTGGAGCCATTGGATGGGTGTGTTTTGTGATAGTGTCACTCAGCTTTTTTTGTCCTGAAAATATTCTGCCTCATTTAGTAACTTAATCACTTGGGGGAGCTCTATAATCCTGATTACAGAATTATTTTTACCCCTTTATGATAGAACAGCCCAGGGCCAGCTATTGTCCAAATACAGCATGGGCTGAAAAACCCTTTCTCAGTTCACTTCATTCACATCTTCATGCAATTATGTGCCAGAATGAGAGCCTTAGGCAGGGCTTAGGGCATGCCCAAGGTGCCTGGGCTCAGTTCTGACAATTAAGCCTCACCCAGACAGGCACATGTGATACAAACTCATGGGTCAGTACAGAGGAGAACTTGTTTTCTGCACTACCTATTGCACCTGTTCAATTAGCACCAGAAATGACCATTTAACCAAATCACGGTTTCGGGTGGTTTGAGAAGGGAAAAAATCTGGTTTGGTATTAAAAGGTATGAATTGAAGATTTCTATGGAGGAAGTTACAAACCTTTATATAATCAGGGTGAGCATGAGGAAAAAGAGAACTCCTATTTAATTATAATAAGGTGAGGGAAATTGTGAACTTGCTGTATTCCAAAGATGTTTTAAAATGTATGAATGGAAAATGGGAAACTCCCTTTCATGTGGTAGAATACCTGCAATTGTTACTGCTTTCCAAATAAATACCAGAAGATTAAAATCGATAAAAATATATTAATGTACTTCTGTTTTATTCGCATCCCACAAATAAAATCTGAAATTATGTAGGAGAGAAGATTCAGTCTCATTTTGCCATCTAGTGGCAACACTTTGGCTTGCTGAGAGACAGGTGTTAGACAGAGATGGGTGTCAATTACCAATTTCTTGGAATAATCTGTTCTTTTTCTCCTCAAGATATTCAAGAGCCTAATTCCATTTAATAGCAGCAGTGCACAAACAGGCACATTGGTAAAATGCAGTTGCATTTGAAGCTATTTGGGTGAGCAGAGACTATTTCAGTAGTCAAGTGTTTCTTTGTAGGAATCTGGATCACTAGTGATTTTTTTTTTTCCTCGTGGATGTGAATCATTAAGTTCCCTTTCCACTTGCACTTGGATTTTTACCATGATGGTGGTGCAGTTAAATAGTTTATCACTAGAAATATAAATGACAACTCGAGGCAAACTGGCTGGACAAGCCATTTTTTCCTCCCTAAGGAGAAAGGACAAAACTTTTAAACTTTTTTTTTTTTAATTATAATTCTGTATTCGATTTACAACTCTTTGGTATGATTTGTGTGTGTATGTGCCTGTACTTCAAGGTTTATAGTATTAATTTTTTTCCTCTACCCATAGTTCTGTGAGGTATTAGTTATTATCTGGACCTTCAAGATCCTATGGTGCTGCTTCTTTATGATTTCCTCTGAAGGAAAGCAAGAATAAAAAAGCAGCCTGAGGACTTTGGGGATCACATTGAGCTGCACCACCCTTATGCCTCCTTCCAAAAAGAATCCTGCAGGCTTTTGCCCTCTCTTCCTTGCAAGAGCTTTGAGAGGTGATTATTTGCTCAGCAAGGATTCTCCTGCTAAGGGAAGACAAAAGCTGCTCTGGATTGTGCAGTGTAGAACGTCAGAGAAGATATAGAGCCCGTGGGAAGGGGCAATATGGAATAATTCAGTATAGTCCAGCAAGTGACAGTGTTGTGAAGGGTTTGGAATTGTTCTTTGAGGTCCTGGACAGCAGGGCTGAATTCCTCTGCTAGAAATACATAAGGCTACTAATCCAGGTTCTTGTTCAGGGACTCCTTGGGTCAGATTAAGAGTGAAACGACTCTGGCTGGTCCGTGTTTATAAATATATACATGGCAGGTTTACTTTAGAACAATTTGGTTTCAACGCAGCCGTTTTGGTTATTATCTATAGTAATGGAACAATGTAAAAGCGTGGAAAAAACATTTAAGAAAATGTATAAGGAAAAGAAAGAAAGGATAAGAGTAGAAAGATCTCACCACGCGTGGATCCAGCGAGGGGATTTGATTGCTGTCATTTCGATGTCCTGTGGTCGAAGTGATGCTCCGAGTCTTGATCCACTGGAGATGTGGAAAGCCCACGGAGCACGAAGTCCAGTGGGTTGACACACGTTCGGGTTTAGGAGGTATCTCCCCTGGGGAGCGGAGTTTTCCGCTGCCCCCCTCTGGCAGCACTTATGGGCCATCAGAAGGGATGAATACCCTCAACCCTACGCGTGAATGTGAATACCCTGTGTAAATGTGACATTGCCGGCGGGTGGGGAGCTCCACGGCACGGCAGAGAGCATTATCCCTGCTCGCAGATCCGCCAGCGCAAACGGCAGGCTCGTTGGACTCATCAGCGCTATCATTTCAGCCTCTCACACACCCTCCCCGTGCTCTTAAACCCTGTCTTGTCATGCGGTGGAGATTTACGCCAATGCGCTCTCCTGTGCATCAGGAGTTGTTTTAAGGATTTCTTCCTAGCAGATGTTTCTGACCCCCCAAAAATTGGTCTTTCTTAGTAGGTACTGGAAGAAGCAGCAAGAAGCCTTCCAGCTGTGAGCATGAATAGGTTCAAACCTGGAGTATCTTTTGGGGACTTTGTCATCTGGGGTCTAATGATTGGACTAGATGATCTTGAAGGTCTTTTCTAACCTCTTTTTGGGGCTTTGTCATCTGGGGTCTAATGATTGGACTAGATGATCTTGAAGGTCTTTTCTAACCTCTTTTTGGGGCTTTGTTATCTGGGGTCCAATGATTGGACTAGATGATCTTGAAGGTCTTTTCTAACCTCTTTTTGGGGCTTTGTTATCTGGGGTCTAATGATTGGACTAGATGATCTTGAAGGTCTCTTCCGACCTTGATGATCCTGTTATGACAGGTCGGTGGTGCTGCTGAACCTCTTGCAGCAACTCCTTGCCTTGGGTACATATGTACAAGTAGGAGAAGCAGGAGAAGTAGGCAAGGCAAGGGAGGAGGGGGGAATAGAAAAGGCAAGGCAAGGGAGGGATGGCATAGGAAAGGGAAAGCAAAGAAAGACAAGGCAAGCGACGATTAGGGTAGGCAAGGCCCCCGACGGGAAAAGTGGGCGCTGCCGGCGGGCCCCTCAGCCCGGTCAGGGGTGGGGCGGAGCGGGGGGGCGGTGCTGTGACCTTCCAGACCCCGGCCCCGGTGGCGTGGGGCGGCGGGAACAGCAGGACGGGCGGCGGCGAGGGAGGCGAAGGTTGGTGCCGTCGGGGCGGCCCGACACAGCGGGGCCGGGGGAGCGCCGTGCGGGCATCGCTCACCTCGGGGAGACCCTTCCCGGGGGGCCGGAGCCCCCGAGCCGGGCACGGCTCCCTTGTCTTGGTAATTCCCCTCAGGGAGACCCTTCCCGGGGGCCGGAGCCCCCGAGCCCGGCACGGCTCCCTTGTCTTGGTAATTCCCCTCAGGGAGACCCTTCCTGTGGGGACCGAAGCCCCCGAGCCCGGCACGGCTCCCTTGTCTTGATAATTCCCCCCGGGGCGACCCTTCCTGTGGGACCGGAGCCTCCGAGCCCGGCACGGCTCGCTTTGGGGTCACTCTTCCCGGGGAAACCGAAGCCCCCGAGCAGGGCACGGCTCCCTTGTATTGATAATCCCCCTCGGGGCGACCCTTCCTGTGGGACCGGAGCCCCCGAGCCCCGGCTGGGAGCTCCGGGGAGGTCGGCGCCGGTCCCGATCCCGATGCCAAAGCCTCCGCATCCCGGCCCTTCGCCCGGGGTGAGCCGGGGCCGGCGGGCTGCGGGGTGCGGGGTGCGGGACAGCCCCGTTAGCACCGGGGGCTGCGGGGGCAGAGCCGGGTCCTGCCCCTCCCCACAGCCCCTGCAGCCCTAGGGCTGGGGACAGGGGGGTCAGGGCTGGGGACAGGGGGGTCAGGGCCGGGGACAGGGGGGGTCAGGGCCGGGGACAGAGGGGTCAGAGCCGGGCCACGAGGTTCTGGACAGGGGGGAAGGCGGGGCTGCTCTTTCATCGCCGTCTCACCGCGTATTTCCCCAGTGTGGGTCCTCACCGTCATCCACAGGTGTTCAAGACAGATGAAACCCCTGGGAGGCGGAGGAGTGCCACGGCCTGGTGGCATTCACTGTTAGCGGGTGATCCCCTCCATCCTTTCCCGCTGAGGGGGTATATCTGATAGGGGCCATTGGGCAGTTCCTCATGCTCATTAGAAAGATCGTAATGAATCTCGTGTTCCTGAGTTTCTTTTGTTTGCCGGGACTTCAGCTTCGTTGCTATTTAATGCCAGTCGCATCTCTTCTTGATGGGTTTGGATGTAAACAGAAACGGTGAGCAGGCAGGTTTAATTGAGATATTTATCTGCATAGATAATCCCACTTGTTTGAGGGATAGTGAAGGATGAAATACTTTTTCTAGCGGCCGATATATTTGCTGGCATAGGGTCCCATCTTACCAGGAGCCTGGGAGGAGCATTGAGAAGTTTAAGTTGTTTTTTGTTGTGCCAATATATATTAGCCCACTTACGGTTGTGGATACATTATACCTTCACTACTACTTCCCTTTCATATTTTGTTTCAGGATTGGAAACTGAGTAAGTAAATTACCCCTTCTTTGGTTGGAGGTTGTGTTTCACATATTACGGTTATATTTCCTTCTGCCAAATTCATATTATCAGGTGGAGCTCCTAAATTTGTACAGTTAGGGGTTTGTTTCATTAGCAGTTATCATTGAAATACATTCAGGCTTAAGTGACTATTATAGATAGAAAGAGTAACAATCTCCATCCAGTGGGTCAGGCTTGGTGACTTAAGTGTCCGGTCTGGTTCATCCTGGCATTGATTCCCTCTGTGAGAATAATGAGCAGTCCTTTCATGGATAACTTGATCTTCAGTGGAGACATGCTGCCATCATTCCCACTAACATCTTCTTAAAAGGTAAAATAATACAAGTCTGGGTGGGGTCTTCCTGGCAGTTTACCCCATTAAAAAGAAGGGAAAATCCACCTGGCACTAATTCTATGTTTTGTGCCACTGCTGTCTGTGTTTTCCCTAGCAAGGGGGTCTCGAGGTTTAGTCAGAGGTGCCGTTCCAATCTGGGGTCATTTTATATCCCAGGCTGTCCTGGTTGTAATGCTGCCTGATGTTCCCCTTTAATGGAAGGTGGAGCACCTGATGCAGGTTTTGGGTAGACTGTTCTGCTCACAGGGCTCCTGGTGGGTCTGCACCGATTATTTAGGTGCTAAAGTGCTCTGGGAAGTTGAACATCCCACTCGGTCCTTTGTGGCTTAAGGCTCTTTTTCAATAGGCCACTGGCCCTTTCTGTGATTCCATTTGTCTGGGGTTAAAATGGGATGTGGAATACCCACTGAATTACTTCCTTGAATTCACTGCACTCTTGGCCCATTCATGTACCTCTTTACATGAGAAATGTGAACCATTATCACCTTGGAGGAGGCAGGAGTAGGTGGAGCTGAGAATCATTATAACAGTGCCCATGCTGTGCTCTGACCATCCACTCTTGGGCATTTAGTTGCCACGAACAGGCCAGAAACTCCTCCCCCTGGGAGGATGGGTTGGTGTCCTGCAGAGGGCCTGAGTGGCCCCATGGAATCCATTTGCCATGGAGACCATAAAGCTTGGAGACCCCACCTTTCCTGATGTGATGGGGTCGTGCTTCAGCAAGGTGATCTATTAGTAATTTTAATCTACACTGATGGCGTTCTGTAGGAACAGTTTCACAAGTTTAGGGACCTTTGCTCTGTGCAGCAAAATGAATTGCTTCTTCATCAGAGTGACCTGATTTCTGAGGTAACCATTCTCCCAGTTGATACCATTCCTGATTTAGGGAGTCTTCTGTCTTTATTTGTCTGAATTTAGTTCACACACCTTTTAATTCCAGTTTATGGCTGGTTTGTTATCCTTGGCATGGGCTTTAACCCATCCTACCTTGAATGGTGTTTCTCTGGCTCTGTTTAATAATAATTGCCAGCTTAGAGATCTCCAAATGGGAGATCTATTTGCTTCCCAATTTAGTGATTCCCACTTGCAGAGCCACTGTGTGGCACCAGCCCAAACAGGAGCTCAGAGAGATTATTTTTTGCTCCATTCTGAGATGTTAAAAAACTGCTCTTAACTCTCCTACTTGTACCTTCATCTTCTTCTTTCATTCGTTTGTTTGTGTTGATGTTTAATGAAACAGCCTTGTATTGTCGTTTACCATTTACCCCTTTTGCTGAGACATCAGTGAACCAAATATCTTCTGTTGGCATCCCCTGAGTGAGGGGAGGTGCATCTAAAATAGATTCCAGCAAATTAAATTCTCCTCTGGTTTGTACAGGCTGTTCCTGATGTAACTTCTCGGCTTGTTTTCAGCTTGGACTAGAGAAAAAGGTCCCTTTTTCCATCAAAATATCTATTCTGTCTCTTCAATCCAGTCAAACTAAATAATAAAGGTCTCTTTGGTCCCTCAGGGCCAGTTTGAAACAGGTCACAGGAGGTCTGCAAAACTGGTCCCTGTGATTGAGGTGGTTTTAATTCCAATATTAAGAGTTTTGACTGTCTCCTGACATTCTGAGTTCCACTCCCACTGTTCTCCCTTTTGTAACAGTGAGTACAGTGGGTGAGCAACGACAGAAAATCCAGGGACGTGTTTTCTCCAATATCCTAAAGTTCCCATAACTGTTGTAATTCATCTGAGAACTTAGACTCATACCACGCTTTTTTAAGCAGTCAGTGACATCACTTGCCATCCTGCCAACTATTTGTTGTGAATTAAGTGTTTTAAGGTCACTTAAAGAATCATCAGCAAAGGTATTGGCAAAAACAGGTTTAATGTAAAAGTCACAGGACCACAAAATTTGTTGGCAACGTTCACTCTACTGCTTTCTAGAGCACACCAAGAAAAAGCAAAAATCCAAAATGAATCAATCTGTCCAAACCAAAATAGCCCCAAAACTATCTGTGGAGATTGTGGAGGTGGGAAGGAGTTGAGTCACAAGGTTTAGAGTAGAACCCTGTGGTCCAGGAGGGCTCAAAGGGTCTCACTTTGGAGCCCTCTTTGTAGGGCTGACAGAGAGTGGGCTTTAGTCACAGGAATTTTCCATCCTGGCCCAAACTCAGGTTGGTAACTTTCAAAGAAAGTTTGATAACAAAAATATTATTCCACTTTGGTTGTTATTGAGGCAAGAAAAATACGTTTCCAAATTTCCAAGGCTGTGAAAAAGCAGGAGCTCACTGGACAGCACCAGTTCCTGGGAACACACAGTGTTGCTGATAAGGTCAAAAGGAGCTTATCCGAGGTGCTGTTTGTCAAGGCCAAGGCATGAACATTTCTCAGATCATAGTGTGTCGTAGTGTGGTGTCTCCAGACTCTCCCCAGTCTCAGAAGCCTGAGGAGATGCTGGTAGAAGAGACCTGGCGTTCTGGGGTCCCAGCCTGCCTGGGGTCTCACAGAAGCACAGAACCATGGAATGGTTTGGGTTGGAAGGACCTTAAAGCTCATGCACTCCCACCCCCTGCCATGGCAGGGACACCTTCCACTAGCCCAGGTTGCTCCAAGCCCTGTCCAGCCTGGCCTCAGACACTTCCAGGGATGGGGCAGCCACAGCTTCTCTGGGCAACCTGTGCCAGGGCCTTACCACTCTCGAGGGGAAGAACTTCTTCCCAATATCCAATATAACCTACTCTCTTTCCGTCCAAAGGGGTCATGATGCAATGGGTCACCTTGGCTTTGTGCTCCAGCCCTTCCTGCAGCACCAGCTGCTGCCTGGGGTGTGGCTTTCCAAGCCCTTCAGGGCCATAGGGAACTGCTGGTGACCTTGAGCTCTGACAAAGCTGCTGGACTTCATCATGTGGAGCAGGCTTGCACATTGGGCTGGGCAGTCCTTGGGATGGGCAATGTTGGGAGGCTCCTTGAGTTCCCTGAGAGCAGAGGGGTTCATTTGCTCCACCACACCCTGATGGCACTGGGTGTGGGGTTGGGATGCTCCCAGCTGGGAGGTCAGAAGCGTTTCACCCGGACAATCCCCTCCCATCCCCAGATGTGGACCAACAGTGTCAACCAGGCCAGCAAGACGGCCCTGCTCGCCTGGGAGAAAGAGACGGGCATCGAGCTGGTGCAGGTTAATGGGCAGCGGCGCTACGGGGGACCCCCCCCAGGTATGTCGGGGGGACAGCTCAGCGCCCTGGTGCCCGGGGGGCACGGCAAGTGTCACCAGGGCACCGTGTCCCCTGTGCCCGCAGGCTGGGTGGGCGGCCCGCCGCCGGCCGGCACCGAGGTGTACATCGGGAAGCTGCCGCAGGACATGTACGAGGACATCCTGATCCCGCTCTTCCAGAGCGTGGGGAAGCTCTACGAGTTCCGCCTCATGATGACCTTCAGCGGGCTCAACCGGGGCTTCGCCTACGCCAGGTACAGCACCCAGCGCGGCGCCAGGGACGCCATCGCCACCTTCAACCACTTCCAGGTGCGCCGGGGCTGCACCATCGTGGTGTGCCGGAGCACCCAGAAGCGCGAGCTGATCGTGGACGGCCTGGCCACCTCAGTGAGCCAGTGGGAGCTGCAGGCCATGCTGCAGCGGGTCACCGAGGGCGTCCTCAGTGTCACCCTGCACGCCAGCCCCTGCCAGAGGCAGGCCAAGCTTGCCGTGCTCAAGTACAGCTCACACCAGGCTGCTGCCCTGGCCAAGAAAGCCCTGATGGAAGGTGAGTGGTGCCGTGGGATGCTGCTGGGGCTGGGCTTCCTGATGTCCTTAAGGAAGGGCTGATCCCACCTCCAGGCTCAGCTGTGAGCTGACTGCAGCCTTGAGATGCCCTTTGCTCTCTCCCTGTGCCCTCTGGGAGGCCAGCTGCCCTTGGTGAGGGTGATTCCCTGGGTTCACTAGTCCTAGTGGTGGTGGGATGCTGGAGGTCTTCAGCAAGCTGCCTGCTCAGAGCAGGAACATCACCAGTACCAATCTAGGGCATCCAGAGCATTGACCAAGTTATTAAAGCCTCCTAATGGAGCTGCCCTACCTTCAGTGCCCCTTAAACCCTCCTGACAAAGCTGCCCAACCCCTCAGTGCCCCTTAAACCCTCCTGATAGAGCTGCCCTACCCCTCAGAGCTCCATCCCATGATTGCACTGGAACACCTTTCCCAGACACCCCACTGGGACCTCCAAAGTCCTGTTTTGTGCCCCAGCAGAGAAGCATTTGGCTTTGATGTCTGTGCACCTTGTCCCTAATGTCAGGCTCTCCCTAAAATCCTGGAGGGTGGTGAGGGGCGAGATGGGGTGATGCTGGAGGGTGGGTGAAACATCTCTTGTCTCTCACAGGAAACCTGAGGCTCAGGGGATCGGGGGTGAGGGTGGACTGGCTGCACCGTGACCTGAAGCAGAAGCTGCAGCTGTGGGAGGAGAGGCCACCACCCAGCCGGGTGCACGAGGGCCTGGCAGTGCCCAAGCCACTGGCCTTGCCTCCAGTACTGCAGGATGTGCTGGACCGCCTGAACACCCTGTGCTGGAGGCAGCGCCTGGGGACACCCCTGTTCCTCACCAAGTGTGTCCAGGCGCACCCCAACGGGTGGCTGCGCTTCTGGTACCAGGTGGTGATCCCACGGTACCCCGTGCCCTTCAGTGGGTTCACGTGGGTCCGGCAGGATGGGCAGGGCTGGAGCGGGCACGAGGAGGCCAAGGTTGCAGTGGCACAGCACGTGCTCCGTGTGTTAGGTGAGTCCTTGGTGAGTCTTCCCATGGCATCCGTGCCAACCCCCTTTCCCAAAGTCCGGGAAAGCCTGGGAGCGAGGAGTTTGGGGGGGGTGGGACCCAGCCTGACCAGCAGGGCCAAAACACCTGTCAACCCCTGCTAGGCAGGACCCCACTGTCTCTGAGCTCCAGGTGGGATCCCTGGTTGGAAGCGGAGGGTGCAGGAGGAGGGTTTGGGGTGGGAGCAGAGCCTGACATTTCCCTCCCCACTGCAGGGTGCCAGCTGACATAGGCAACCACTCTGCCGGAGCCACAACAGCCTGAGCCGCCACCTGGGGCACTGCCAGCGGTGTCCCAGCCCTGCCCAGGCCCCGGCCATGTTCCAGCTTTCCTTTGGGTTTGTTTGTGTTGGTTTTGGAAGCCAGCTCTGGAGGATCGGGGCTGCTGTCCCAGTCCATGGCAGCCACCCTGTCTGTCCCCAGCCAGCCTTTGCGTTGGGTCTGGTTTTGGGATGTTGGTTTTCCTGCCCAGTTTGGCTTCGTTTAAGTTGGTTTGTGTTGAGGTGGAGGAGCCCAGTTCATGTCCTGGAGGAGCAGCAGCTGCTGGGAGAGGCTGACAGTGTCGGATGCCAGCATGGTGGAGGAACCAGCCTCAAGTGAGGACAAGGCCACACACTGGGACCATCCAGGTGCCCGTGGACATTCCGTGGGCTGGAGGAGCTGCTGTCCAAGAAGGGAGTGCCCGCAGATTGTTTTGCTGTTTGCAGTACGAGGAAGCAGCCGTGGGGATCCCGGCTGTCCATGAGTGATTCCTCAGGACCGTGAGGTCCAGCCACATGTTGTTTGTTTGGGATTAAAGAGTTCTGGAAAGTACCAGCTGTGTCACATCATCTTTCCTTCCCGCATCCTTGGCTCCCTGCCTGTCCAGTGCATCTCTGTGCTGTCCCCCTGCACCAGCAAGGGCAGGGGAAAGGACAGGGTGGGATTTGGAGCTTCCACAGCCTGATGGCTGCTCATCCTGGCCCCCCCAAACCAGAGAGGGATCCTTCACACCCCGCAATTTGGGGAGGGGTCCCCTCATACAGTGAGGCCGGGGGTCTCTGGGCAGGATTCCACCATTCCCCCTGAGCGGGATGGGACAGATGGGTCTGGGGGATCCTGCCCCCCACCAAAACCCCTAAAGGTCCTGCTCACTCAGTCCCTGGAGCCATTCCCAAATTCCCAGCCCAGCTCCACAAGAGGGTGGATCCGGGATGGGGCACAAGGGTGGTGGGAGAACCAGGACACTACGGGGAGGGTGCTGCTGCCCCATGGCCCAGGAGGGACACGGGGGGCCTGTGTCCATCCCAGGGGGGGTCCCAGAGCTGTCCCAAGGGGTCCTGGAGCCATCCCAAGGGGTCCAGTGTCCATCCTAGAGGGGGCCCCTCTGTTGCCCCAGGGGTCTCCACGTCCAGCCCAAGGGCTCCCTGTCCTTTCTTAGGTGTCTGTGTCTGTCCAGGGGGGTCGTGCATCCTGCGGGTCCCTCTGGTGCCAATTAGGCAGGAGCAACATTTAGTGAAATGGTGAGAGTTTGCTAAAAAGTCAAGAGGCCCAATCCATTTCTGGGCCTCTGTGGCTGCCTAAAGTGACAAGGTGTGGCTCCCTGGCGGCCTTAAGTAACAAATTGTAACACTCTTCTGATTAATATGTATATCATGGCTAATAAATCGGGTATTACCTGTATCTCCCGTGTATCCGGGGCCGTACTCCAGTGCCAAAATAAAGCAATGCCTGCTCTTAATGCTACATTGGTGTTAACGAGATTTTTTTACGAATTTGGGTGACAGCTCCCCCAGCTCCAGCTCCAGCAGCACCTCTGACCTCATCCAGTCCCATCCCAGCAGGTGCAGCCTTGGCTGCATTCGGGTCCCAGTCTTGGGGGTCCCTCTCCCCACATCCCCCTGCTCATGACACATCCTTATGCACATCTGGACCCACCAAGTCCCCTTGGCAGCACCCAAGTTCCATCCTTCTTGGTTTTGGAGATCCCCGGGATCTTTCAAGAGCTCTTTGGTGCACCCTTATGTGCCTGTCTGTACTCCCTGGAGGTCTGTCTGTCCCTCCTGGGGCACAGGAGGACCCTCACCTGCTGAGGCACAGCCAAACCACAGGCACAAGGCGCTAGGAAGTGAAAGGCACTGGGTTTATTTGTAAGAGAGCTGAAATCTAAATTAACAAAGGCTAATTGATCTGCTGGGACAGTGGGGCAGGAAAGGGATGGACCTGTTTGCCCACGCCAGGCACCCCAGGGTCCCATGTCAGCCCCTCATCCCTCCTGAGAAATGCCCTGCCTCACGCCCAGCCCCACACCACGACCCCCAGATACACCACCAAACCCCAGCATTGCCCACACACCCCCTAGGGCTGCATCCCTACCAGGGACCCCCAGCCATGTCCCCCCATATCTCAGAGCCCCCCCACCCAGCAGGGATCTTCAATCATGACACTTCATCCCCAATGCCCCTCTACCAGGGACCCTCAACCATGGTCCCCATCCCTGCCTCACCCACACCAGGGGCCCTCAGTGGTGACCCCATCCCCAAGTCACTCTTACAGGGACCCACAGCCCTGTCCCCCCTGCATCACAAAGCCCCCCCATCCATCAAGGATCCATGTCATGATGCCCCCACTCCCTCCATCAGTGGTTCTGTGCCCCCAGCCCCTCTCACCCCAGCCATGTCCCTCATCTCCAAGGACCCCCCTTCAGGTCCCTCCATGTCAGGAACAGCCCCCTCCCACAGGATTCTTGTCCACACCATTCCAAACCTGCCCTCCCATCCAGGGCCACCCCCGGGCTCCTCCCATGAGGGCCTCTGACCCCCCATAACCACTGCTGTATCAGGGACGTGCCATGGGGCAGTATCATCCTGCCATAACCCAACCCATCCCATCCCATCCCAACCCATCCCATCCCCAACCCAATCCATCCCATCCCAATCCATCCCTTCCCATCCCAACCCAACCCATCCCATCCCAACCCAACCCATCCCATCCCCATCCCCAACCCATCCCAATCCATCCCATCCCATTCCATCCCATCCCGTTCCACCCCATCCTGCTCCATCCCAACCCATCCCATCCC